>PPKB02000010.1:0-456294 GCA_003707605.2 Tetrapisispora fleetii | reverse complement strand
CTCGAAGGCCCTTTGTCTCCATTTAATCATACGACAATGACCACGTGTAAGACATACGCTATTTGAAGAGTATGTCAGAGATCTGAACTGAAAAAAAGACACAGAAAAAAGAAATCAATGCAACAACAATGCAGACTCCAGATTGTATTAAGGAGGGGTTTTTCTTTTTTAGGGGGCGTACAATGAGGATGGCGTTAGAAATGGGCGGACAGGGGAGGGAAGAGATCAGGAGTTCTTTTTCTTCACAAAGAAGCCACATGATTATATTTCTTAAGGGAATGCTTGAGAGCTCTGTAGTACTTGCAAAGTGGCAATTACTTTGTAGTTTAAATCTTGTTAAGAACACTGAGGTAAGCTTTAGTAATTGACCTCTATTCGATGTTTAATATTTACTATGTCGATGAGCTCAGTTATATTTAAAATAATTGTGTTTCTAAAATACTTTTCATAAGCTGCTTAGTAAAACCAATATCTATTGTTATTATCATTTTGTACCGAGATTCAGTATATGGTTGTGATTCACAAAGTTTATAGAGAATATACCACAAATACAAAATAGAATTAATAAATATTATCAATAAGCTTTTACTAATATTATTAACTTGTAGCTCTTTGTTCATTGACTATTTTATAAGAATTATTCCAATAACATCCACTTACTTAACCGATGACTATCTCTAATGTACATATATAATGGATTCTGTCAAATTATATATATTCTTATGTCACAAGGATGCACCCAGAGGCAATAAAAAGACAGGTACTTTATGTATATGTGCTACTAACACCTTTAATATTGTCTTTCAATTTAATCGAAGTACAGTTATGGATTCGTGCGGGTATATTAAATATCCATAGGCATCACAATCCATTCCATTTAAATAAAAGAATAAAAATTTAACTAATTCCAAATATTAAATCACTCTTTCTTATAGCAGTACAATGTGAATATCTCTTCATGCTGAGTGGGGTCAAGCGTGTTCTAGTAGTTCTTTCAGCTAAACTTCTTGAAAGAAATAATTTCGGTCACTGTCGTGCAGGCGGCGATGCGTGAAACCCTAAATATTAAAATTTTTAAAATGAAGAAATTGAGATTTCTATAAATGACTTTTGTGTTATTTTAAATAATTGATGAGAGATAGGGGTCACACGTCTCGAAAAATAAAACTGTGGTATCTGCGTTATAGTAGACACCGGGTTCAAGTAACTGGAGAGTAAGGAAATGGACATTCATGGAAGTGAAGAGTAGACGAACGAACAATGGTTGTTGGTCTTGCAGAAACAGAAAAGTTAAATGTGATTTAAGACGGCCTGCTTGTGAGAAGTGCCGTAGTTCTGGTCTTCATTGCGATGGTTATAATGTCAGACTAACTTGGGTGGAAGGTGCTCGGTTTGACAAGTTTGGAGAACCAAAGGGTTCCATACATTCCGATAAGAATAACGTGGATATCCAGCATAAGCGGAACTTTATCAAACCGGTTAGATACAAAAATGTGGTTCTTCTTCAAAGGGCAGTAGATTCGAAATTGCAACAATTAGAAAACACAGACCGTAGTAAAATTACAGAGGATGGAGGTGGCACAAATATGGTTAATGTTTTTCCAGTAGAACAAAAGGGTAATGGATTGCACGATACAGAGAGTATTTTTGGTAATAGTGTAGAGATGGATTTCACTTCTGATCACACAATTAGGCGACCAGCAAACATTGAAAATAATCCACTTTCGACGAGCCAGACTGGAAATCTACCTTTAGAACAAGGTAGAATCAGCTCTAGTTGTCATCAAATGACCTCTGATGATAATTATATTGATCAAAACAATAAAGACTTAGACTTAGACATGCTATTGCCATCAGTTCCTGAACTAGAATTTTTGTCAACTGATCTTAGAGAAGATGCCTTGATGTCTATTTTTGCGTTACAAGATTATACACAAAGTAATAGTAGTAAAGTCACCGAAGATGTTAACACAATGACTTCTAAATTAAATGTAAATATCGATCCCATCGATGATCCCGCCTTACAATGGGCATTTAGGGGTCTATTTGACATTAATGAGCTTACTGAAAGCTCAGAGAGTTTAACTACTAATATAAATGTTCCAGTTACCACTGAAAAACGGGAAAATATTAAAGATAATAATAATTCTGGAAAACCTCAATCGTCTCTTTTAATTAGAAATAATAAATCAATACAGAAGCCTATTGATATCAATGAACAACCATTGGGAACATCACAAACTTCCAGTTTACCATCAACGACTGGCTTCCCTCCAGACCTTTTTTACTTGATTAAAACCGATACCTCATATTTTGATTTTTGTAAGCCTTTATTAACTGATGAGAAAATTTATAACTTTTCAGGTTCAAATTTGGCAATTAACGAATTGACAACATTTCTTTTAAAACATTTTATACAGAATGTCTCCGACTTAATGATAGTTGTGGCTGGATCAGAAAACCCTTGGAAAACAATTTATTTTCCCAGAGCAATAACTGCATTAGGATATTTGGCAGGTTTAGGAGACACATCAAATTCTGCAAAGTCACTGTTAAATTCGATATTGGCTGTTTCATGCTTTAACTTAATTAATAGATTTAGCAAAGATTCAAAAGCCAAAAACTATTTCTTAAATCTTGGAATTAAATTTAGGTCAACCGCTTCTAGATGTTTAAGTCTCGCTATTGAAGATAACCTGGATGGTGAGAAGTACAAGGATAAATTATGCGCAATACTGGCTATGAGTGCTGTGGATGTAGTATGGGGAACTATGACAGATAGTTGGCGATATTTAAATTTGTGCAAAACTTTTATTCAAGAAAGGATAATAAGGAAGCCAAAAGTTTCCAGGAAAGCAAATTCTCTGCATGAAATATTTTCATTTTTTAACTTGGTCGAAAATAGTACATCTCTGAATAAAGTAGATTCATCAGAAATACTATCATTTAATGATGATATATGGACATTAACAGATGGTAATATTATCGAACCAGATTCAGGAAAGAATTCTGACAAAAATAATGCATTGTCATTTGACAATAAATCAAAAAAAGTGTGTCATCAACAGCATATTATGGATGCTTCAATATTAAATGAACTTGATGACAAAATTTGTCATTATTCTTATAAAAGACTTTCCACAAATGATAATATAGAAACAAATAATTTGTTTGGTCTTCCTAATTCATTAATACAGTTATTTGCATATTGCACACAAATAGTGCGTCATTGTATATATTATAAACGATCTGGTATATTCAAACCACGGATATTTAATTCTATAATAGAACAATATGAGATAAAATTGATGAATTGGAAGTCAGAATGGAGTTTTTGGCTTGATGAAGAAAAGACTATTTTTCTAAATAAAAACATTGAATCAATATATCATCATACAATGAGCTTTTACTTTGGACTTCAGGTATACTATTGGACTATGGTGAAAGCCGTACCACTTGAACTCGTTCAAGTATATGTTGAGAAAACATTATACCATTTAAATAAATTAAGAGATTTGAGAGAAATTGATAAAGTAAAAGTTTTGCCACTATTTTGGCAAGGTTTTATTGCTGGTTGCGCATGCACATCAACAGATAAGCAAGACATGTTTAAATTATGGGCGAGTAAATTATCTGAATACGGCATGGGCTCATACTGGGGAGCTCGACAAGTTATGTATGAGGTTTGGAAAGAGAGGAGTTCAAAGAATAATAATATTAGCAATTGGTATGAAATATGTAAAGAGAAAAAGATAAATTTAATGCTTTTCTGATATACAAGAACAGTTAACGAATATATAAAATAATATTGCTGCAGCGGTATATATTAAATTGATGTCACTTTATTATTAAATTTATGAATAACTTCCAAACTTCAATTCCTTTTCATCAACAATTGAATGGCTTAAATATTTGGACTGACAATCAGATTCTAGGTCAGAACTCTCTCCTTGTAACCTTTTATTATAGCGATGTCTCAAATACCATAAAAAGTGAGAAAGAAAAATTCCAATTTCCATAGCAGCCACAGCTGAATAAAGAATTATTCCCATTACATCAAACATTCCTAAGGCTACACTAATTATTGAAAGCCATGCTCCTAATGAGTCAATAAAAAGGAATAAGAAATTTATTCCAACAACTCTTCCATTCCTTTTAAATATATCTAAATAAATTGGCACAAACCCAACTATTAGCAAAATCGTTGCAAGTATACCAAAAATTAAAGCGGGCCATTTAATTCCTTTGTCATATAATGGTCGTAAAGCAAGTATAAAAGGAAGTTCAAATGCCAAGTCTACAATTATAATAGCGGTCAAAATAAGGGTAATTTTTTTTTTAGAATATTGTACTGGTGGGTAGTAGCATGCCTGAATGTAACTAATGAGGCAAAAGAACATAAAAACATGCGGTTGTATTTGTAAAACAACATTTGCCCTTATGATACAAAAGTAGATACCAAATGGAATTCCAGACATCACCCATAGAAACATCATTATAGGCGGAAAACCAGTACAGTCCTTTCTTTTCCAATTGTAATATATTTGTGGGATTAACTGTACACACCAGCATACTGTAGCAATTGTGGCTAAAATAGTTGCAGTCTTTTCAGAATTCATATGTTATTAAATATTTGGATAATTGGCATTGGTTTGGACTGCTATAAGCAAGATGAAATAGTTTATGTTTTAGCTTGCAGCTAGAGGAATTCAAGCTCTTTTTATAACAATAAATATTTATCATTAAAGATGGTTATAATAAGTTATGTGGCTACACATAATCGAACATCATCTTCTACCTCTCTTGTTTGGTAGCAATAAGCGAATATTTTCAAAATGGGAATTATTAAGCGATGCGTGACCCAGGAGGAAATGTTAAGCGAAAGTTACCGAAAAAGGATTCATTAAGCGCGCCGACCTGAAAGTATTGTATTGCTATTACAATTAAAATAAAGACATATAAAGGGAAAGGTAATTTCATCAAATTTTGGGAAGATTCAGTAAAAATAATGACAATTTCATTTTTATTGTGATGAATAAACTTGTTTTGTTAGAAGGTAATAACAATTACTCAAGGAAAACCGGTGATATACCTAGTTACACCATTAAGTCATATCTACATCACTGCTTCATTGTACAATAATTATAAAATGTTTACTGATGTTTCTCCTCCCATCAATGTTTCAACAACCTATCGTTTTGACAATAATAATTTAGTTCCAGCAAACGAAGTTGAGGATTTTTTAGCTTCAATAAGAGAAAATCCTGTTTATTCAAGAGAATCACACCGGAACGGTTTGAGAGTAGAAGATGTTTTATCGAAAATACTACATGGACATGCAGTCATATATAACTCGGGATGTTCAGCTTTCCATGGTTTGATGTGTCATTATAATCCAAAAAGAATTTTTTTTGACGAATGTTACTTTGGTATACATGCCTTAGCTGATATGATCACACGTAATTATCATTTGAAGCAATATAGTTTGAATGATATAGAAGAGTTTGCCGAAGAAGGTGATATTGTCCATATTGAATCACCATTGAATCCTTATGGTACTGCCATCGATATCAAAGAGATTGCAGCTAGGGCACATGCTAAGAAAGCTATATTATCTATTGATTCAACTCTGGCACCACCACCTTTACAAAATGTGTTTGATTTTGGAGCTGACATTGTTCTCCATTCTGCTACCAAATATCTTGGAGGACATTCCGATTTATTGGCTGGAGTTTTGGTAGTGAAAACTGAAAAAGAAGCAAGAGCCTTGACCGATGATAGGATTCATCTAGGTACAAACATTGCAAACCTTGAAAGTTTTTTATTATTAAGATCTTTAAAAACTTTTGAAATGAGAATATTAACACAATCTCGGAATGCTAGTAAGATAGTCAATTTTTTAGTTGAACACAAAGAAAGGTATTCTAATATGATAGAGCGCATTTATCATTCTTCTTTGCAGGAAGAACCGTTTGTTTCAGAGCAATTGGTCGGGGGTCATGGTGCTGTTTTTGCCATAACTTTGAAAACTAAAGAACAATGTAAAAAATTCGTTCGGAATTTAAAACAATTTCAACATGCAACATCATTAGGTGGAGTAGAATCCCTTGTGGAATGGAGAGCGATGAGTGATCCTGATATCAACCCGTGTCTACTTAGATTTTCTATTGGCTGTGAAAATTCTGATGTTTTAATTAATGATTTAGAATCAGCATTTTTAAATCTAGGGAATGATGCCATTCCTGCATAGTTAGTCTAGATTTAAATCATATGATAGAGATGTGCAAAACACTGGATGAAATATTTAGATATATCTACGTTTTAACATAATATATAATAATTTTTTTACAGGGCATTATTTACTTAATTATGTTCTGTACAGTTATTATATAAATTTTCTAAATAATAAACAATATTATAAAAAACCTTATTAAAATATTAATATTTAAATATATAATCTTCTTAGTGAAAGTAATTGATGTCCTTAAGTATACAATAATTTTGTGAAGTTCTAGGATAGAATAGAACAACACTGTTTAAACGTTCTGACGACTCTAATGACCAAAAACTATTAATAGGTCAATGAGCGCGCACATATTCTTTAGATGCCTTCCCAAACAATAATTTGTGAAAATCAAATGTGAAACCCAAACTTCTATATTGTAATTTCCTTCTATACGGATTAAAAAAAATTCTTATATACTCGTTATATAATAATATGGCGTGGCTGATAATCTTCTATTGTTTAATAAGTGATTTATTCATCTCACTACAATTATTTGCAATCTAACTTAAATTCATTAATATAAGAAATTAAACTATTGCATATCCAACTTATATTCTACTGAATCATAATCTTCATTCATGTAATTAGCAACACCAACAAATTTATTCCAAGTTCTACTCATAATGGAAAGTGACATATGATATAGATTTCGTGGAAAGTCGATATAACTCCTCCATAAAAATTTGAATGCTTCATTCAAATTATGTATTTCATGGTTCCATGCCTTTTTCCATTTATTGGTAGGCACTCCATCGGCGTCAGTTTTAACTTTTTTGGTTGACATATCCAAATCTGCAAATTCATTAGTTTCTCTTTTTTCATTCTGTTTTTCTTCAACCTTTGGACCTAAGCTATTGTTAATGCTCTTATTCATCTCATTCATGGATTCTGATATCAATCTCCCTGCATTTCTCAAAACTTTGAAAAAGTTGTTCATTTGGAAATAATTGGCAAGTTTATTACCTTTATCTGATAATCTTTCGTTGTATAATCTTTCAAAGTTATTAATGGATTCGACTGATTTGGATAATCTATCAAGCGTGTTCAATAGGGCAATCAATTCATATTTAGTTAATTTAGAAACAACATTCTGTTTTGTTACTTCATCAGCATCATCTAATTCAAATAAAATTTTTAAGCTTGTGGCGTATCCAGTTGTTTGAACTTTCCCCCACAATCTACATCTATCACAATGGACACAATCCATTATTTCAGTAATATTTTTGAATCTTTGTCTAAAATCATCTTTCAATATAGAGCTTAAATCATCTTCAAACACTAAATCTTCATTGAAAATTCTAGAGTCAAATTGAGAAATTATATCGATGATTTTTCTTTTAACTGATTCGTCGTATGAATTACAAAATTCCAGATTTTTTAAATAAGGTTGAATTTTCCATAAAGCTTTTGAGACAATAGCGTAATTGAAATAAATATTGGACACTCTTTCTGGAAAGTTACCAACTCTAGCCATAAACAAGTCTAAATTAGGTTCCCATCCACCGGTTTCAGTATTTAAGTACTCATTAGATAAGTGAGTACCAATAGAAGCATGAAAACCTGAGACTAATCTATAGAAAACATCCTTAGCTAACGATGTAGATGCTTCATTGACGGTGAAACAGTTATCTTGGTAAATACTTTGCCAAACTTGACCAGCTTGCTTACCACCATAACCTGTAAACCTTTCAGGATTCGCACTCAAATCTACTAGGACTGAGTCACTGTTAGAAAAATCTGCCGTATCACAGTAGTCAATGTTAGATTCATCTTTCAAACTAGAAGCTATGGAGGAGATACTCTTGCCACCATTGGCGCCCGCACAAAGCTGGTCAAGAAACTTACACTCATCATCCTTGGCTGTATCGTTTTCAATACTATCGTTGCTAAAACTTCCTAATGCATCTGGTTGCCAGTATTCTGGTAAGCTATCCCAGTCCTCCACAACATCAACAGCACATGCCCTATGCAGACATTGTGCGTTGTTATCCTCCCAAAAAGGACATTGTTTGTACAGGTTCAATTTAAAATACTTGAAAAAGTCTGTCTGTACCAACGACAGAACGTCAGGTCTTATTTTGGCATTCATGTCGTTGATTTCCTGAAACGTAACTTCACAAGTGGACCCAATTTTCTCATCCTTATCCATCTTGCAGAAATTGACAGTTTCCAATACATTGTCCTGCACAGGACTCGATTCCGCAGCTAATACAGCACTGGAAAACCCAATTAGCGGTATAATGGATTTATAAAACTTCATAACACACACTCAAATATGTAACACTAATAATATATCAAACTAAAAAAGTAACGAAATGCCAAACCTGTAGCTTCCTTCCTTGCCTCACTAAAGCAACCTCTAATCACAAATACCTGGCAATGCTACTCACAGACACACTTGCATTCACCATCCAAAGCTTAAATAGCACACATACACACACTTATGTATATATGTATATATATATATATATATGTTAATCATAGTTATATCTTTCAAATAGTAAAGGATTACTAATTTGTAGTTACAAATTTCAGAAGTTACAAAATTTCATTACGCAGTGAAAAATTTACCGAAATTCTCAACAATTAATAATCACAAAGAAGGGATATTGGGATTTGGATATAAAAAGAACCAAATGTGCAAGGTTGTTAGGTGCTGATGTACTTCTTGGCGTTACAAGGCACTCCTGACAGTGACGAGTTCGGCTTGATTGTTATTTGAAGGGGCAGTGCCCGTGTGGAAGGCCACTCTGATGGGTTCCGACTAGGGGCGCAGTTAGGTTACTGGAAACTTCTGGAAGAGTTGTTATGGGATGTGTCTGACGAGTCGAGTTTAATGATTATGGGTGTGCTGACTGTAAGGCATGGATAAAGATGATGGTCGATGGGATCCCAGATGGCTTGCTGGCTTGGCTATTTATTTAAGTATTGGATATATTTTGCTGATTGTTCAAAACTGAATGCTATCAACAGGGTGAAGCCGTTGAACATGCACAGCTTAGTTATTTCCCTTAATGTGTCTTCTGAATTGTTGTCGTCGACAACAAATATAAGTATGTTATTGTCGTTCTTTGACAGCGGGGCCATACGTCTTGTTATGTAGTCGGTGTATAGTTTATGGTAGGTTAGTGTCAAGAACAGTACAGACCTCTGTCGTACCAGATAATCGTAGTATATCTTCTGGCCATTCTTTGCTGAACTGTAACGCCAAGTTGTGCTCTTTAGATGGTTCAACAATGGGTTCTCCTTTTGAGTCGTGTTCACTAGTACGCTCTTGCCAGGCGCCCTTTCATTGGCAGTCTGATTAGTGAAGACTCTTTTGTAGCTACTACTTTGCTCGAGCTCTTCATTATTGATGCTATCCTTATAGAATCGGGTGGTATCTTGAGTAATAGCATTCAGTATAGGTTCCTGAGAGACGTTCCGTGAAGCCTCTTGTTCCCGGACAACATTCTGGGATTCTTGTATACTTGTCGCATCTGATGGGCGTTCTAAGTCATCTCTTGCACTCTGTGGTTGATTTGGAACGTCGTCCTCATCAGTAGCACCATGCTGCTGCCTCAGTTTTTTCACACCTTGAAGAATGCTTTCGAATGATGTTGGGTCCGTATTGTTCATATTAACACACTCCACTTCTCGACTGTTTGTAATACCCTGTTGTAAGGAAACCTCACGTTCTCTGTCCGTTCTTAAGTATCTCGGTTGATGCTATCCAAATCAATTCCAACTCTTATACTTCAATCTTTTCAGGTCCCGATGTTTCTGTTATACATGACACTAAATAAAAATCTGACCATATCTCGTTCAAAAGCAAGACCACAAGAGGAAACAAAGTACTAATAACAATATCAGAAGTTAATATTCATAGGTTACAAACTCAATATACAAGGATATTACACTCAGAGGCATACTGCTATTTCAGAAAACAGCTATTCACACCAACAAGAGGGCACCAAGAGCCCGAAATCATCTGCTGTAGCGTACAATACTCGAGAAACAGTCTTATACAATTAACTACACCACCTCAGGCACACTCTCGCCCACCACCATGTCCTTTCCCCCTTCTTATAAGCCATGTATTCCATCACAAGTGTCTTTAAATGCCAAACCATTTTTGTCATCTTAAAGTGAAAATTTTTTAGGCAATAAATTTTTAGCGATGAGATGAGATGAGATGAGATGGATTCTTGCAAATAAACTTTTGTATAAGTGGTTAATTGGTGTTTAGCCAATGTATTTTAAAGTGGTTAGCTTAGTTTAGTTGTAGTCCTTGTAGTTGTGGTTTTTGTGTATAGAGTAGTTATAGAAGGGCAAGTTTTTTCCGTTGAAAAGTGGTGTGGATAGTGTCATAGGTTTACGTTATGGCTAAGAAAAAGAGAGTGTCAAGAGCTAAGAGCTCTAATAGGGCTATGAATGCCTTGGAGTTGGCTGAGAAGGCCGTTAGAGGCTATGGAACCGACTCAGACAGTGATGATGGTGGCTATAGAGGTGCCAGAGGCAGAGGTAGAGGTCCTTCTCGTAGGAGCAATGTGGTCAATTTGTTGAAAAGGGTGGAAGGTAAAGAGGACGATGAGATGGACGAGGGTGAGGACTCTTTTGAAGATGAAGAGTTGGATTCAGATGAGGCGTTTGGGTCTGACGAGGATTTCGATGTTATGGATTCTAAGTTTTCCCAGACGTTACGTGATTTGAAGAAAAAAAATGGTGACGACTACGAACTGGATATAGACGAGGAAGGCGGTTACACATCTATTGATGATGATGACTTGATGTCATTGTCCCAGGTTTGGGATAACGATGAAAAGTCTAATAAAAAGTCTGCTTCAGATGAAGATGAACATGAAGATGACATAGTACCAGAATCCGAGTTCAAATTAAATGACGATGATATGCCTTCTGATTCTTCCGAATCTTCTGAATCTTCAAGCAATGATGCTTCTGAGTCCGGATCTGATTCTGATCCCTTTGATGAAATCTCAGAAGATGATGAGGATATCCATTTAAAAACCATAACAAAGGATCTTTCAAACAATCTGGATACATTTTCAAAAAGGAAGTTGGACAACTATGCAGTAGGTGAAGAAAATGAATTTTCTCTACCATCGATGGATACCAATAGTGGTTCATTCGCTGGTATGCAATCAACTAACAATAAATTGAATTTAGCTGATATGATGAGTGTTGTGGATGATAAAGAAGCTGCCTCGAAAGCCTCTTTAATCAAAAATGATCAGAAGCTGACAGTTTCAGTTCCATTGCCTAGAAGAATTCAAGAAAGACACGAACGTAAGGCTGCTTATGAAATCTCCAAAGATGAAGTGAACAAGTGGAATGACGTTGTTAAGGAAAATAGAAGAAAAGAACATTTATCATTTCCTCTCAACCCTCAAGTTCAACATAATGAAGCATCTACATTTTCAAGAACTGATGGTAAGTCTAAAACTGAATTAGAGACAAAGGTTGATGAAGTTTTAAAAGCTAGTAATCTAGTGGATCCAGAGAAAGAATCGACTTTTGAAGAATTAGCAACAGCAACAATCACACCTGAAGAATTGAAAAAGAGAACAACTGAAAGAAGATTACTGAGAGAATTGATGTTCCGTGAAGAAAGAAAGGCAAAAAGATTAAAGAAGATCAAGTCTAAAGCTTTCCATCGTATTAAAAAGAAAGAAATGCTAAGAAATAAAGAATCAGCAGGATTATCAGATGATAGTGATACAGATTATGATGCTATAAGGGCTAAGGAAAGAATGACTTTGAAACATAAAAGTAATAACAAATGGGCCAAAGATATGGTTAAGCATGGAATGGCAAATGATGCTGATACTAGAGAAGAAATTGAAGAAATGTTTAAACAGGGTGAAAAATTAAGAGAAAAAATGTTAGATAGAAAAGATGGTGACTCTGATGATAATAAGGAGTTAAGTGACTATGAAAGGGAACAAGCTGAAGAAGATGAACTAATAGATGGACGTTTCGATGCTAAAGCAAAATTCGGAAAGTCAGGTGTTATGAATATGGCATTTATGAGGAATGCAGAAGCAAGAGAAAAAGAAGATAATAAAAAGCTTATGGAGAGATTGAGAAACGCAGAAGACTCAGAAAACATTGCCCTATTTGATAGCGGTGAGGAAAAAGAAGACAATGGTGAAAATGTTAGAATAAATAATGGTAGAAGAATTTATACTCCAGGTAACCTAAAAGCTAAAGAAGAATTAGACAACATGAAGGAGGAGATTCTAGAAGAACAAACAATCGATGAATCTCGTTTGTTGGTCAATCGTCTATCAAATAAGAAAAATGTCAATAAAAAATCATCAGAGAAGACTGATAACAAGTCTGATCAATCTCCAAAGGAAAATTTAGAAAATTCATCAAGCACTAATATAGCTGCTAATCCATGGTTGGATGAAAATAGTGACGGAGAAATGCATTCACATAAACAGTCCTCAAAAATATCTGTTATTGAAAAAGATAGTACTTCCGAAAAGAAAGCTTTACATAAATTAGCCAAAAATGCTACAAAGCTAAACTTAAAACTCAAAAATTCTAATAATAAAAATAAAGATGAGGACCTTCTTTTGGATATGGAAGACTCGAATAGATTACAAATCAAAAATACAGTCAATGACTCTGAAGATGAAGACGGTTCCAATGGTAACGAATTTATGTTCAAACAACAAGACATAATTTCTGAAGCATTTGCTGGTGACAATGTAGTAGCTGAATTTGAAGAAGATAAAAAGAGAATTGCCATTGATGAGGATGATAAAGAAGAAGATGTCACTATGCCAGGTTGGGGTGATTGGACAGGTGCAGGTGCTAGACCAAAGAAAAAGAGAAAGTTTATTAAGAAAATCAAAGGTGTTGTAACTAAAGATAAAAGAAAGGATAAGAACTTAAACAACGTTATTATTAATGAAAAATTGAATAAGAAAAATTTGAAATATCAATCATCAGCAGTACCATTCCCATACGAAAACAAAGAGCAATATGAAAGATCTCTACGTATGCCAATTGGTCAAGAATGGACTTCTAGAGCTTCTCATCAACAATTAATAAAACCTAGAATTACTACTAGACCAGGTGAAGTTATTGATCCACTTAAAGCCCCATTTAAATAAGAATAACTGCATTTATCTTCTTTGAAAAAACTTAGGAAGTGCTTTTTGATATATACCACTTTTCAGACTACATTTATACTAAATAGTAGTCGGTTAGTCACCATATGGATATATATCAAATACTCAAATATGAATTATATATATACTATTTATTTTTAATAGAATTTTTTTTGTGTCAAATACCAAATAACGTTCGGCGGCTAAATATTTTCAACATATATAAAGAGAAAGATATTTTTTCCCTCCAAGTTATTTTTTAAATACAAAAGTAAAATAACGTAATTATATGTGATAAATACAGTGTTGAATTGATGGTACAGATATTATTATTTGTAGGAGATGGTAAGCAGCTAGCTTTAGTTTGGGATAGACACTTAAAAGCTCAAAAGTTAGCAAGAAGTAAGCAAAAATTGATCAGTAGAATTGTATAGCTGACGTGTTGTATGTGTATATGTGTTATCAGATGATAGATTTGGCAATGCCATCTTCTCTTTTCACTAGTTATTGCATTTATTTATTAGTTATAACAATATATGAAGAAAGGTACTAACTTCTTTACTTTAAAGCTAGGCACTGTTTTATATTGTTGCCATGTGCACGTTTAAAATATTTGTCGGATATTCTAAAAAAAAAAAGAGCGATGAGAAACTTGCAATATTATATAAAAGATGCAAAATTGGTTTTATGTTAAAAAATTATTGGCTTTTGTTTATTATTGTAAGATAGATACGGAAGATGTAACCTAGATGATCAGGTTTGGGTTCGGTGCTTGATAATATCTGCTTTGAAACAGACGATTTAGTTATAAAGATAACAATGGAATTGTTGGATGATAGCGACCTTTATGTGTCTAAAGGTAATCCAATAGACTCATTAATTTCTTTATCAACTTTACCACCTGAAATTTTAATAAATGTATTTAGTTACTTAGATGAGAAAGACTTATATTCAATACAGTTGTTATCCAAAAAGTTTTACACAATAATTAATGATGAAGAATTGTGGAAGAATTTGTTCATAACAAAGTTTAATACGAAATGGTTTCCAACTTATGCAGAATCTTCAAAATATAGTATCGAGTTCGTTAGCAGAGAACAAGGTTTGAAAGAATGGAGGCATAATAAGTCAATAAGAACAAAATATACTATTGCTACAGGAAGCAGAGTAGCTTCCCCATTAGAAAATATGTTATTCGATTATCCAAGATGTTTATGTTACAGTGATGGTATTATTACAATGTTACAATTACAACAATTTAGAAATAATAGGGCAAACAGAACAAGATTGACATATATTCCATGTACTACTCCTCATGGTTGTTCTACCATGCATTTTGGAATAAATTCAGCAGTCTTCGGAAGATTTGACGGAAGATTATACGGAAAACTTTTGAATAGTAAGTCGTACCTTCAACCTATTGTAGAATTTGATTCATTTCATAATGCACCAGTGACCTCTATTGCTACAAAGGAAGAAACAAACGATAATATATCTGTAAGTGCATCTGAAAATGGTGAAATCATTTGGTGGAAAGACACGAAAAAGATAAAAGGTATGAAAATTAGTAACTCTCCAATTTTAAATTTAGGAATAAATAAAGATTATACAATTGCGTTGGACCCACATTCTGTCTTTGTCATTCATGACATGGATATAGTTCGTGAATTCCCTTTACCGCAAAAGAACAAAGACACAGAAACTAATGAAATACCTTCCTCAGCATCTTCTCGTAACCAAAGTATTCAAGTTCAATTCTGTAAGATTGATTTTGGAGCAAATCTGATAGTAATTGCAGACGTTAAAAATATATATGTTATAAACATTGATCCATATAGCAGCACTTTTGGATATACTAGAAAAATGAATTTTGGGGATGACAATATTGAAGAGATTAATATTGATGAGTCAACAGCTTCTAAAACCCAGAATTTAGAACTTGCAGGAGAAAATGGTTGTTTTATTGCAGTTAAGACTACTTTGAATGTAGTAACAATAATAAATATAAGAGCTCCAGGTCAAAAATTAATTGTTCAGACTGAAATAATTGCAAATGATAATGAAAAAATATTCACTTGTCAAATTACAAATTTAGTAGCAGTATGTGCTATGAATGGATTCATCAATATATATGATAATTTAAGTGGAGAATTAATAAAAACCATTCAGAAAACTGAGAAAGTGCCAGGGTTTTTGAGAATATCTCATGGAAGGTTACTTTTAAGTAATGGTGAAAATATAATTCATTATATTAAATTTATTCCAGATGATAACTCTGATTATCATAAATTAAATCGCTCTGGAAATATGAATAAGAACAGTAATAAATGGAAAGATACTTTAAATACTGCACTGAGTGTTTATGAAGAAGAAGAAGAGTTTATTGAGCGCCAGAGGGTAGAAACAACTCGTTTATTAAATACATATGGGGGAGGTTTTGAAGAAGACTTTACTTCTGATTCAGAGGATGTCACTTTTCGAATTGCACTAATGGAGTCTGAGAGAATACAACAAGAACAATTGGAAGCTGATAATCAAGATAGTGATTTACAAAGAGCTCTTCATGAGTCGCAACTTATAAATCAAAATGTGACTGAGATCACCAATTCTTCAGAAAATAATGAAGAGTTCTTAAGGGCATTAGAAGCCTCACAAGTTGAAGAAGTAACAAGAACTGAACAAAGCACATCGTCATCAAATCAGGAAGCAAGTCAGATGGATGATGATATTCAATTAGCTATTGCATTATCATTAAGCGAGTTGGATCCATAAAATATGTCGAAGATTTCATATTAGGGAATAGGATATGTTTCTGAAATGAAAAACGATATATTAAACATTTTTGCATAATATCTTAATTAAATTACGTTACATACAGTTAGATAAAACAAATTATTTCAAAACTTAGTTATTACTATATTATGAGATTTATTTAAAGTTATGGTATATATAATATTATTAATTAGATTATAATAGAAAATTTTGTAATGCCTGATTAAAGTTATAATTTAATAAACAAAAACTTGATCATCACCATTTGAATCAAGAGAACCCTTTGGCCAACCTAGATCTTCAGCGATTGACAAAATTGATTCGTTCATAGCCTTAGGACCACAGATGAATAATCTGTTGTCGGCAGAAGAACCTGTTAGATATTTTTGCATCATCTCTTTAGTGACTAAACCAGTTTCTCCCTCCCAGTTTTCAGATGGATATCTTAAAACGTAGTTAATTTCAAAATTTGGATATCTCTCAGCTACATCATCTAGTTCATCACGTAGTAAAATATCATTCTCGGTATCATTAGCGTATAAAACTTTGATTTTAGTAAAATCTTCTGGAACAGTAATAATTTCATTCAAAAGTTGTAGAACAGCGGTAATACCAGAACCACCTGCAACAAAAGAGATTTCTTTTGAAGAGTTTACAGCGTAATGTAATTTTCCAACTGGTCCTTTGAATTCTACCAATTGATCAGGTTTCAAACTGGCAAAATATTTAGAAACCTTACCTTCTGGGTAAGATTTAACAACTAAATCAAAATGACCGGTTTCAACGTTAGAAGAGATAGGAGTATAGTGTCTGACGACTTCTTCACCATCAATGTTAACCTTCACAGCAACATTTTGACCTGGAGCGAAATTCAAAGTTTCGAATGAAGTATTCAATTTAAAACGGTAAATAGCAGTATTCTTAGAGATCAAAGTTTGTTCAATTAATTCTAATTTAGTCCACTTGTCTGGTCTAATCGATCTTCTACGGCTGTAGGCACGGTAAGCTCTATAACTCACGTATAAAACATAAATAAGGAAACCATAGCATATTCTTGTTTCACCAGATAAATATATCAAAACGCAACTACCACCAATAAATAGCAGCGAAGGAATCAAAATACCATGCACTGGATCATCCAAAATATTGAAACCTTCTAACTGCTGTTTTTCCTCTTTTGTAAGCTGAGACATTTATAACAATTCTTCTAGCCAAGATACCTGTAATAACCTAACTTCACTTCAAGGCTCGCTAACTAACTGTTAAATGAACCACTCCACCGCAAAACAACAATAACACATACCCACCACTGGACAACACTATATATACCACAATATATAGAATATAACCCACCAAGAGGTCAAGAGTTAGAATTGAACACTCACATCTTTGTGGTATGTTTACTAATTATTCACCATTTACTAATCGTGTTTTCCCATCACCACAATGAATTCTTTGTTATTATTTTTCATCTTTTCCAGTATCTTCGGAAGCTCATCGAATTTTTTGATATTTTTTCAGTGAAAAAACAAAAATTACTCAAGATTTTGTTACATGCTGGTTGATTGGGAATTGTGATTTGTTTTGTTAGTTAAAAGAATATATATTTATATATATATCATTATGTACAGGCGCGGTAGATAATTATATATGGTTCTTTTATTTGTTGAGCTCTTCGATGCTCAATATACCGTTGCGGATTGCCCATTCTTTGTTTGACACGAAAATGTTATCAGGGTCTTGTTGTCTTCTTATTTGTTGGAATTGTTTTAGATCTTCGCCGTACCATTCTTGTACTTTTTTGGCCATTCCTCTCATTTCGTAGTTCTCGTATTCTGATTCCTCTTTGATGTTGCCTTGAGCAAACTTTGTGGAACCTAAAAAGTTTTTGGCCCAATGTGGTTTACCGCCGGCTGCTGCCATAGTGTTTTCGAATAATTTATACCACTTGTGGATTGGTGTGTTGTAATGGAATGGTCTGTAGATGGTCGCATTGATATATAGCGTTAGCTGGCCGTTTGTTACATCGGAGAGTGGAGCATATCTGCATTGAGAAGGTGTGTTATCTAGATATGGACGAGATAGGTTACCAAGCACAGCACCTGGGCTGGTAACAGTCCTGTCTGAGTAATCCAAAGGTGTCGATGGAAGCGTGGTGTTTGAACAACGGATTTCCACTGGTACGTGGACAAAAAATTCTTTATTACTGGCTGCTTGTGCAATTGAATGGTCTAATGAACGTAAAATTTCAGGACCATTTTCTAATGGGCAGCCCCATTCGTCTACAAATTGAGAAAACAAACAATCCATATTTAAACTGTCCACTGATGAGGCAATTGCAACATCACCGCTACCATATGTTTCTACATTACCATATTGTCTATTGAAGACAAATTCTTCGATGAAAGGAGTCAAAGCTGGATATATTCTAACGGATACGTACAATAGTGCTTCATAAAAAAATCTTCCCAATGCTGTACCCCACCAAGAATATCTTCGTGGAGTTACGTCTTCTTCAGTCTTCGTACCTCTCCATAAGATACATTTTCTGGTATATGGATACCACCAAACTCGGATAAATTCACTAGATGTCCAAAGAGTATCCCATTTTTCTAATAAGGTTTCAAAATGTATAACTTCTTGAGTTGATCTAATATTAAATGCAGGGACTGCACGAATAGTGGCACCTACAATTACACCAATCTTACCTAATGAAAGTAATGCAGCCTTAAAAACTTCTGGATGATTTTCCGAATCCAAAAAGACCACTTCACCTTTACCATTAACAATAGTTAAATTAACAAAATTTGAGGAAACTAGGCCATGGTATGGGGATGAACCATGCGTACCAGTAGAAATAATACCAGCAACACTTTGTTCTGAAATAGAACCCAAATTCTGAATGGCATATCCTTTTTCGGCCAACCATTCATTTAATTGATAAACTCTAAGCCCTGCATCAACAGTGACATCCATATAATGTTGTTCTTTATTTTCCTCATATCGAATAACGTTATTCAAATTATCTAAATTCATCAACCATTCGGTCGTCATACACATATTACTTGGGGAATGGCCCGAACCAACAGTAACCAATGTTTTCTTTTCTAATCTAGCATCCTTCACTATACTAACAACTTCCTCAACGGAATGTGGCTGGAAATACAATTGAGGTTTGCAAGAATATATTCCTGCCCAATTCTTGAACAGAAATTTCTTCACACCTAAGCTTTGTGTTCCCTCACTCATCGCTCAAAACTTTTCTTTTCTACTAAAAACCCTACTGGATTCTAACTTACTCCTATGAGTATATATACCTCCCGTGGCTGCTTGTCTACAATTGCTACTCTAAGCCAACAATGACTTGCAAATACTGTCACCTTAAAAAGTCAAAACCAGTAACTAATGCACCAGCTCACCAAATCTTGATAGACAAAAACTACAGCTCGCAGAAGAATCTCGACTCGCCAGACATGAACCCTAATGATCCATCCAACCTAAAGACCAACAACCGTTCAAATATAACTGGAGTGTAAATGATTAAAAGTGACTCTAAAGACAACAATTTAATATTAAATGTTCCAATATTGAAAAGTTCTCAATTTGATCTGAAAAATTTACAGTCGGGTAATCGTGTATCAAACTTGAGGCGATGAGTTTAAAGATGTTACCACAAGATAAAAGAACAGGTACATTTGATGAAGATACATGAAGTGTATGTGTTTCCTGTAAGGGTTGTGGAGGTATCGAGTGCTGCATCAGTGGCTTACGCATGTGTTCTATTGTTTTTTCGGTTGTTTAGAGGGTTTTCTGTGACTTTGCTGGCGATTGAATTAGCATTTTGGGTTTGGGTTCTGAGATAGATCTGGTATTAGATATTGATGGTTAGCAGATATACATCGGATGTCAGAATGGTTTCGATATCAGGATAGTGTTGCTGCTGGTTCTCATTGTGGGGTGCATTTGTCTAAGATGAGTTTGGTGGACATGTGTTGTTTAAGCATTGCGAAATATATTTCTTTTCATGATTTGAATCCAGGTCACGTCCATGATTTGATGGGAAGTGTTCAATTCAATTTGAAGTATATTTCAATGATTTGGAGATGGATTGTTTTGCTTAAGGGAGATAATTTAGAGAATTATTTGATTTTCAAAACGTATCTCACTCGGTCGTTGCCAGAGAAGGATGCTAATACTTACAGGTACGAGTGTTTCACAATAGACAGTAACCACACTCAGTTCGATATGAAACCTACAATCAAGTATATTAACAACATTTGCAATTTTGTTAATTTTAATTGGAGATTCATCACTGTTTTGGATTTAGAGTTAAGGTACGAAGATTTAATTCCATTAACCAATATCAATAGTCTTGCAGCTTTAGCTGTTAAAATAGTGCCTAATAATACTAGTACGCAGAATGTGGAAAATGTTTTAAGACTTTGGAAATCAGCATTAGAGATGTCTCCAGAAAAATGGAAGAATTTGACTACACTTTCGATTCCCCAACTAAAGAATCCGAAGGTTTTTTATGATCTATTTAACACGATTGATTCACTTGTATCTATTGAGGCTAGTATCGATCCAAAAACAATAAGTCAAATCCCTTTAATTTCATCTGAAATAAAGCATTTTGATGACAATAGCATCAATGGAAAATCAATATTTGAAAAACATCTGATGTTAAAAGATAAATCATTTACATTAAATAATCAGAATGCGTCTATTCTAGATATTCAAGTAAAATTTTCATCTATATCTCAGCCACCGATAAGGAATTATGTGTTCAAACCAGAAGCAAATAGTGAATACTATTCTAACACATTAGAAACATTTACATATATTCGGTATGTAAAACCTAAGAGTCATAAACGAAGAATTGAACACAATGGTAGAAATTTGACGATGACTAAAAGATTGAACAAACCCATAGGTAAGAACATGTCAGTCTCTAAATTCTTTGGTTATAAAATGTAAATATATATAAAGTCCAAGTTTTAATATGTACATATACTTATAAAAATAATTATAATGTGATTTGGGTATACAAAGGTATTAAAATGTAAATAGTTTTATAAAAATTATCACTAAATTTCGGTTTTCTAATTTGGTATAGAATATCATTTAATTCATTCATTGAACATGATGAATTCGTTTGGAGGTTGAAATTAAGTATTTGTTTTTTGTATGGAAATAAATTTAAAATTTAAAATAATGATTTGAAAAGCCAGTTATGAAATAAAATTACATCGAAAATAGAAGTGGGAAAAAAAGGTTGTTTAAAGATTGTGTCCTTGTATCAAACCTTTCTCATTTTACTAAATATTTTCTTGAAGACAAACGATAGAAATAACAATAATCAAAGATTGTTATGCTTTAAAATTCTTCATCAACGTATGAATCAGCACCAACTTCAATATAGTCTCTTTCTAGAGCAGCTAAATCTTCTCTTGCTTCTGTGAATTCACCTTCTTCCATACCTTCACCAACATACCAATGAACAAATGCACGTTTAGCATACATCAAATCGAATTTTCTGTCAATTCTCTTCCATGCATCAGCAATAGCAGTGGTATTTGATAACATACAGACAGCTCTGTTAACATCAGCTAATTGAGATGTTGGAGTAGACGTTGGTGGTTCATAACAGATACCAATTTTGAAACCAGTTGGACACCAATCAACCATTTGTACAGTTTTTTTGTTTTTTATTTGTGCTACTGCGCTTTGAACATCTCTTGTGACAACATCACCTCTGTATAACAAACAATTTGCCATATATTTACCAGCTCTTGGATCACATTTAACCATTTGGTTCGATGGATCAAAACAAGCATTAGTAATTTCTGCCACAGTATTAGATTCATGAGAAGCTTTATTTTTTGATAAAATTGGAGCATATGAAACTAATGGGAAATGAATTCTTGGGTATGGTACTAAATTTGTTTGAAATTCGTTCAAATCAACGTTAAGAGAACCATCAAATCGCAATGATGCAGTAACAGATGAAACAACTTGAGCAATTAAGTTATTTAAATTAGAGAAGTTTGGTCTTGGAATATCTAGATTTTTTTTGCACATATCGTAAATAGCTTCATTATCAACCATAAAAGTACAATCAGCGTGTTCTAAAGTTGTATGAGTAGTTAAAACAGTATTATATGGTTCCACAACGGAAGTAGAAGTCTGTGGTGCAGGATATACTGCGAATTCTAATTTCGATTTTTTACCATAGTCCAATGATAGTTGTTCTAATAATAATGAACCAAGACCTGAACCGGTACCACCACCCAAAGAGTGAGTAAATAAAAAACCTTGTAATCCGTCACATTGATCTGAAATTTTTCTAACTCTATCTAAGATATCATCTAACAATTCTCTTCCTACAGTATAATGACCTCTTGCATAGTTGTTTGCAGCATCTTCTTTACCGTTAATCAATTGTTCTGGATGAAATAAATCCTTGTAAGCACCAGTACGCACTTCATCAATAACATTTGGTTCTAAATCAACATAAACAGCACGAGGAACAAACTTCCCAGAACCAGTCTCATAGAAAAAAGTAGAAAACCCTTCTTCACCACCTTTTGGCTTACTCAATCCTTCTTGCAAATAACCATCCGGTCTAATCCCATGTTCTAAAGAGTACAGTTCCCAACAAGCATTACCAATTTGACAACCGGCTTGCCCAACATTAATACTAATAACCTCTCTCATAATTCCCTGATATTGTCTTCTATTCTAAACGTTGCGATAGCCTCAGTATTAGCTTGCTTGATAACTCGATCCAACGTTTAATATCCTAAATTCAAAGGGACCAAAAATAGTTCGCAAAATAGTTCACTTCACACTTCTTATCGCTCGTTGCCACCGTTTTCAAAGCACCTTGCACACACCTCCCTCTGATCAACAAGACAACAGTCCCTAATAAACCCCATCAACATTAAAAGGTTTCACACCTGTCCAAATCTCAATAGCTGAGTTCCCAGTTTCGTGGAACTTAATAAATTGAAGATCTTGTAATTTGTTTATTTTTTTGTGGCATTTTTTTGGTTGAGATTTCGCGACTCGTTCAGAGATACTTAGAGTTGTTTATTTATTTCCGTTTTGGGACGATATGTTGAGGGTAACGTTTGTGTTAAAGCGGTCGGGTAATGTATTTAGGGTTCATTTTAGGGTTGTGTAAAGGTTTAGGGCTTTGTTAGGGTTGCGAAGTGTCACAAAACATATTACAATACAATATAATACAAGAGTATGGGGAAGTCACTTCCGTTGAGAAGGTAACTGCCTTTGTGAGGTTCCACGTCTCGTTTCTATACAAGAAAGTGTTGTTTGGGTTACAATTATTCTTTAGATTATGAGTAGAATCTATATGTGAAGATTACCTAAAATTCGTTCGCCATGTTTTAATGCGCAATCGATCTCGTATTATGTTCTGATTATATGATGGCATATGATGCTAAATGGATAATGGAGTGTGATTCGGCTAGTTGGCCATTGCTCTTTCTCCTGGATTGTTGTGATGTATGTGTGCGTACGTACGTGTTGTTTGTGCTGTGTGTTTATTCTGACATCTGGTTTGCAACTACAAACTCCTTCACTTTCGGAACCATGTGTTCGATGTCCTTGTCTAGTATTAACACAATCAAACCGTCGCTTGTAATTTCGTACTTTATATGGCCTTCATTGGGTATGCATATTTCCTCATCGAATTTGTCAAACCATTCATTCAATACATCCAATTCGTCGACATTGAAGGGTAAAATTAATTCGTCAATAAACTCGTGCGATTTGGTGACGTTTTCTTGCTTGTTGTCCTCATCGTTTACCTCTTTTGTCTCTTCCGGTTTGGTTACAGTCTCGATGTTTTCTTCTAGAGGTTCTTCCAACAGAACCAGCATCCTGTACGGAGCACTTTCGCCAGCCATAATTATAATATTTTTTGTATGGTTTCTCACTGCCACTAAATAGCCACACTGCAAGTCGATAAATCTTGTTATATTGATGTAATCCTCGTTTTTATACACCAATTAATGCTAGATGTTTTCTTGTCACCGTAACAATAAAATAAGATGAGATGAGATGAGTTCAAGTTTCACTTTTTTTGTCACTAAAAATTTTCAGCTCGTATTTAGTGATTATTTATCTTAAGGCTTGGTTTTACAGTGTCAGACTGCAAATGACATAAAATAAGAGTTGAGTGATAGTAAAGATTGTTAAATTAGCATATATTAGCAGTATTCTATATTATATTGAAGCTTTTGTATAGCTTATTATTTGTTGGTCTGTATGGTTAATTGCCACAGCAACTTGTAATTAAAGAGAGTAAGATATATAGTGGTATTATTTCTTTTGTATTATATGTATTTGTATAATGTATAATAAATATGCTAGATTGAAGAAAATTTTAATTTTCTCGATGCATTGAATGTTCATTGTTGTTGACAATTGGTACTATTCAGATAGATCTGGTATACAAATCGATCCATCTGCAGTGTTCATTTCTGTTTGATAATTATTTGTGACGTCATTAGTGAAGAACTGGTTTATGTTGTTCTTGGTGCCTTGGTCAGAAGATGTAAAAGAGTCATCTAAGTATGCAACTTCTACTTCACTGTTGTCATATTCTGAAGTGTTCATATGCAACTCTTTTGCTTGTTGTTCTGCTTGCTCTATGTATAGGGAGTGGTTTACCAGGTGCAAGTATGCATACATGAAGTTACTTAATAAAATTTGCTCTCTGAGCTCTCTTTTTGGGTCGCTTAATTTTAAATGACTTAATCTATAGATAGCTCTTTCGACATTCACCGCTAGTCTGTGGTCAAACATAATAACAGTCGAAGTAGTTAATTTAGGAAGTGGGAACCCAAACGCACTATCACTAAATTCCATTGGACCATTTGGTCTTTCGGATTTCACTACATCATCAAAGGTTAACTTACGAGGTGGTAAAGATGATACAGGTAATGTATTTGTTTCTTGCTCTTCGATTCTTGTAGAGTTGTAAGTCGTATCATAACTTGTATTAACACGATTATGTTGTATATCCCCTGTATAAATAGCTCCACCAGTTTTGTCTTGAGAATCGTCTTCATCGCTTAATTCTTTAACTGTTTCTGTAACATTGGATTCGGTTTCTGTAACATTAGGTTCTGTTCCTGAACGAGTTATACAAACTGCAGGTTTTAAAGATCTTTGCTCTTCTTGATTTTGGTTAAAATAAGTAAAAAATTCTTCAAGATTCTCATTTGTGGAGTTCTCTTTATCATTGTCGCTAATATTTTCTATTATATCTAATTGATTATCTAATCTCTTGGATTGGATTTCTACTGCAATATTTAATTCGCCTGGATTAGTGCTTTCTGACAATAATTCTTTTTCTAATGTTTCTAAGCTAACTTCTTTCTGCTCGTATGAAACATCATCAGAGCTATTCTCCTGTTTTGTTGTTATATTTGATGATAATTGTTTTTTTTTGTTCTCACGAGATGGTATTTGTTTGTTTTCATTTTCAAGTTCAATGCTTGTTGATTTGTTGCTACTCTTTCTTTTAAAAATACTTACAATTTTCTTATCAAACCGTTGCTTTTTATGATTTGAATCTTTTTCCTTAGAAGGTTTACTTTTATTAAAAACTTTTTCTGCTAACCTCTCAGGACTAGTTGTAGAAACAAAATTTTGCATCTTATTAGTTTTTTTGTCTGTTAATTTGCTTGCTGGTGGTTGGGATTGTTCAGTAACGTTTTTAGTTTTAAATGCTGAACCATCAGATGTGGTAATTATAGGTGCGTGGCGATGTTTAGAATGGTTACTTTTTTCTGCTCTAACTTTTTGAGATTTAGTTCTCTCAGGAACTGACAAATTGACAAAATCAGTTCTATTTTCTATATCAGAAGATTTTGAAATCAAGTCATCTTGTAATGTGTCCAATGTAGGCACATAAGAATTATCTTCTTCAACATCCAGTTTTTCTTGAAGAATGGACTGTGAGTAAGCAGGACGAACCAGTACACTGTCGTTAGAAGATGCACTAGATTGGGTTATGCTATCGTGAGAGAATGATAAGTGCGAAGAATCAAGGTCTTTATCTGAACTTTCCAAAGATTTATCTAAAATATCCAAATCTTCTAATGATCTGTCCTGAAGTTGTGTTTCCTTAATAGGTTCAAAAGTATCTATAACCACTTCTCTTCTAACATTCTTCATGCGGCCGAAATCCAACGAGTTTGTTCTATTACTAGACCCTGTCACATTTCTCGATGAAGGTTCACTTTTCGTGATTCGACTTTCTTCTAGGATATTGCCACTTGGGTTACGTATTTTATATGTATTGAATTTGCTTCTTCTTAACGAACGTGTTGGTATGTTTATGCCATTTCTCGCTAAAATATTAGAGGCATATTCAGTTTCTGTCGTTTCTGAACTTAAATGTTTATTTTTTTCGTTGCCTGATTCAGATGAATGAAGTGAATTTGAGTCGTTGTCATCTTTATTTGATACTGAACCAGCAATACTTAATGATCTAGCCAAACTTATGGCATCGGAATTTGATAACCCTGCTTTGTTTGAAATTTTGGTCAACTCTTCAGTTATATCTTTTAGTGATACATGGTTTGACATAGTAGAACTTTTGGATCTATTACTAGTATTCCTGGTACTGATGGTTTTATCATCTTCGAAAGAATTCACATTTATATCCTCATCGCTTTTAATTGATACACTAGCATCATGAAACTCTTCCTCAAATTCTGAATAGGAAATCCTTAAACCAGTTGGTCTTCTCACTAATGATGAATGGTTTCTGTTTAATTCTTGAGAAATTCTTCTTCTTCTTATCACCTCACTGTCCATCACCATTTTTTCGGAAACTTTAGTTGATGTATCTTTAGAAGTTGTTTGGTGATCATCTAGATCTAAATTAATACTCTGTAATGTGTCTTGCAATAATTCTACGTAATTTTCTGGTTTTACACTTGGGTGTTTATTAGCTGGTACCCATAGCAAATTCTGAGTAATTTGATTTTCAGTTTCCTTATTTTTATCTGGTATTTCAGATTTAATTTGTTTAAACCCACCTTTATGTAATGAACGTACTCCAGATAAACCTCTTCGAAGTTGGGAATTTGTTGTTTGTCTTTTTGGCAAATGAGTTTCGTCTGTATTGAGCAATTCTTTCGGTATAAAATCTTTCTTCTCATCAATATTAAGAGCTTCGGTATCTTTATTATGCAAATATTCCACACCTGTCTTATCAAAACTATTATCTGGAGTGGCATTTGAAATACTGGAATTAGCAGTTAAATTAATTGATTCTAAATTCGCAGAATCATCACAATTATCAGACACATCGCATTCTATTAAAGAAGTATCATTATCAAACAAAAGACTTTTTCGTAGACTTCTTTTGGCGTTCGATCCCGACTGTAAAATTGGTCCGCTACCGCCTCCCATGGTGTACTCCAACTCCGGATCCACTAGCAAATCCATGGAACCAACTGACAACCTCTTCAAATTCTTCACATTCTGAACTTCCAAATCCAGCGATTGCGCAGCAATGAGCACCGCAGACTTCCTCTTCTCCCTCCTTGCATCCTTCGATTTCACATCCTCCGCAGACATAATAAATACAGGAACTCGATGAATTCAATATCAATGCGTACCAAAAACTCTCTCAATCAATGTCGTACAGTATTAGTCCCTAAAAATCAAAATTGTTCGCATAAAATCATATACAAACTTGACACCAACTTTTTGGCCAAACTGGATCAATCTGTACTCTCCACTTAGCAGCTCTCTTGTCTCCAAAAACAACAGAAAAAAACAACCGCAGCTAGACTCAACTGATAGTATCGGGACACAGATGAACGCTATATAGTCACTCTAGAGACCAACTACTGCATTTCAAATACCTTGGGAACCAAAGGTTGTTAAACAATAACTGTTATACTTTTACTTATAGTTTACGTGAACCAAAAACTGATGCTAATTTCAATTCCGGGTAACTGTGTTCCAAGTGACACAATTTGGTGCCAAGACATGGACGTGACACACTGACATGTCAAGATGCATGCTGATACAGTGCGATTTATGTATTGGTTGTTATTGTAGTCGTTCTATAGAGGGGGTATGTATTGCTATAAATCTATTGTGTGTTGTGGGTTTTTTAGGAGCAGTGGGAGGTAGTCCTTGAACAGGAGGATGCCCATGAACATTGATGCGACGTAGAGTTTCTGCCATGCTCTGATTGCTCTTGCCTTGAATGAGAGGTCACTGGCTTTCAGTGGGGCGGTGTATGTGTAGTGTTGTGTGACCTTGGACTCCTGGGGGAAGCCCATGAAGTTGCAGAAGGCGTGGAGGACTATGCAGGCCCAGAGGTTCCCGCCGGTGCGCAAGAAAACGTAGTTTGTGAGAGATCCAAAGAGGGTGGTGTATGTGAACTGAAACGCCGTGGAAAGCAGGATGGAAGGCGTCGAGTTTGTCCCCACTTGGAACTCCTCGTATGCGTGGTGGATGTGGGCCAGACCGAAGTACAGTGGGATCTCCCACAGACATTCCTTTGTGCTTAGATCAGACTTGTCGTTGAGCGACAGGTACGTGACGATTAGCATCGATGTATAGAAAATCTCCTCTGTTACCGGCGCAAACAAGTAGTTTCTGAACCCCCACAGCGAGTTTATCTCATACTTGACATCCTCCCACATGCTGCTCTTGGAATCCACCGCACAGTAATACAACAGCCCGTCAACGAGAACTCCAACGTACAACATGCACATCAGCAGCACAGACTTCGCAATATCAAGGCAGTACAGCCTTAAGTCCACACCCCCATCGAGGTACCGACCAGGCACCAGTCCAATGCTCATGAACCGCTCCCAAATAGACACACCGTCGTCCGCCCCCAGGAAACTCCACATCAACGGAACCAGCACACAATTTAACACCAAAACTTTCGTCACCTGCCTCACACGCACCCTGATCACCCGGGGGTCGTCCCTCTTCCGCTTGAAGTCCTCCAGCTCTTGCCCACTGGAATAAATCGACCCAACATAGGACCCTGAAACATATAACGACACTGCAACACTCAAAATCGAAACCATTGCTCACAGTAGCACGCTCGCCGCACCCAATTGGACCCCTAAAGCCTCCCCCCACCACCAGCACCGCCCACACTTCCTCATATACCTCCTCATATACCTTATCATACACCCCCCATCGACCTCCATCGACCGTTGCACCATCTTCTCATCGATGAGTCCACATCTTGGCGGCGAGTTCCTTATTTGCGTGTTTCCGGGTAACGCGCTGCTTTTCCTGGACGGTAAACGAATTTAAGTTCATGGATACCATGGTATAAGTAATTGCCACCTGGAGTGGATCAGTGTTTGTTTAAAATGGAGGGGTTGGTGATTGCTTGGGGGGTGCTGAGAGCGGTGTTACACGTAATTGCGAGTTAAGTTTTGGGCACGATGGGTATTACTGTTCATATTAAGTCGGGACAGAAGAAATGGGATGTGGAGGTTGAGCCTTCCAACACTGTTTTGGAGTTGAAGGAGATTATTGCTCAGGTTTCTGAGATTGCTGCTGGGAACCAGAGGCTGATTTATTCTGGTAAGATATTGAAGGACGGGGAGACGGTTGAGTTTTACAAGATCCAAAACGACCATTCGATCCACCTGGTGAAGTCTGGCGGTGCGGCCAGTAGTGGTGCAGATGCCAAGGCATCTGCCAGTGGTGGCGGCGACACCAGCGCTGCTGGTGCGGCTGCGGTGCCTGCTAGTATAACTTCTGGCCAGGCTAGCGGGTTCAATCCTTTGGCTGATTTGACTAGCGCCCGTTATGCCGGTTACAATTTGCCAATGCCGTCTGCGGACATGTTCGGGCCAGACGGTGGGTTGACAAACATGCCTAGTCAAGATGATATGCTGGGAATGCTGGAAAATCCAGTGTTCCAGTCGCAAATGAATGAGATGCTCTCGAACCCTCAAATGGTGGAATACATGATCAATTCCAACCCACAGTTGCAAGCTCTGGGTCCTCAGGCTAGGGAAATGTTCCAAAGCCCCTTTTTCAGACAGATGTTGACTAACCCAGAGATGATTAGACAAAGCATGCAGATGGCACGTATGATGGGCGGTGAAGGCAACGGCATGGACGGTGGTCTTGGCGGTGCTGATTCTTCTTTCCCTGCTCCGGGTGAGACCTCCACTGAACCAGCAACAACGGATTCCACTGCTGCTTCTAATGCCGCATCTACTGCTCCTAACGCTGCTTCTGCGAATCCATTTGCTGCTTTATTCAACCCAGCCATGAACCCATTCGCAGGTATAAATAATCCTTCGGCTGCTAATCCGGGTGCCGCCGGCGCCTCTGGTGCCCCACAGTATCCTGGTTTCAATCCATCCATGTTGGCTTCCATGTTTCAACAACCACAACAGCCAATTCAAGAAGACACAAGACCTCCTGAAGTGCGTTACGAATCACAGTTGAGACAACTGAACGACATGGGTTTCTTCGATTTCGACAGAAACGTCGCAGCTTTGAGACGCAGTGGAGGGTCAGTACAAGGTGCATTGGACGCTTTATTAAACAACGATGTATAATCAGATACGTTTTCTGCTCACAAGTCAACTGTTTCTCTAATATCTTTGAACATAGCAATAACCTAAATAAGAAAAAAATACACGCATATAATGATCTATGCTACCTCCACAAATAAAACATATAACACATAAATAATCTCAATACTGTTTAATTCATATCTGAATCAAATTCTGTTCTAAACTCATAACCGTCATCACTTCTGTAATCGACATTTCTCTTATTAGGTCTTACATACAATTCTCGCTTTAGTGAAATTTTATACAAATTTATTAAAGCTTAAATTGAAATTTGTAGATATTTAGAGTATTGAAAGTTGGTTGTTTAGTGAGATTATGCAGAGTGGTCGGGGATTGGAGAGTAGATATAGACGAGTCTAGGTGTGCTATAGTGGTGTTCTTGAAGTGCTGTTTGTTTTGGAGAATTTTGCTTCAGTATAAGCGATTGTGGTCATTTTTTTTGGCGGTGATTTTTGATAGTGATTTTTGGAAGCTCCAGTGCAATACATTCGAAGTTAGGATAGGAAGAATACCACATGGCTGGTATTATGACGAATGAGGATGTGCCAGATGTTGGTGGGGTGGCGGCTGTCGAGAAAGGGTATATGAGTGCCGGGTTGGAAGATAAAGAGATGGAGACGGTTGGTGTTAGGAAATACGTGCAATTGACGAAGCTTCCTACTTTAACAGAAATTAAATATGACGATGCCAAGGATTCTATGGCGATTATACTTGCCAAAGCAGTTGCTTTGCAGTTGAAATCGATGAAAAAAGATACGCTGATTACAAAATTTGCATTCACTCACCTGGTGTCCTTAGTTGAGGAACAATTATCGGATATGGCCAGTCAAATGGAAAAACTTGCCACTTTACAAAGACGTAAAGCAGTTGCCAAAGATGATATTGATATTTGGTTGAGAGGTTTCAATTTACATCCAAGTGATCTGGATCTCACTTGCCAACAATCAGAATATATTAAAGGTGCCTACACAGACGATTTTAATTCATTGATGTCATTAGCCAATGATACAAAGGAAACGTTAAAAGTACACAAGATAACTGACAAAACATTGACAGATGATTCAACCTTAGAAACTTTGAAATTGGTTCCAATTACAAATCCTTTAGAAAGTAGGATACCTAACTGGTTACCTAGTTTTCCTCCTGATTATACATACAAATTTACTCCACAATTTAATAAGACTATAACAAATGCAACAATGATAAGAAAGAAAGTTGCAGAAGAAGCTAAAAAATCTGAAAAGGCATTATTGCATTTATTAGAAACTGAAAAAGTAACTACTAGCAAATTATTAAATTTAGATAAGATTGACACTGATGACATGAATGCAACAAAACTAGAAATGAATTCATTGTATTCAGGAGGACCAAGTGATAGAAAGAAGAGAACAGCTTTTTTTGATAATGAAGAAGATGAAACAGTCAATGGATATAGGAATGGACAAGATAATAGGTTTGACGTAGAAGACTATGTTCATAAAAGAATTAACATGGTGAGAAGAAGAGTTAAACAATATGAAGATAGACAAATGAGATTGCAGAATGATCCTTTCTTGAAATTGACTGCATTTATATCAGAACAAACACGTAAGAAAGTTTCAAAAACAGTTATTGATAATAGTATAAAAAAATCTCTGAAGAAATCTTTTTTGCAATTAATCAATAGTATCCCAGTCTTGAATCAAAATAGAAAAGAAACTGTAGAAAAAGCAATGGTTGAAAGGAAAAAGAGACATGAAGAATGGTTGAAGAGACGAAAAGAGAAATTGAAAAAAGCTGAAGAAGAGAAAAATCGTCAAGCTCAGGCATTCGGTGCAATTGATTTGTCTAGTTTTGAGAATAATAATGAAGGGGGATTTTTAGATGCGTTTGATAGTAGTGAAAATGAACAAGAAATTGAAATAATAACTAAATCATCATTCACAGACTCAAATGCCACATCATTAAAAGTTGATGCATCATCAGATCAGAAAGTAGTTTCTATAGCGATAGAAGAAACTGCCCCAGATGGAACTATTACCCAAGCAAATGAAATTGTAAATAATTCAGAGTCAAAAGACAGCAACATTAATAATTTATCCACGACAGAAATTCAGTCGAATGCAGTGGTATCGGAAAAGTTAGAAAAGGCAGAGGTAATTGAAGGGACTGTCGTTGAAGATAATGCCTTTAAAAATATGAAAACGATCGAAACTATAGAGAAAGAGACGGTTCAAGAACCTAATACCGAAGCACCTCTTGTCAGCACAACAACAACTACCACCACTACTACCACTACTACAATCACTGCTGTTACTAGTGTATCTGAAACTGCCACTACAGCTACTGAAATACCACCATCAGTAGAGGAACCATCATCTACAGATGCTCAACTGAATGAAAAGGAAGTTACGAACGAAGATGAATCATTGACATCAAGCCAACATTGATAAAATTTTCACATATTTGCATACCACTTCATAAAGAATAGATTATAATTTATAGTATATATATAATGTAATTAATATAACGTATAATAAGTTTGTCTAATAATCGTTAAAGCTCTCGAACAATCCCATGAGAAGCCTTTATATCATTGTGTTCTCCATTGATTGAGATTTAACAAAAGAGCCTTTACGGTAAAAATCTTAGCGTTAAAATAAACTAAGTGAAAAAAATATACAACTATAAAAGTATACTAAACAAACTCATTAAATGCAACCTAAATGTGCTTTAGGTTGATTTAAACCCTGCAAGAGTTATAAATCTGGTTAGATAATTGTGAATACATCTTAACGATAATTGATTTGGTAGTGTATTTAGTAAGGATTCCAAATTTTAGGAGGCAAGAACTAACATTTTTAAGACCAGATTTTGTTGTGATAATATTAAGTAGAAAAAGAAAATATATCCATTGAAGGCAAATATATGATTAATTGTATAAAGAATGGCTACCTCAATTAAGTTCCCAGTGGGGATGCCTTATCCGATTACTATTACGAAACTAATTGCACCTGTCGGTAGTCATATCAACAAGGGCGATAGGCTTTTTGCTTATAAGTTTTGGTATCTTGTTGAGATTGCAAAATCTCCAGATGAGTTAGATGTTGATGGGAACCTTCAGACTGGAGAACCATCGAAGAAGACTATCAGGGAGTCCATTGATTTTTTTGATGCACCTTTTGAAGGGACGCTTATGGGTTGGAATGTTGATGTTGGGGATGAGGTTGTTGATTCTAGCAGGGTTATTTGTGAAGTGAAGAGACCTTGTGATCATGATATTGTATACGCTGGTATCTGCACTATGTGTGGTAAGGAAGTTGATGAAGGTGATCAAGTTAGTGCTAATTTAACAATTTCACATACTGACACAAATTTGAAAGTTAGTAGACAAGAGGCTAATAATATTGGACAAACGAATAAGTCAAGACTAATGAAAAGTGAGAAATTGATTTTAGTTGTTGATTTAGATCAAACTGTAATTCATTGTGGTGTAGACCCAACTATTGCAGAATGGAAATCCGATCCGTCGAATCCAAATTATAAAACTTTAGAGAATATTAAATCGTTTGTCTTGGAAGAAGAACCAATATTACCTCCAATGTATATGGGTCCAAAACCACCTGCACATAAGTGTTCTTACTACGTTAAAGTAAGGCCAGGATTGAAAGAATTTTTTGAAAGGGTTGCGCCAATATATGAAATGCATATATACACCATGGCAACTAGATCATATGCTGAGGAAATCGCAAAAATTATAGATCCCGACGGTAGTCTCTTTGGGAACCGTATTTTATCTCGTGATGAAAATGGTTCTTTAACCCATAAGTCTTTGGAAAGATTGTTTCCAACTGATCAGTCAATGGTAGTAATTATTGATGATAGAGGTGATGTCTGGAATTGGTCCCCTAATCTGATAAAAGTGGCACCTTATAATTTTTTTGTAGGTATTGGTGATATCAATTCTAATTTTTTACCTAGACAACAAGCAACTATGCTGCAAATGGGCAGAAGGGGTAAGAATAAAGAAAAGGAGAAAGAATCGGAAGAGCTATTGACTGATATTATTGATACCGAAAAGAAATTGCAAGAAAAAATTAATAAAGAGGTCAAACGTCAAGAAGCAGATTTGACTCATAAATCTGCTGCTTTAGGTGAAGAAGCAGTTGCTCAAGTTAGAAATGATGATATTACCAAAAAAATTGAATTTTCAGCTTCATTAGAAGTTCAACAACAAAATAGACCACTTGCCGAATTGCAGAAGTTAATGCATAATCAACAATTATTAAATGATGATGATGACGAACTATTATATTTGAAAGAAATACTTGCTAATGTTCAATCTGAATTTTATAAGGCATTAAAATCGAAAAATGGGAATAGTAATGAAGTCAGCATTCAAGAATTAGTTCCGAGATTGAAATCTATTGTTTTCAAAGATTGTAATTTCGTATTTTCTGGTTTAATCCCATTGGGTACTGATATACAGAAAGCAGATATAGTATTATGGACTAATATGTTCGGAGCCAGATCTACCTCAGATATAACTGAAGAGACTACCCATGTCATAACAAAAACTCCAGGGACTCTAAAAGCTAGAATCGCTAAATCATTCAATCCTTCTATCAAAGTTGTTCATCCAGATTGGATTTTTGAATGTTTATTAACTTGGAAACACGTGGAAGAAAGTTCTTTTGAGTTAAAGGTTGAACAAGCAGCTTCTAAAAGAGAATTGGAGGAATTTAAAAAAACTTTAGAATTGAGAAAGAAAGACAAACTAAGCGATTCTGATGCTTTAAATGGTATTTCAGATAGTAAAGTCGCGACAACATCTAATGAACCCACAGTCGATTTATTTGCAGGTGGTGCAGAATGGTTAGTCGATGATGAAATTGAGGATGTCCTAGATTCGGATGAAGATGACAATGAAGATGATGAAGAAGAAGAGGAGGAATATGACGAATTTGCTGATGTTATAAGCAAAAGGGAAGAAAAGAAAAGAGCAGCAGATAATTTAGAGGAAGATAACAACAAAAAGCAACATTTGTTGAACGAATCTGACTCTGCTGATGCAGAATCAGACTTAGATCTAGAATTGTTAAATGCTTTGGATGAAAGTGGATCAGAATAGTAATAAGAATACCCCTTCAATGTAAATTCTAAATTGTATTAATAACAACTAACTCTGCATTTGCACAATAGCCATTATTGTGACATACCCTTTATGCGTACTACATAATTATTTATTTTTGCATATATCTATATCATTATTAGCCCTTTTCAAAAAATTTTTTGTAATCTTAAGAACTGACTTCTAGGTTCATACATCTTAGAAACTTTACCCTGGTACCCTATCTAGTTGCCTTCATTGTGTCCATTATTTCCAAAACGTTGGAACATTCTTTCCAAAAAATTTCAAGGAAACATTCTTACACTTTTAAGGAGGAAAATTTAATCCCTAAATATATATAGGTAGATCAATTGGATTCTATTATATGATTGCACTAGTATTATATTTCTTAAGTGGTAATTGGTCACCTAGCATAAGGATAGATAATATTATAAGATTGCCAAACAGCTTGAACAGTTTTATATAATGTTAAGTGATTCAGAAATACACCGTTGTCTAAAAGGACTTCCTGAGGATTTAAAGGATAAGATCAGTACTTGGTTCCAGTACGATGAGAACGAAGAGACTATTAATGAAGTGAAAGAACTATGTGAGAATAAGTCAATTGAGGAGTTGCATAAAAGATTTGATGAACGTATTTTATTTGGAACAGCAGGTTTAAGATCTCGTATGGAAGCTGGTTTGAGCAGAATGAATACTTTGACAGTATTGCAATCGACTCAAGGATTAGCTGAATATATTAAGTCTCAGTTCCCCTCAAATTTAACTGCTGTAGTAGGTCATGATCATAGATATCACTCGAAAGAATTTGCTGAAATTACAGCTACCGTTTTTTTAAATGCAGGATTTAAGGTTTACTATCTAAATCCAAAGGATAAATTTGTACATACTCCATTAGTTCCATTTGGGATTAATTTGTATCATGCATCAGTTGGTGTAATGATTACTGCTAGTCATAATCCAAAAATGGATAATGGTTACAAAGTGTATTACAACAACGGTTGTCAAATTATTCCTCCTCATGATCACAATATTGCAAAATCTATTGATGAAAATTTAGAACCATTAAATCAAAATTGGAAAACTGAGGAAGTAATCTCTAAAGCACTTCACGATGCAAGATTTATTTATTCGAAAGAAGAAGTGTTGCTAAATTATATGCAAAAATTAAATGAGTACATTATACCAAAAAATGTTGACCTTGGTACTAATCAAAAAGACAGAAAGCCATGGTTTGTGTACACACCTATGCATGGTGTAGGTTATCAACTGTTCCATAGAATAGCATCCACTTGTTTAAATTTAGTTGAGGATATTGACTATATTTGCGTAAAGGAACAGATAGTACCAGATCCTTCATTTCCTACAGTTAGTTTTCCAAACCCTGAAGAGAAAGGTTCACTAGATCTTGGTATTAAATATGCAAAAAAACACAACATTAATGTTGTAGTTGCTAATGATCCTGATGCTGACAGATTTTCAATTGCTACTAGAAACCCGCAAACAGGTGAATTCAAGCAATTAACTGGTAACGAAATCGGTTTCCTATTTGCCTATTTTATGTGGAAACAATATAGTATGTTGCCTGAAGATTTTAAAAAGATATCCCCTCTTGCTATGATTAATTCGACTGTATCATCACAAATGATTAAAAAAATGGCAGAAGTTGAGAACTTCCATTATGAAGATACTTTAACGGGATTTAAATGGATTGGTAATAAAGCTCTTGAATTAGAGAAAAAAGGGTATTTTGTTCCTTTTGGTTTTGAAGAAGCAATTGGTTACATGTTTCCAAAAATGGAATTTGATAAGGACGGTATAGCAGCAACAGTCGTTTTTCTTCAAGCATATTACTGTTGGTCTATAAAAGAACAATTAACTCCCTTTGATATTTTGGAAAAAGGATTTGCCAAATATGGAGTTTTCAAGGAATACAATGGTTATTATTTAGTAAAAGAGCTATCTTCAACTAAAAAAGTCTTCGATTATATTAGAGAGCAAAAAAAAAATAATGAAAAGTATGTAACGAAAATTGGAACTGAATTCAAAATAACCAGCTTCAGAGATTTAACATTAGGGTATCAATCTGATACCAAGGATAACCTACCAAGACTTCCAATTGATCCATCTTCGCAAATGATAACAATTACCGCAATTCCAACTTCAAGTTCTTCAAACAGTTCAGTCAGATTCACAATGCGTGGCTCAGGTACAGAACCTAAATTAAAAGTATATATCGAAGCCAATGCTGAAACTGAAGCAGTAGCAAACGAATTAGCTAAATTGACTTGGGACGTTTTGCGCAGAGAATGGTTTAGACCAGAGCAAACTGGTTTAACAACAAATTTTTAATTGAATCTACATAACCACCTGTTCAACTTTTTTAATTTATATTTACGAATAATAAGAAAAATATCTGTTCTAATGTCATTTACTCAATCATCTGAACAATTTGAATACAAACTGGGCACATACAAAAGATTATTAAACCGGAACTGGAAAATTCAAACGACCCTATACATGGTTTAATATTTGCCAAGAAAAAAATTAAGGAATGCAAAAAGTCCGATATCTCTCTATTACGACTCAACTGTAGTCCCTCCACTCAAACTTTTTACAGAGCTGTATGTTTTTACCAACGCAGAAATATAAACTACAACACCCATTAAGGAAGTGCCTGCTGTAAGGGAAGGAGGTCTCTTCCTCATATGCATATATCACAAGTCTCTGTTGCATGCTAATTTATATTTTAGAGTGATATATTTGACTACATAAAGGGTCCCTGCAATACGTTCTGTGGCAATTTTTATTACGATAGTTCCCAGGATAAAGTGTGGCTTTAGTGGATATTGTCATGACTCAAATTCATGTGAAATATTGCAATATCTAATCTAGTTCAGATTTATTTAAGAGTTATTTCGGATTGTATATAAGTAGATAGTGAATTTAAATAGTTTACATAATTAGATGATATTTTTGTTCAGTTGAAAAATTTCAAAAGAGAGGATACAAGTGATAAAGTTGCCATTAATAATAATGAAAGTACCTTTTAAAGAGTTCGTTGAGACACATCCTGATCAGATACTTGTTCTTGATGGTGGTCAAGGTACTCAGCTTGAAAGTCGAGGAGTAAATATTAATTCTCCACTGTGGTCGACTGTTTCGTTCATTGATGATAAATTTTGGGATGATGCTATTGAAAATAGGGATAAAAGGGCTATAAGAGAAATGTTTGAAGATTTCAAAACCTCTGGAGCAAATATATTTTCGACTTTGACTTATCAGACCAGTTTTTCTTCAGTTGTTGAAAACACAAATATCAAGACTTTGGAGGAATATCAGGACTTGTTGAAAAGGATTGTGAAATATTGTGCGGATTGTGTGAGTGAGGAGGATTACCTGCTTGGATGCATTGGGCCATATGCTGCAAGAGTAGGGGCAGAGTATACTGGTGATTATGGTCCTTCTGCAGCAGATATAGATTATTTGAAATATTTTAAGCCACAAATAGATGAATTTAATAAAGATGACAATATTGATATAATTGGTTTTGAAACGATTCCAAATAAATACGAATTGGAGGCCATTCTTTCTTGGAATGAAGAAATAATAAGAAAACCTTTTTTCATTGCATTGTCTTTAAATGATAAAGGTGGTTTAAGGGATGGTACTTCATTTGAACAGATTGGAAATTTATTTAGAAAATATAAAAATCATAACAAAAATTTAATCTACGCAGGTGCCAATTGTATCAGTTATGCACACTCAATTGACAACATGAGGAGATTACATCAAGTTATACCTGATATAAGATTAATTGCATATCCAAATAGTGGTGAAATATATGACCAGAAGACCAAAACATGGTCTTCAGGATCAGGGAAAGATATCTTTTGGAAAGAACTGGTGCAAGAGTACGTAGACATAGGTGTAAGGATCATTGGTGGTTGTTGTAGAACAACACCAAAAGATATAGAGCAGATAAGACAAGCTGTTAATGAAATTACTTTTTAACAGTTTATCTGTATAAATATAAAAATTAGCGCAACTTAGAAGATAAATATTTTGTTCTGTGTAGTGGTTATAAATATTCTATAAAAAATTAGTAACTAACAATTCTGTCATAATTGTATTTATTAGACTATATATTAAATTATCTCTTTATTGCTTCGCAAATTCAATGTCATTTTCATCATAAAATTCAGTTTCTTCTGTAGTGGCATTTAGTACATTCGCAGCATACATGAAAGTAGAATGTTGAACTTGTGCTAAATATTGTGACATTACATCAGAGCCTGGGATAATCTTCTTATGTGTATTTCTCCTTGATCTCTCCGATTTTGTGTTATTACCTCTCGTGTTATTTAGCTTCAAGTAATCATGAGACAATTTACCTGGTGCCATTGGCCCATCTGCTTCCAGTACTATCTTATCAACTTTAGGCACGTCACCAAAGTTTAAATTATTTCTCTTGTTCTTTCTACTTTTATCATTTTTCAATGTATTCCCTGGTGAATTTATAATTAATTCAACGTCAGTTGATGAATTTGAACTTGAATCATCAAAATCAAGTTCATTTTCAGGATTTTGTTTGCCAGCTTCAGAGGTTAATTTCAAACTAGACAATGATAGACTATCTGCTTCTGAGTTATTTTGACCTGAAGACGTACTAATTCCTAGAGATTCCAAATTGATACGTTTATGATTAATCTGTTTTAAATTGTCATTTCTTTTTCTTTCATCTTCTAATTGCTGTAGTCTGATATTATAAGAAGGTTTTTTGACTTTTCTAAAGTATCTGGAATTTTTATTGGATACCAAACTCTTGTTTACATTACCACAACGATCTTTACCATAACCAATTATTAAACCTTTATATCTATTGTTGTATTTGTCATGAAAATTATTGTTATCTTCATTTTTCACTGATTCTACTAACTTAATTGCAGATCTTATATTTGTAAAATTTATCCAACAACAATGTCTATCTTTTAAAAAGTTAATCTGTTCCATTTCACCGAATTTCGAAAAATCTTCTCTCAACTGCTGCTCTGAAGGTAGTGTGTACTTATTATGATATTCCTTATAATTTGGATCATTTATATATTTATCTTTGAACGCGAATTCTGGCAAGCTGACATAAACGTTCCTACTCGCACCTGCTGTTACAGCTAATTCAATTGACTTTGGAAGTGGACCAGGATGATCACCCCAACCAATTTTAAGTGTACTGTTATGCAATATTATAGGGTCAATAAATGAATTAGCATAAAATTGAGCAGCAGCTTGCGGATCAATAAATATAACAAAACAGATGTTTTTTTCTTTAATATATTTAATTTGTTGGATAATCCCCCCTCTTGTAACATTACAAATATCTTCAGTTTTGGATCTGGAATTTATATTACCAATAAATATAGTTCTATTTCCAACTCCACCCCCCATTTTCGAAGCAACTTCTGCAGAAGTTGCAAATTGTGACTGTAATGTCTGTGTAATAGGTAAGTTGAATGATTGATTGTTATAATGTTTTCTATTATAATCATTATTATCATTTATGTATTCCTCGTGAAGAAAATGAGATGACATAAAAGGTGTAGATGCCCATATATTTTCCATATGACCAGAGGGAGAATCTGGGTATATTGGGTTAAAATATATCATAGAGTCTCTAGAGATAGACAGATTTGGGAGATATTCTCCTCTGATATCTATATAAGGATTCGCATAATCGGCAATGTCTAATTCAAATAAATGGGCTTTAATCTGTAGTTCAACTAATTTGTTTGCTATCTCTAACTCATTCTCATCATAAATTGATGGAGTATCGCTAGCCTCAACCTCTGAATTATGAGCACCTGGTAACTCTAAATTATTTGCGTTTAATGTGTCACCATTGGCTTTGCTAAAAGAATGTCTATTAGAATTGGATACGGGATGTTGAGTCTTGTCAAATGTTACATAAAAGCAGTTTTTGATTTTTTGTGAAAGACAGTTGGATCTAATGTACTGTAATAATTCTATGACCATGGATATATTTAGGAAAGATAATATAGCATAATGCGCTGGAAATCCATTTGCTGTTTCATCGTTCTTAACAATACAAATTGATTCGATAATGTATCTTTTATTGGATTCAGAACATAAAAAGGGGAGATATGTCTCGATAAAATTATCGGGACTACTTATTGATTTATCTAATTCAATACAAAGTGATCTTGTTGCACCTAGGTTAGTAATTTGGTACTGTATAAAAGATGTTAATTCAAAATCAGTCTCACTTTGTTGGGTTTCTATAATTTTTTCCTCATCGTTCTTATTAATATTATTTTTTAAATAACATAAAGATACAAAACTCAATTTTAAATTTTCTGAATCCAATTGAGTTTTATATTCTGATAATTTTTGTAGCACACTATTATAAAAATCCAAACAGATTGAACGGGATGTGAAACTTAAAAGTATTGAATTAACCGAAGTTTCATTTTCTTCTGATGGTATGACATATATACTTTCAATTAAACCATAGTTGACGAACTTGTTAGTAAAAGTGTGTAACTTGATAGATTTATTAATATTCTCGAACAATAATGATCTTGTATGATATGTGTCATCCCCTTTTGGTAGTATTTGATAGCTTATTTTATAAGGAATTTTCGAACCTTCTCTGAAAACGGATTCGTTTCTTTCTTGTTCTATTTTACTATCTCTTTTTCTGTGTTCATCATTTCTGAATTTCTCCTTTTTGTTACCTGCTAGTGGTGGAGATCTAATTATTGGAGGAGGAGGATATAAAACTTGGTTATTATTTCTTCTACTGTAAGAAGTTCCCTTTGTTGGACTCGTTTGGAAAGGTAAGTAAGATCTGTTTGGTGTAGATATGAATGGTGAATTCATCAGAATATGAGATGGCAACAAAGTTGCCCCATAAGCGTAATCGAAGGGGGTAGGAGGTGGATTTGGCAGAGGCGTCTGCTGTGTGTGATATGGATGAGCATCATACTGTGAATAGTTTGAATTTGTTGGAGAACCAAATTGAGAAGGACCTTGATGTCCAGAATACATGATGTTTTCAGAATTCGAATAATTATAATTCCTATTTGGAAAATTGTACGGAGAAGGATTCTTGTTTTTGTGAGGAAACATTACCGGCTGAATCGTTTGTTGGAGTGGCACTCTTCTATCCTGCTGATGGTATATGTAACCAAAGTTGTGTTCATTGCTGCCATAAGCATGCACATTGCCTGTCCCGGTCTTCTTATTAGGGGACTTCATAGTAATATCTTGTCGAATTAGCAACTAGAGTCTTTTTTTAACGATTTTGAATATTTCTTCCCACGTAACCCAGTATACAGTCTACCAATATCCAATGGTCACCAAAATAGACTTCAATTAACTACTTCTAACCACTCGATCTCTCGTAATAACTCAGAAAATACCATCTAAAATTTACCTTTTAAAAAGTGTTGTTCTATTTATATACAAAATTATCGAAAGGTGTTAATTTCCCAAAAATGCTTCAGGGTGAAACTTGGAACAAAAAAAGTGTACAATATCTCATCATATATAAGAGACAATTGTATAATTGCATGATGGTTGTTGATGTGTCAGCAGTGGGAGGTACAGGGGAGCTGAAGTTGGGTAGTTAGAGGGTCTGTTTAGATTTGTGTTTGTTGGAAGTTTTTCTGAGCAGAATTGAGTAAGTTAAGGTGCTTAATTGAGTGCTATTGGAAAACAGGGGATTGAAAAATTGTGACGTTATGACTATTTTATTTAAGTTGTTCAAGGTTTATTGTATATGTTGGGTGTTTTACATTTGTTTAAGTTCCAAAATTGAGGACCTGAATCTCGAGTCGTTTAGTTCGAATTTGCAATTAAGCATGTCTCAAGGCAAGCTGGAATCTGTCAATTTAATCATTGCACATCCGGATGATGAAGTAATGTTCTTTACGCCTACGCTGTTGCAGCTTGATCGTACTCTCCCTATCGAGATTCCCTTTAATGTGATCTGTCTGTCGAAAGGTGTGGATGTCGATGGGACTGATATCGGTGATCTAAGAAGTAACGAGATTAAAGATTCGTTAACGTTGCTGTTTGGTCATAAAAGGTTAAATTTTAATAGAGAAGTGAACTTCCATCAATTCGACTATAAGGATGGTATGGATGAAGAATGGGACTCCTTAGAGATTGCTAGTGATATAGAAAATGTTATTTCAGTAAACACTGATGCTGCACACTCAAAACATATCTTTCTAACATTTGATTCTCAAGGTGTCTCTAAACATCCAAATCATATTGCATGTCATGATGCCGTGATTAATTTAAAGACACAAAGACAGCATGATAATGATTATATATTGATGACATTAAACAGTTATGGCTCGAATATTGCTAAAAAATACAGTTCATTTATTCCAACACTATTCAAAATAATTGTGAATAATATTAATGATAAATTCTTAATATTTGATTCCAAAAAAATATCGTTTCTTTCATTGACAAAAGAGAAACATCAAGTTCAATTTATTAACACTTTCCCACAATATATATTAGCATTTGCTTCCATGCTTAATAGTCATAAATCTCAAATGGTGTGGTTCAGATACGGTTGGTGGAGTTTTTCTAGATTTGTGTTTATTAATGATTTGGAAATTATAGATTTATAAAATATTTGTATATAAGAATATATGGTATATTGTATTTACATTGTTGTTAATGATTTCTTGCCAATAATTGTACAATTTTAGAATGCGAGTGTAATCAATGAGGATTTTGACTGAATTAAATTTACCAAAGTTCCCCAAGAAGTTTATCATCTTCATCCAAATCGTTCAAAAAAATTTCATTGACCTTTTTATCAAAAGATTTTTTAGTTAGCTTTTCTAATTTATTGGCAATACTATCTTTATAATATATAAGTAAGTCTTCTTTGTTTTGAGAATCAATTGACCATTTTTGGATAAAGTTCTCTGCTTTTGAATATTTTTTCTTTCTTAAAAATCCTTTTATTGATTTTTTTTGAAAGTATGTTAACAATTTCCTCTCTCCTATTGTAACTTCTTCTGATCTTTTATAAAATAAGGGGTTCATAAATTCAGTGATAACCATCATAGCCACATGGCTGTTATTGGTATAATTAACAAGGACATAAAGTTCATTGATCAAACCTTCGTCAAAACTAATGCTAATGCCTTTCATATCATGATACTTTTTCAAAGTCTCTAGACAACTATAGACTAGTGATCCTTTTTTATCTAGATTATGATCCCAACATAATACTGACCATTGTATTAGACGCCTCCAAAATCTTTGCTTCAACTCTAAATTCGGGTACATATTTATGACTTGATCTATAATATGGATAGCATTCTTAATTGATCCATCATGATAAGAATACGATGACAAAAGAGCCTCCATAACTTCTGATGAAGGTGGTTTCTGATCACTGGAACTTTGTTCGGAGATTAAAGGTGAATTCATTTTGGATAGAGAAATATTTATATTTAACCTTGAATTAATATAAGTAGGAATGTTTGATACTTGATCAGAATAACATAATGAATAAATAATAGTTGCATCTAACTTTTGACTATGGTTATTATAATGCTTCCATTTTTCATCAGTAATGATTTTGTTTGCAATCTTCAATACTCCTGTAGAATCAAGTAACCTATATCTATTGGTTAATTTAACCAAGTGGTTATTAAGACCTAGTCTAGTCTTGTATTTCGATAAGTTATTTCCGAATTTATCTTTATGTGCAAAATGAAGTGACTTATTTTGAAACATCCAATATCTTGGTAAAGCACCACATCGCAACTGGAGATAATGTATTATTGTCTCAACATCATATATATCTAGAATTGGTCCCTTTTTATTGAGAATAAATTCCAAAACAGATTCAGCTTTCCCTAATTGGCCTTCCTTGATAAAATATTCAATAAACAAGTTCATATCTCTTAAGCAAAGGAAATTTATGCTATCAGACTCAACAGTATTCATATATAATTGAAATAGTTTATAAATAATTTCTGATAGTTCTGCAGTTTTATATTCTTTTAGAACAACAGGATCATATATTAATCCGTTCTGGTGTATTAATTTATTAATAAAAATTGAATATTCATTTATAGTCAATTGGTCGGCTTCTAACAACCCTTTCAGAAGCATTGATGATGAATCATCATTATATAATAGTCTCCTCAATATTGTTTTTGGATTGTTTTCCTTAAATAGTTCGCTCCATGGTCTCTGATCATCTATATCGTGAGCTCTCGATAACATATCTCTCCCACCTGTCTTATTAAAGTCAGCCAAATAAGTTGTATCCTTTGCAATTGCATAACTGGAAGTCAAACGTAACTGAAATTTACAATCCCTTGATCCAATAATAGCATTCTGTAGCATGAGCTTATTGAATGAACATTTCGATAACCGCAAATACGAAGAACTTGACAGACTCTTCCTCCCGATAGCCTGGAAACTCTGATAAACTCTCATAACAAAACTTGTTGTCTGCAAACTCCTACTTAACACTCTCACCGGCGTACCATATACTCCTTCCAGTCTCAGCACAACTGTCTAACGTTTAACGCAATCTATTCTTCATTTACATATATTTATATTACTATTGAAATATTTCACTCTATACATTTTCAATTCCTCCGCATATTGTGTAAGATAAGTAACAATTTCGTAAGTTGATGTCAAAGAAGAGAAGGTTGGTGATTGATTGTTATGTTAGTATACATGGTGTATCAACTATATATACTATGCTAAGACTACGATGTGCTGTGTTCGTTTTGTTTGCTAATTAGATTTCTTGTATGAACGATTTTCGATATTTGGTGCGTCACATTAGGAAATCGTTGACACTATTTAATGTGGCTCTTGGAGGGTTGACGTTTCTTCCTTTGAGATGTGAGATGAGTTTAGTTAGATGTTTTCTTATGACCAGTTTGTCTATTTCAGGTGGTTCTGATGTTCTTTTCCATTCTTGATTATAGAATTTTGATAATGCCACTAAAATGATTGCAATTGACATATCTGAACCATTGTTACAGCAGATAAGTATTGGTTTGTTGCTTTTATTAGTTTTCGGTAGTGAATTTTCTAAAAGATTGTGTATCGCTGGAAGATGATTTCTCAGTTCTTTTGAACTTTTCTTAGATCCACTTTGTAGTTTAAATTGGTAGATATTGTTGAGGTTTGAATCGTTAGTACTTTCAATGGATTCATCTTCTATTTTGTCAGGAAGCTTGATTGAATCACTTAATATAACAACTAGAGAGTATTTCTTGTTCAACATATCTAATAGTGTTTTTTTAACCTCTAGTCCATTAACAATGTTCCCCAGATGGATCTCATTGGTTATTTCATCAAAAGATTTGAAAGCCCCATCGATTTCTAAATTAGTAGTCTTTTTTTTTTGAAGTTCCATTATTTCTTCAATATAGTCATGAAGTGTTTCCTCAGAAAGCTCTATATCATTTAAGGCTTCGACATTTGCCCAAAATAGTTCAGGAGTTAATCCCTGAGACCACAATTCATGGTCATCAGCAGCACCTTGAACGTAAGTGAACCCATTCCGAATATCAACACCATCCTGTACTTGATAACTGGAAGTGCATAATATAATAGGTATGATTTTTTCATTCTCAGAAGGTTCTTCCCAAGAAATATTAGATTCAAGTTCTCCAGTGAATGGATCAAATTGCGATTGTAAGATACTAGAACCTGGATGAACCCAAATTGGTCTTAATAGTTTTCCTTGAAACTGTTCGAATAATTTTTTCCCATCAATGATATTTAGTTTGCATAACTTTTCCACTAGAATTGGGATTTTAATTTTAATTCTTTCGTACTCTAATTTTGAAACGGTAGCAGGGGGAACAAATAATACTTCTCTTAATTTTTCATCTTCTTTCTCAGAATATTGCAACATAATAGTATTAAGTACCGCACACCAAATTGGGACAGTTTTACTTAACGCATCAGGTATTTTCTTTCCTCTACGAGTACTATCCACAATGATAATTCCTTTAAACTCTTCAATAATAGGAAGAAGATGAAAGTTAAGTCTCCTAGTGCTGAAATCCCATTGGTTTATATGTCCATCTGTACTTTTAAAATAACTAGTAGTACCGAATTGATCGGGTTTACAATACCATAGTCCACATCTCTCATTAGGCACTACAGGATACGGGAAAAAGGGAATAACCCTTTCAGTCAGAAACTCATTGTCAAGAAGAATACTATGCAACCTATTTTTCAATGATTTATTCTCTTTTCTTATATCTTTTGTATTCTGATTAAGGGAAGCATCGCTCATCATATTCAACTCTCAGCCACTAACTAGCACTCGGTCAACGATACTCCTAAGCAACAACGATTCAGTACAACCTGTTGCAGTAACTCTCTGCCATAATGTATACTCCTCCCTTCTAAATTATATACCTCTTCTTATGATTCGAAAAGTATAAACTCATCTCATAATTTTTCAACAAATTTTTTTCATGTTTTGTTTTCAATAAAAGGCTTTAGAGATTTCTCTCTTAACCACTATATAATAACTCAATATAAATCCATTGCTTCATCAAAATAATAAAATTACACAAACGGTTTTTAGAGTTGGTTCTTACTGAACCGTAACCAACGTGTATTATTGTATATACACCACGTTTGTTTCATGGTTATTATCTGTTCCTGTAGTTATTTGGATTTTATTTGCTAAAGATTCCTTGATGTACGGTGGTTCCCCCAATGAACTTGGCAACGACAATAGCGAGATGGAATAAAAACAGGCTTATATCTAGATAAATCTGTCTGTGTTATAAGGTTTGATATATTGGTTGTTATATGCAGTTGACATCTGGTGTCAATGGCCCTTATTGCATTGCTAACGACTGGTTAGCCGCTCATTGTTAATCGCTTACTAGTGTCAAATGCGGGTAAATATCTTTAGAGCATCAATTCAAGTTGTAAATATAATTAAAAGGCATATCATTGGGAACCTTTAACTATATTAATTACTGTTTCAAGAAGTGATTGAAGAGTTCAGAAGTATATCTAACCGTTGAGAAATTTGAGTTTTCATTGTGCGATAAGTTTTAGTATATCTGGGGTTTTCGTATTGGTCAAAGTTATTTCCTGGTGGACTATTGGGGATATTAGCTGGTTAAAATAGATACTAAAAAAGATAAAATGGCTGTTCCAAATCAATATCTAACTGCTCACGATGAGGTATACGATAATGAGGATGATTTTTACCGTGATTACAGTAAGACAGAGGGTTCCAAAGCTTCCTACCACAAATACGAGGCTCATGAGGGTTACTTGTTCTGTATAGAGCTGTCAGAACAAATGTTAAGCGAAGTAGCTCAGCTTAATTACAAGACTCAAATCATTGAAATTCTTGAGTCTCTAATGGAGTTAATCTCACAATTAGTCATTTCTAGACCAAGTACTGGGGTAGGATGTTATTTTTACAATTGTGACCGTAAAGAGAGCCAAAAAAGGATTTATGAATTTCTACCTTTAAGAGATATTAATGTCCGTGATATGAAGAAGTTGCACGATTTGTTGGATGATATAAAAGAGGAAAGATTATCTATTAGAGATGCATTTTACTTTAATGATGATAATAATACTGGAAATTGCCTCGAAAACTTATTCTTGCTAATTCAAGACCAATTTTCAAGAGATATTCCTGATCAAAAGTTATATACAAGTAAGAAAGTTTTTCTATTTACAGATAAAGATAAACCAAAGGAATTTAATGACAAAGAAAAAATAATAAGGTTGAGAAGGCTTTTCGATGATATTAGTGAGAATTATATTCAATTCGTGACTTTTTTTATCAATAACGCTAATAGTGAGGATAACTTTGACGACAGCTTTTATTCTGATATATTAAAATTGAGAAATAGTGATTCTATTGAATTTGATGGACCAAGCACTAAACCAATTTCAGCTGCATATATAAAAAACAAAGTTTTAAGTAAAAAGGAAATAAAAAGGATAATGTTTCAATGTCCTTTAATATTAAATGAAAATTTGGATTTTCAAATAAACGTCAAAGGTTACACTATATTTAGTCATGAAAAACCTGGAACCAGATTTAAATTAGTTTATGAACATGAAAATATTAGAAGGGAGGCCTTTTCAAAAGTGAAACTACTAAACGCAAAAACAGGGACTACTGTAACGAAGAATGATACAGAAAAGCTTTTTCAGATAGGTAATTTCAACATTAAATTACCTGACGATAAAATTGAGAAAGGAGAAAACTACATACCGAAGGAACCATTTTTGAAATTAGTTGGATTTAGATCTCCTGAACACTCTTTACACTTTTTTAATAATATTGGGAAGGCACTTTTCGTTGTTCCAGATGAATCACGTTGTGAAGGTTCTATAAGGACACTTTCTTCCATGTACAAAACAATGAGAAAAAAAAATAGAAATGCAATAGTATGGGGAAAATTAAAGTCCAATTCAAATCCATCTATATGGATATTATCACCTTCTGACCCAGTAGTAGATAAGAATGAAGGATTCTATTTGTATAATGTACCATTTTTGGATGAAATCAGAAATATCCCATCTCAAATAGTTCAAAAAACTTTACCAGAATTAACTAAGGATCCCGATTTTGAAAACCTTAAGAGAGTTACTCGAAATATAATAGGTTATTTTAACTTGAAAAATGGATATTCACCATTGGAGTTTAAAAATCCACTTTTGCAAAAATATTATAAGTTGCTACAAGATTATCTACTCCAAGTAGAAATTATACCCGATAACGAAATGTCAAAAGAACAGTTGAAACAAAGAATTCTTGAAGAAGATGATACAATTCGAAAAATATCAAGCATTAGAGACAAAATAGTAAGTTCTTCATCTTCCACAGAAAGTCATAAACAAAGACTAAGCGCTAGTTTTACTATTTGGAATGATATATATTCGAAACTTGATGATGAGAGAATATCAGAAAAAAAATTTAAACCTAAAAAGCCAAAATATTAAATACGTGACAATAGTCTTTATTCTAAAATATCTAATTATATATTAATATATTCCTGCATGATTTTAAGGCAGTATTTCAAGTTTACACATCATTGATAAATGGTCACTTGGATATTCACCTTGATGGGGTTGACCGTGTTTAGTCATTTCTGTTGCTGGTGGCATTCTCAAATAACCTCTCAATTTTATATGATTATTAGTTTCGAAATTTTCGAACTTTTCAACTTCTTTACAGTTGGAAAAGTCCCAATTGTCAATGTAAAATATATAATCCAGAAGACCTCTCCAGGTGTGTGCCCAGTTTGATATTTCTGGCTCCCCTCTGTCATTATCAAGGCCTGCATTTTCAGGATGTACTTTTTTATAACCAATTGAATATAAAGAAGTGGCTTTCATATCCAAAGAATTATGCAATGATTCCATATCTGAGACCAATTTAGCTTGTTCAGCAGTTGCAGTAAAGGAATCTGGAACTGGAGTTTGAGGTTGATCCTTTCCGAACTTTTCTATATTTCCACCTTCTTCATCTTCTGCTTCCTCATCATCACCATTTCTTAATTTAGAATATGTATATGAAGTACTACATTCAATGACAGTTTTAGCTCTATTTTTGTATTCAATAGGCTTTGAAGTTATCGACAAATATGGTGTATCAAAAGGCTGAGAGTTAAAGTCACCGCAAAAAAATGATGTCCAATGATTCATGTTTCTATCATTATTATTTTGTAATATATTTACACGTTTTTTGAATTCCTTCATTTTATTTAACAACACATAACATTGTCTTGTTCTTTCGTAGGTTCCAAATGGATGCCAGAATAGATGTGTAGTACCAATTATAATACCACTTCTTTCATTACCTAATTGTGGATATTTCTTCAATACCTTATCCGAATACTTCAAAGAAAGAATTAAACCGGCATTATTTGTTTTTGTTCTTGGTTGGATGTCTCCAGAAGGTTCTTTATCAAAATCAATCAACATTCTATCTGTTAATCTAAATAGTTCACTTTTCCACACAATAGCTACACCATGATTTTTGAAATGTTTTCTATGGAATTGGGAATCATAGCCCATTTTTTTGAACTCTTCTTGCCAAAAACTTTGGAATTGGATATGATCAATCTCTTGCAAACATATCAAATCTGGGTTGTAGTATTTAAACTCATTCAATAGAACTTTCGATCTTCTATACCATTTAACAGCTTCTCCGCTATCAGGAAACAATTTTCTTCTTATCAATGCCTGAGCTAAGCAATTGTATGTCATTAGAGTGAATACAAACGATTTTTCTTCCTCATCATCATGCAACGACAATAAAGGTCTTCTAATAAACTGCAATTCCGGAGGACAATTAGGATCTAAACCATTTTCAAGCATACTCTTCTCTTTTGCCTCCTTCGCAGCTGCTCTTTCTGCTCTTATTTTTGCAATCTCCTCTGGAGAAGGAATTTTCTTTCCCTTCCCTTTATCTTTACTTTTACGTTTACCCACATTCTTCCCTTTTTTCACCTCTGCGTGCTCCCCAGCCTCTCCAGTCGACACCTTCTCAATAAACGGACTCCCATTCAACTTAGGATGCTCAGTCACATACACTTTTTTCACAATTCCCTCAGTAATATCGGAAACCTCATTGCTATCATTAATCCTGTCTGAATCGCTCATCTTACCTACGTGTCTCACCCAAGTTTTAGCTAGCAACTAACCCAATTTCAAAGTTGGACAACGGAAAAAAACCAGGCACTTACTTTATCAGCAACTATAGCTCATCAATGGCTCAAACAATCCACAAAATTGAACTAAGTTACAATAAATTTGATTAAATTATAATAGTTTATAACTCAGCTTCAAATAAATTGACCTTTAAATTCGAAATTTCAATAAAAATATCTACATCACGTGACATATAAAGTTTTCCATATAACTTTATAGAGTTAGTACCAAATTGGAGTTTAAGTATAAGAAGTTACAGATATTTTGATGTTTATTTAGGTCAATATGAGCCATATCTGGACATATTGATCAATTCCTTGGCCATCTGTGATATCCTGAGGGTGAACTTTCGATAGTTTATTGAGGAACTTTGGTGGAGAACGGTAACTGTAAATTAGTCTGGAAAAAAAATTATTAGTGTAAGATGGTATTCTATAAAGTGACTTTGCAGAGATCCTTGATTGGTATGCCACAGTATGTCAAAGATGTTGTGAAATCTGTTGGACTACGTAAGAGGGGATCGGTTGTTTATAGAGAGGCTACTCCTGCTATGGCTGGTTCTTTGGCTATGGTTAAAGAGCTTGTGAAAATAGAGGTGACAGAGAATCAATTGACTAAAGAACAGCAAAGGGAACTAAGGAAATCAAACCCAGGTTATACTATTGAAAAAAGGGAGACACTCAGTAATTGATGGTGTCAGAGAAAAAAAACTGTCCATTGCACGTAATTCAATGAACTTAGAAGTCCTTTTGTAAATATTAACTCTCGTTTGTTCATGGTAAACTAGGAAATCCAATAATGTATTTTTAATGATATTTGGTAATTTTTTATAAGATTACTTAGTACCCAATATTCTAAAATTCCTCTGGCATGTATATAATTATATTAGAAAAAAATTTACTGATAACAAGATATCTTTTTTTATTTTCTATATTTGTTTAATTTTAATTTTAAATAAAATAAAACAATCGCATCTAAAATACCTTTATACAATTTTTATAGTACATTTAAGAATATCTATGAAACCAATCACTTTTTTAAACTGCATTATTTTGCATTGGAAGTGTCTCTTAAGAATAAAAAAAAATAGTAAATTAATTAAAACCCACCACCAGTGATTTCAGCCGGTAATATTTTATTTGTTAATGTAGACAAATATTTACCTTCTTTTGGCCCAAATTCTTCATTGAATGTGCTCTCTGCTTGTCCATTATAATCATCTTCTCCATCATCATCAGAAAATGCGACACTGAATGAATCCACCATTCGTAAAATATCACTTCTATCTAGAGCCTTACCATCAAAACTCAATTCAAAACTATCATTATTACTAGTTAATTTCAAATTTGTGTTACCTATAAATGATTTTTCGTTGATGGACTTAAATAATTTCTTTGGTTTATAAAGCTTACCTTTTTCTGTATCAGAAGTTATTTCATCTCCTATATTTTCTTCTATCTTTAATGTTTGGATTTTTTCAATTAGTTCATCCAAAGTCTTACAAAGTTGAATACCATCTTTACTATAAAACTTGAATGGCTGAGTATTTGCATAATATGACCTATAATCTCTTTCAATCAAGTCAGAAATTCCAGTATGAGTAGTTTCTTTCAAGTTAATCGGTACCGATAATTTGTAGATTTTCTTTGTAAGTTGTTGAGTTTTTTTTGGAATTAAATTGATGACAGGTTTTATTTTACCATCAATATCTTTATATGAATCTAAATCTATTGGATCTGAAAAATATTTATCAAATACGTTATCAAAATAATTCGTTACATTCTTAACGATATCACTCTCGTCATTGACAATGTTAAATTTAACATCCTTGTTATAACTTTTACAGTTATTGTTTGGAACCTTATTTAATTTAACTTTTCTTGCATATTGACTATTCATATTTTTATAGGATAAATTTCTACCATTTGCAATGGGTTTTTGATTTCTTTTAATTTTACTATCATTTCTAATATTGTTGAGGTAATAAATATTATTCAACCCATTTATCGAGTATATATTAGCAGAATAGTCTTGATTATTATTATTATTATAAATATCTCTGTTGTAATTGCTATTGTTATCGTAGTTGTTGTAATTATTATAAGTATTGTAATTAAAAGCAACATTCTCAGAACCACCGCTACTTTTCATTGTTGGTTGATTTTGTACCTGTGATGAGCTCTGACCTGCCACACCAGGTACAGAATAGCTCGAATTTATCCATTCCTTTGGATATTCTTTAGTGAAAGACTTTTTTTCAAAAAAAGTCTTATTATTCAATGTTCTCGATGAAGACATCCTCCTGTTGATTGTATATCTATACTAAGAGTCTCGCTACACTTACCACTGCCTGAACTGGCTTTCCTCAAAACAATAAAATGAGCACCTATCTTCGTTATAGTAAAGTTTACAAATAGGTATATATATAAGTATCTCCACTGACTTTTTTAAATGGTGATCATGAAGCTCAATGGATTAATAGCATCACCAAATAGAATCGCAATACTAACTTTATGAATTGAGAAGACCTTTTGTGACGGACTCTTATTTTGCAATATTTTATATATTTATGTTTGTCCGAAAAGGGTAAAATCATCAATTCAATGCCTAGTGAAAAATGTGAATGGAAATGACATAAAATGTAAGATATTTGTCATTGATAATAGTTATTAACAGTTCGTCTTATTATATAATTACACGATTCATTATAGTGCTTATGTATTTGTATGAAATTTTTTGTTTTGATCTCGGGAATCTATTTACAATGTTATGTGGAAAGAAATGGTTTTCTTATCTGCGATTAATGGATTTTGGGGTGCCTTTATGGCAATGAATTTTCATCAATTGCGAACTCTAGTCTGGTTCCTAAACAATCTATGTTAGTGATTTTGCAATTTTTTACAATCTCACCAATGCTAGGAACAGTTGTCGCTGAAGGATTCAATTTTAAGGTTCCTGTTGCAAAGGAAAATTGTGGTAATGAACAATAAACTTTACCATTTTCATTAACAGACTGAACTAGTACATCAAATCTTAAAGAGCTATTTTTCTCTAATTGTTCGTATAGATATTTGAGAGTCCAATATTTATTGAATTCTCTATTTTTTTGGCGTAATACTGTATCTCTTTCGATCAAATGCCATATGATTTCATCTAATTTTTCTTGACTAAACGACAAAGGTTGATTATTGAGGTGTCTATGCAGTTGAAAGTGATTAACCAAATCAGGAAACCTACGTAATGGTGAGGTGACTGTTGCATATTGATCTGAAGCTATCATTTCATGACCGTAAGGTCTTGAGCTAAAAGTACTGGAATTTAATAGGGATCCAACTCTACTAATATCCTCAATTGATGGTAATTTATTTTTCTTGGACATCAAAATATGTTTAAATTGCTGACTTGCTTTTGGTCTCATATTTAAATTCTTATATATTTTAAAAATTGCAGGAATTTTATGGTCTTTAAAATATTTACCACTCAAAGAGTTTGCAAGGATCATAAATTCTGAGACAATAGTATTCGAAGGAGTAGTAACATTATCTTTAAAACTTATTTCTTTTTCTTGACCTTCTTTTTTTTCAGTTAGAGACACATTCCCTTTATTAAAGCCTTCTCCAAAAATGACCGCAGATTTAGCAAGTCTATTTCTCCTCAATTGTTGGGCTATTTTATACATCTCTTGCAAGTCTTCTTTAACATCTTTTCTTTCATGGATATCTTCTTTTAAGAGCAGTTCATCAACTTCACTGTATGTGGTATTTTTTGGAAAATTACTTACTTTACCCAACTGAATTTTAAAAGTATCTGGTAGTATAGAGCAACTAGATTTATCAAAATCTACAGAAAAAGTGATAGTATTTGTCATGTTTCCAAATTTACCTAAATCAGATTCTGTACAATAGCTTTTTGGAAGCATTGGAAGAACAAATTCTGGCAGATAAGTAGTGAATGCTCTTTTGAATGCAATGCTCAATATTTCATCTTTTTCAAAAGTATTTTTTGTATCACTACAGAGAGGGAACAAAGAGGTTGGATCAGCAATATGGATAAATAATTGAGTGGTATTATCATTTTTCTTTAAAATTGAGATACCATCATCTATCTCATGTGCAGTTTTTTCATCGATACAAAATACTTTCAAATCCTTAAAATTATGTCTTTTTTGATCTATTTTTGTATTATTTCTTATATTTGTATGAGAATAAATTATCTGCTCTATTTTAGTATTATTTGAACTTTGAGGAAGATAGAGTTCTTTATTTAACAAAAGAGAATTTATAATCTTGTTTGATGGGTTTAGTTCATTATATAACTTTTGACAATTATCTCTAGAAAGCTCTTTGTTTTTGTAAGTTTCAATTCTTCTAAATATTTTTGAGATAATAGTTGTTATTTTTGCATTACCAAAGTAACTTCCATTTGCGTATTCTTTCAAAAGGTTTAGAAAAATTGGAAATCTTTCCCTTAAATTTCTCAAATTATTATTATTAAAGGCTTCAGTGAATTCATTTATATTTTTATCTGTTGCTTCCCTCGGGATGGTTTCATTAAAGTAAATTGTATCATTAAATGGCAGAATACAAACTGAAGTAGGAAATAATAAAGCAGAAGGTATATGTATATCTCCCCATAGTTGTGACTGCTGTTGCTGGATGACCGCCCAATAAGTAGACAATAAAGTGACTACATCAATATTTGACATATGCAAGTTTTCATTTTTGTGTGCCTCCAGTAATTTTGGTAGATGTTCAGGATCATATTGATCATTATGTTTATTAATTTTGTGAAAATCAATGTTTTGTACTAAATAACTTAAGTTAAGAAAGGAAATAGAACATCTCTCCAAATCATTTGAAATATATCTGTGGAGAACCTCTAATTTTTTTAAGGTTATATTTAAATTTTTTGAAGCAATTTTTGATATTTCCGAAGGTAAAGGTGATGAGACGATTTGACGAGTAATTACTGGTAATTTAATCGAAGAATTATTATAAGTTCCTTTCTTCTCTACTGACAAATCAGAAGTTGTTTGATTATTCTTTATCGTTAGCAAATTATGATTCAATATACTTTGTGGGAGTCTATTTGGTATTCTTAATATTACATTTTGTTTTGTTGCAAAAATTAAAGTTCCATCTGGTTTTGCAAATGCGAATCTTGGATCTTCTATCTCCACAGGCAAGTTAACACACATCAACAGTTCCTTATCGAAATTTTTCAGAAGAACAAAATCACCAATATCCAAACTTGTATTGAATAATTCAATGGCATTAAATGTATAATTACCAGTCATTTTAACTGGTAGATCATCAAATTTTTTCCATTTCTTCGAATTTAAAGATTCATTAATCAAATCATTTGAAAAAGATTCCTTAGACGTCACTTTTTCGAACCAATTTTTAGAAGGAACAGTGTATTCGTTATTGAATCTTATAGAAGTCTCATTGCGTATCTCTTCTGCTTCCTTAATTTCTGATACATCTTCTAAATCCTTAGTTCTTTGTAAAAAATTATACTTAACCAAATCCAAATTTAAAGAAACCGGATATCTAGTATTCAAATACTTCGACTTACTGGTTCGTAGCTTGAATCTTCCCGCAGAACTATGCAACTCTCGTCTGATAATTTGAATTGTCATATTTTAAATTTGATACTATGAATTAATTCACTAAAATTGGGTTGAGAAATTGGATGGGAAGATTGCACTTATCATATTAAAATGGAGTAAACCTCACCATTTTTACAATTCGCCACAACAAATAGGATGCCTAATCCCGATTCATGAATAACGTTATCAAGAAACTATCAATACAATTAAATTGGTTAATATATATAAATGTAAATTGACGATGACCATATTCTAAGGCATATCACAGAACACGAAGCGGTAGTAAACAACTACTTTACACTCATAAAGGTACAAGAGGTGAACACAGTGTGAGATATAAGCGAAGCCATCTTCTAATTGGCACTGTGAAATGAGAGTGTAGTCCATTGGCCAGCACAGTATGTTTTGCAGTTTACATTGCTACAGAAGAATAAATATTGGTACGAGCTTCCAGCATGCTGTGAACAGAGCTACGTGCAAGAGATCGTTTCAAACCATAATAAGTGGTCTTGGGAACCCCAAAGCTCAATACCAATATACAAAGCACAATGCAGGTGTGATTGTAGTTGATCTATTGCGACAAGAACTGGCCAAAGATGCAAACTGGACCAAATTCGGTAGGAACCCTCTAGCGGAGTACGCTATGGTTCGAGATAAAGATGTGATTTTTTGTAAGAATACCGGAGGGTACATGAATCTCAGCGGAGAAACGTTTTTACCATTATGGAGACACCTCGAGAAAGAACATAGACCCAGCGACGGTGAAACAAACCATATTATTGTATTTGACGATCTAGATACGCCGTTGGGGAAAGTGAAGTTAAGACAACCTGGAAGCAGCACAAAGGGCCACAACGGAGTGAAAAATATTGCAAGCAAGTTAGGCCATCTGAATTTTTATAAACTTGCAATAGGCATCGGCAGACCTTCAGAGCGCGACCCTCAACTAATAGTCAAGCATGTGCTCAGCAAATTCAATAAAGCAGAACTCTCCATCTTAGAAAAGGAATCTCTACCGCAGGCACTAACGCTAATCAAACCATTTCTCAAATAGAGCACTCACTAAATAGAGCATCCACTAAGTACATATGTAGAACCTAATACATATAGGCAAGTGTACGATACAAAGCACTAGCTTACCCTAATGTCCTGCACTGATGGCCATCGAAATCATTTTTTCGGCTTAAACGAGAAGACGACATAGGGAGCGAATATGTCGATACAATTATTAGTGAAAAATTATTTCGCAATATTGCATTCTGGGTTTCTTATTGCAATCGAATAAAAAGAGAGGGTTCTTTAGTGTGTCAATTGGTGTTGTTTGTTTGCAATTGGAGGTGGATAAGAAAGCTGTTCTGTCCGTGTTACTAGAAGTGCTCTCAGAGAATCAATCTGTGGGATTTGTAAAACGAAGGTCAGACACCAAGAATTATCGAAGGAAAAAACTGCCAACAACATGGGTAAATTAGGAGAATTACTGGCTCACCCGGCCGAGCTGAAAGCTGCCGTGATCTTGAAGTTCATCAGGCAGCCTCTGTACGCGCAAAAAGGGCCTGTCTCGGCTGACGTGAAGAAATGCTACGAGCTGCTAACCAAGACCTCGAGATCATTCGCCACGGTCATCATGGAGCTGCACCCGGAACTGCGCAACGCCGTCGCCATCTTCTACCTGATCCTAAGAGCATTGGACACCATTGAGGACGACATGACCATCCCCGTCGACGAAAAAGTCAAGTTGCTCGAAGCCTTCGACAGCAAACTGGACACCAAGGACTGGTCCTTCAACGGCAACGGCCCTAACGAAAAAGACCGCGACGTGCTTGTCGAGTTCCCATACATCCTGCGCGAGTACCACAACTTAAAACCAGAGTACCAGCAGGTCATCAAACACATCACAAAGGAGATGGCAAAGGGTATGGTCAAGTACGTCCTGGACACGGACTTTGCCATGCATGGGGTCTCCACCGTCAAAGACTACGACCTCTACTGCCACTACGTCGCCGGCCTTGTCGGCGACGGGCTCACCAAGCTGATCGTCCTCGCCAAGTTCGGCTCCCCTTCCCTGTACGAAGCAGAGGGCAACGCCCAGCTCTTCGAAAGCATGGGGCTCTTCCTCCAGAAGACAAACATCATCAGGGACTACGCCGAGGACCTCCACGACGGCAGAACCTTCTGGCCAAAGGAGATCTGGGAACAGCACACAGACAAGCTCGCTAGCCTCGCCGCAGACGACGCCAACGGCGTCGCCTGCATCAACCACCTCGTCCTCAACGCCCTCTCCCACGTCCAGCACGTCCTCACCTACCTCAGCCTGATCGACGAGCAGAGCAGCTTCCAATTCTGCGCCATCCCCCAGGTCATGGCCATCGCAACCCTCGCCCTTGTCTTCAACAACCCAGACGTCCTCCACAAAAACGTCAAGATCAGAAAGGGCGAGACCTGCTACCTGATCCTGAAGAGCAGGTCCCTCAAGGGCTGCGTCGAGATCTTCACCCACTACCTACGTCAGATCAAGAAAGACCTGCAGGTCAACGACCCTAACTACCTGAAGATCAACATCCAGATCGCCAGAATCGAGCAGCACATCGAGGAGATGTATCAGGACAAACTCCCACACGGCGTTCCTCCAAGGGAAACCCCTGTCTACTTGTCCACCCTTAAAAGATCCGTCGAGGACGACAAGCTCGTCCCAGTCATGGAGGAGGAGAACTACAAATTCAACATCTGCCTGACCGCCCTGCTGACCATTGTCTTCGCCGTCGCCCACAGAATGCTAAAATAGGCGCGCCGCACACACACCCCCGCACGTATTTCTCTACATATCCTGTATAACCTCTAATAGAACATGTTGCTCTACGACCTTCTACGATTCTCTGCTTGCGTCTTGTGTCTGTATCGACGGTTTTGTGACACTTTCGCCGGCCGCCCCGCGCACGTGGCCCTCCCCGCGCACGTGCGCGGGGAGGGCTTATGGGCGGCGCATTCCGAGTGCATGCACAGAACTGTTCACAGTGGCGCTCAGCCCTGCGTTCTCGTGCTACATTCGCTCACGGGAACGCGCGGCTGGCATAGCGTACTCCGTGCGCCATCGCACTGCTCTCGCCCGCTCATCCCACATGGCCCTCCCACATGGGCTCCAATTCTAATACAATGCAATACTAATACAATTCTCTAATACAGCATCATACTCTAATAGCGCAATAGTGTAATAGTTCAATAGTGCAATAGTGCAATGCAAGGTACAACTCGACTGTTCCATAAGCAATACGTTAATTCATTGTTGCAAGGTACTCATGGGTTAGCCCCATGTGCGATGCCTTATCGAGGATAATACGATGCATGATAGGTGTCGTGCGGCTAACACGTTTTCATAATGCCGTTTGTTGCAAGTTTGTATCGCCATCGTCAATGCCAGGAATGGTATATAAGTGTCATGGATGGCGGTTGTTGGAATGTAAGTTTGTTCTTGTGCTGTGTAACTTGTTAGCTGTTGTGTCTCCCATCTCGGTATAGACCAACAAACTCGCTTTACGCTAATGTCTCAATCGCAAGAAAACAATATCACCGAGGGTGGTAACGTCGCTTTCCATAACTTCGTCAATGACTTTGCTCATATCGATGATCCCTTAGAGAGGAGAAGATTAGCTTTGCAAAAAATTGATGAGGCTGCTTTTGGTTGGTACCATATCAAAGCCATTTTAGTCGCCGGTGTTGGTTTTTTGACAGATGCATACGATATTTTCGCTATTAATTTAGGTATTTCCATGATGTCATATGTTTATTGGCAAGGCCATATGCCTTCTTCAACCACTACTCTGTTGAAGGTTTCTACTTCTGTGGGTACTGTTTTTGGTCAAGTTGGTTTCGGTACCTTGGCCGATGTCGTTGGACGTAAAAAAGTTTATGGTTTAGAATTAATTGTTGTCATCGTCACTACAATCTTACAATGCACTGCAGGTCAATCTCCTTCAGTTAATTTCGTCGCTATTTTGACTACATATAGAATCATCATGGGTATTGGTATCGGTGGTGATTATCCATTATCTTCAATTATCACCTCTGAATTCTCAACTACAAAATGGAGAGGTGCTATTATGGGTGCCGTTTTTGCTAACCAAGCCTGGGGTCAAATCTTAGGTGGTATTGTTGCCATTATTTTAGTCGCCGCTTACAAAGGTGATTTAATTGATGCTAACAGTGGTGCCGAGTGTGGTTTAGAATGTCAAAGAGCTTGTGACCAAATGTGGAGAATCTTAATTGGTTTCGGTGCTTTACCAGGCTTAATCGCTTTATATTTCAGATTAACTATTCCAGAATCTCCAAGATATCACTTAGATGTCAATTTGGATTTAAGTCAAACTATGACTGCAGGCAGTAACGACTCTATCCCAACTGACGATGAAAAGAAACCACAATACAGCACAACAGTTCATTCCATCGAACCAGAACAAACTACAAGAGATTTAGAAAATTTAACTGATGATAATCAAAAAGTGTCCTTCAAAAATTTCTGGCAACATTTTGGCCAATGGAAATATGGTAAGATTTTATTAGGTACCGCTGGTACTTGGTTTATGTTAGATGTTGCCTTTTACGGTTTAGCTTTGAATTCTGCTGTCATTTTACAAACAATTGGTTATGCATCATCAAACAATGTTTACCAAAAATTATACAACTCCGCCGCCGGTAACTTAATCCTAATTTGTGCTGGTTCTTTACCAGGTTATTGGTGTTCAGTCTTCACAATCGATACTATCGGTAGAAAACCAGTTCAAATCATGGGTTTCGTTCTTTTAACTGTTCTATTCTGTGTCATTGGTTTTGCTTATGACAAATTATCAGACAAAGGTTTATTAGCATTATATGTTTTGTGTCAATTCTTCTGTAATTTCGGTCCAAACGTCACAACTTTCATTATTCCAGGTGAAATTTTCCCAACTAGATACAGATCTACTGCTCATGGTATTTCTGCCGCTTCCGGTAAAGTCGGTGCCATTATTGCTCAAACTGCTTTGGGTACTTTAATTAATCATAACTGTGACAGAGATGGTAAACCAAAAAACTGTTGGTTAAAACATGTCATGCAAATTTTCGCTCTATTCATGCTTGTAGGTCTAGCATTATCCTTCTTAGTACCTGAAACCAAGAGAATGACATTAGAAGAAATCGCTGAAAAATACCACGATGAAGTCGATCCATCCAAACCAATAAAGAGAGTAGAAACCTCCGAAAATGAATCTGTCACCGTACAGTAAGTTTCCTCGATGATATTACGAACACAACATAATAATCATTCCCCCCTCATTCAATAACCAACAGCATTTCACTCATGCAAAATAATATCTTTGTTATTGTTATAGATCATCAGAATATTGCATTAATTACTAAATAGAGGTTGACACCTAGTCAACAAATTGATGAGATTAGCATTCGTTAATTTTATATATCTGCCCACTTAATAACATAAAAAACCCTGTATAAACATCCCCAATAATAAATTATTTAATTAAACTCAACTCAATTCACTTCACCTCCATATTTAAGCTTACATAAACATACTGGATTTAACATAACGTAAACTGACCTTGACCAGTACAAGAACCTGATATAAGCAAAACTCCCCTTTCCCTCACTGCGCAGACGGTCTCATAGTGTAGTGGTTATCACCGTCGGTTCTGATCCGACTAACCCCAGTTCGAATCCGGGTGGGACCTCTTTGTTTTTTTTTTTTACTCCGTCATTTCTCCGTCTCTCCTATAACCGCCTCCCTGTCCCTCACCGCCCGGCACACAATACCCGCCACAACACCACACACCATTAAGAAAACCACGCACCACGTGCCCACATCACAGCTCCCACGTCAACGCGCCGCAACGACCCCCCCCCGTAGGCAGCAGCAACCAGGCAGAGCCCACCACCAGCCCGCCAAGACGCCGCCCGCCGCAGGCAGGCCGCTCCCGCTAGAAGGAACTCGTCAGGCGCAAATTCGTCATCGCTGGACTCGAGAGAGGGCCGTCAGTGTATGTCAATTTTTCAAGTCCAAATCGATGAACAAAATTGTTTGATTTGGAGAATATTCCCGCAGAAGGGGCGCATAATCGTTAGAATACGTAAAAGACATATTGTGAAATATATTTCAGACATCTTGTATATATATATGGATATTTAAAGCAGTTGTATGTTGATGGATTGTGCATTTGTTTGGCATTTGTGAGTGTGTGTGTGGGAGTGTGAGTGTGTGAGTTGATTTGTGTTTCCGTTGGGTTGAAGATCGAGACCAGCGAGTAGAAGTGGTCAAGAGCGAACGGCAGTGCACAGTACATAGATACGTAGATATATATATATATAGTTAGGATGCCAAAAGTGTTGGAAGATTATCAGAAGAAGTTTTTGGAGTTGGCGATTGAGTCGCAAGCGTTGAGGTTTGGTACTTTCCAATTGAAGTCTGGGAGGGAGTCGCCGTATTTTTTCAACCTGGGGTTGTTCAATACCGGTAAGCTTCTTTATAATGTGGCTACTGCGTATGCGATTGCGATTATTCATTCTGATTTGAAGTTTGACGTTATTTTTGGTCCTGCTTATAAGGGTATTCCCTTAGCAGCCATTGTTTGCGTTAAATTGGCTGAGATTGGTGGGAGTAAATATGAAAATATCCAATATGCATTCAATAGAAAGGAGAAAAAAGATCATGGTGAAGGGGGCAGCATTGTTGGTGCTTCTTTAGTTGACAAAAGAATTTTGATTATTGATGATGTAATGACTGCAGGTACTGCTATCAATGAGGCATTTGATATTATCAAAGCTGAAAAAGGTATTGTTGTTGGTTCAATAATAGCTTTAGATAGACAAGAAATTGTGGATTTAGAATCTAGAGATGGTTTGAGTGCTACTCAAGCCGTTTCAAAAAGGTATGATATTCCAGTTTTGAGTATCGTTACATTATCTGATATCATTCAATACCTAGAAGGTAGAATAACTCCTGAAAAGAAAGAGAAAATACAAGAATATCGCCAAAAATATGGTGTATTATAAATAAAAAAGAATGCTAGTGAAAAATGTATCTGTAACAATTATTAATACACAAAAAGATAAATAAATAACTTAAAAGCATAATCAAATAATCTTTATATTTAATGTTAATATAGTTTTACTATAAAGAATTTTAAAGACGAACATTCAATCCACTTATAAAATTCATATAATATATTAAATTATATTAGAGATACGTTATCAAATTATAAAAAAAATGCAAAATTGATTTTGAGTGAAAAAATGACTATATGGATATTGTGATACCTTTTTAGACTAAACTTCCCTGTTCTTCAAAATTATTTCTTCAGTTAATAAATCAAAAATTTCCAAAAGTAAACTTGCACTCAGGTAAGGGTTCTGTAAAATTCCATGAATTCTTATTGCTGCAATTTTAGAATTATTTAATCCAACAACTTTACCACTCAACTCTATCATCAGTTTTTGAAGAAGGATAAGAGACTCATTTTTTATTCTAAATTTATCAATATTGGTTCGAGGCAGATTATATTCAGGAGCATGTCTTCTTTCTGATAATCCATTTTCCCCCCATATACTATTTTTAAATGAATTCAAAAAACGGCAAATGGCTTGTTTTGATTCTAATTTCTTAATATGCTGCTTCAAATATTTATCAACTGTGCTTCCAAGTAATTGCCTTAAAATAGCAAGTATTGCGCGACCTCTAATCCATGTTGTATCCCTTTTATCAGATTTATAAATTGCGATAAATAGATCACATATCGGTTTTATAAACGGTTTCTTGGATTCATGAGATTTCGATCTTAGGGGATTTATATCATATATTCCACTAGTTGTGCCCTTTTTAAACTTTACATATACTCCTTCACTCTCTTTACTATCTTCATCGTGAGAAAGAATCTTATCATCAATGTCTTCATAAGAACTTAATCCATTCTCCAAGTGTGTTTGGCTATCTACAGAATACCCTAGTCTTGAATCATAACCTTCTATAAAGTTAATATTCAAATTATTACTATTATTATCAGAATTATCTGAATGAATTGAAAATGGTTCACCATTTTTATCTAATGTGAAAGGTGTCACTGCCGTGAGAAACTTTCTAAATATATCATCATCACATATTTCTTGAATATTCAATAATTGAGATAAATAATCTTCTAGTCTTAGCATTCTTTCTTCAATTAATGCATTCTTGGATATTTGATATTTTAATGCTAAATTTATTTTTGATGGAAAGATACCTTTATTAACTATGTTTTTCATCGAGCTCTCATAGCATCTTTTCAAATATGAATTAAGCATTACAAAATCATTAAACCGCCTAGCCACTTTCCAAGTTTTTAAATTCTCATTTGTATCATATTCCACATTGATCACATAGTAAGTGGTAATTTTCCCCTTTTCAGATAACTTATCACTGAAATATGACCTAATCACAATTTTTGTCCTCAAATACATGATGTTGAAGTTTTCTTCTATTAAATATTTCTGTTTCATCTTTTCTTCCTCATTTAATTGTTTCATAAAACCAGATCTAGATTTTTGCAATAATTTGAGTTGTTCTCTATTATCTGTAAGTTTTGCCTTTAATATTAGGTGATCTAACATGTTTATTTGCTTCTCAATATAGTCAATTGATATAGTTAAGGTAGCTAATTTATCTTTTATATCTTTGAAAGAGTTACCTTTTTTCTTACCATCAATATTACTTATATTATCATTCTCATAAGCGGTACCCTGTGCTGTTGATAATAATATACGCTCGGATATGGTTTGATTATTCAGTTCATGATTTTCTTCCTTGAGTAAGAAGTCCTTATAAAGGTCAAAATCATTTCCTTGTATATTCACACCTTGATAATCTGGCTTTTTATAATGATTATTTCGTAATTTATAAGTGGTATTTTCATTTTTTTGATTTTGTAATTTTGAATTACCATAAATATGCTCAGATGCCACCATATTATCCTGTTTTTCATAATAATTCTGTTCAAGCATTGCTTCCTCAAAATAAGTATAATACACATTAGTATAAGTAAAACTAGAAAGGGATATCATTTTTAAAAATATATCTGTTTCTTTAAATTTTTTGAGGTAGGTTAATTCAATAACCTTTTCTGCTTCATCTTGTAGAATCAATAAACTTTTTCGACATAACAAATATAATTTTTGTGATACCTCTATTGATGTATAAAATAAAATAATGTTTTCAACTAATCCAGTATCTATAGTTTTCATCATTTCCAACTTTCCATCTTCAAATAATGAAGTTATTATGCTCAATAACTCCATTACATTTGGCTTTGTAAATACTATCGATAATTCATCTGAATTAAAATCTTCTAAAGGATTCTTAATCCTATCTATGAGTTCACAATATTCGAGTAAAATATAACCAGTATCTTGGTAATTTTCAAATAAAAATCTCTTGAAGATATTGAAATTTAATTTACTACTCATAATATCTTCCATACTAATAGCAGATAAGTATGAATCGAGAATGGAAACTGCCTTTGGTAGATCTTTATCAATGTACTTAGTTAATTCACGATAAGAAACATTTATTAATTCATTTTGCTGAAGATAATTCAATTTGTTCTCCACTAATTTTAAAGACAGAATAATCCTCGAATATTCGGTATTTTTAGTCTTCTTAAGTTCTGGCTCTTTTTCAAATTTAGAAGCCAACTTCACCAGTTGAAATATTTTGAAGCGTATGGTTATAATATTATCCAACATACTTAGAGATTTCAAATAATTTTCAAATTTATCGGATGATAGATCACTGAGGAAATTAAATTCTGGTACATTTTTATCAGCTGTATCTATATCGTAAATTATTTTCAATTCATCTTGTTCCGTGATTTCTTTCAAAAATATTTCTTTGACATCATGAGTTTTGTTTCTTTCTTCTAAAATATGATGAGAAATAGCAATCATTTTCAAATTCCATTGATCTGCATCTGAAAATTTAGTTATAATAGGCATAAATACTGAAGCAGTTAAAATATCCCTTAATAATTTAGTTACAAATGGAGAGCTCAGTTCTTCAGCATCTAGTAATTGAGAGATAATAGCCTCAGTTTTTTTTCTTACATAGCTTTCTACTTCTTGATCATGTTTAGTTGCACGTAATGATACTGCATGATGAACTTTTTTCTTCTTATTAAATTCAACAGCTAAATTTAATGATATATCCGCAGATTTTGATATGTTTATAACCGATTGTTTAGCGTCACTATAGTTATTTAAATATGTAGTGATTAGTGGAAGCAACTTTAACAGCAGAATTTCAGAAATATTAGTATTTAGTAGGCCTTTCTGTAACTTAATAACGATATCCAGAAGTAAATTCTTGATCGTCAATAAAAATGGGGATTCCTTATCCTCATCAATTTTTTGAAACCATGTTAAAACAAACGATTCAATTATCAAATCAATAATATTGTTTAATTCATCTGAAATTTCTCCAGGTATTCTTTCTTGCAGTAATTTTTTCCTTGCCTTAAGTTTTTGAGACTTCAGGTTAATAATATCTTTTCCAGCTAAAACATCATACAATTTTAAGTTCAACTTTAATGGATACACTTTTTTCCTCTCTCTATTTGGGATAAATAGCACAACATAGATAACAAACAAAAATATAATTGATATGAGTATCTGTATTTTTAATGGAAGATAATATGAGATACAAATATGAAAACCACTTAGTAAAATCACAAATAATGCAGAGTCCTTTAATATTGCATCATTGAAAACCACCATATAGGAACTCCTAAAATCTGTGAATCAACCTCGACCTTCTCAATTCATCAACGCACCAATTCATCTACTTGTCTAATCCCCAATCCCAAATAAACAATCCCAATTTGTTCCATGAACTTTTATAGTAAATATTTTAAGTCATAGTTTTTTATATTGAATAATAATATGGCGATAAATAAAAATGAGCTTCAAAGATAACAGTATATAAGAAGAAACTAAATAAAATGAATGTTAATAATTGTGACAGCAAAGGACTATTCTACTACTATGATTCTATACAATCCAGGCTGTGATTTTGTAGATATATATGTATATGTATATGGCTTTTAATGATATGCAGACACTTGAACTCCGGTTAAAAATTTATACAAATGTAGAGATTTATGGTTGGTTATTATAGTAAATATCTGTCCACAAAGTGATTCCAGATATAAATGACAAAATTTAAATAGATTTCTGTTATGTTCTATGACTTTTTTTTGATTTCTTACTCTTATCCTTACTTTTTTTACTTTTTTTGCTCCTTTTATCTTTCTTAGATTTCTTAGATTTCTTATCCTTCTTATCCTTCTTATCCTTCTTATCCTTCTTATCCTTCTTATCCTTCTTGCTCTTTTTATGTTTTTGATCACTATCTTCAATGTCAGATCTTTTCCTCTTTTTCCCTTCTGGTTCGTCAAGACTAGCGATTACAATACCATTTTTTTTCAAAAACTTATCATCAATCGTACCTTTCAGAGGCTCACCTCTGACAAACCATTTGTACAACGGAGAATCTTTATTAGACACCGCTGATGCCTGCACCTCATTTTGTTTAAATTCAATACCGTTCTTAGAAGAGACACTAGTGATATCTAAACTCTTCAATTGTCCATCAAATAACCTCTCCCACCAAGCTTCACCATCGTCTCCACCAGGCGCATTCCCCAAACCCTTTTTGTCTCTCTTATGCTTCACCAAAATCGGCTTCTTCAAACTACCTTTCCTTAGACCTTCACCTTCTTCCCAACCATATGACTTCAAGTATTCTCTACTGTCCATTTTTCCAATCGTAATTTCTATCCCGGCAATTGTTCCATCGACACACACCCAATTCACAGTCTCCCAATGAAAAAATGTCCGAAAAATATACGCACCAGATACTCTTCAATAACAACCCATCCACAACCGTACTGTCCTCCACATAACTCGACTAACCACTCTTTATATCCAACATATATATCAAATATTAGATGTATCTCATCTCATCTCATCGCAAAATTTTCTAAAGTGAAAAATTCCGAGCTCATCGAAAAAAGTTTCAGAAATGTACAAAATATTTAATAAAGGGACCATATATTTTTGGACAATGAATATGATTTAGAAGGTTTAGTCTTGGTCGAGGGTGCCTTGAGTCTCTAAACATTTGTCATACTGTTGGGATTTTGAAGGGAGTTAAAATTTTGCCTTAAAATACTGTGATTCCTAGGTTCAGTATATGGAAAAAGAGTAATAATCATGAATACTGGGGTAAGTTTGAAGAGGAAAAATGATGATGTTGAAGATCAATCAAGTGATGAAAGGGTTGCATTTGATGGGGAACTAGCGAAGGGGAACAAGCTATCTAAGATAACAAAAACACACAACAGAGAAGTAAGTACGGTACTAGTTAAAAATCTACCTAAGAGTTACAATCAAGGGAAAATAAAGAAAATATTTAAGGATTGTGGGAATGTTGTGCATATAGAGACTACTGAGTCTTTGGATAAAGCATCTAGGTATGGGAGAATTGAGTTTGAAACGCATGGGGATGCATTAATGGCATTGACTAAGACTAATAAAAAATATGGGAATAAAGAAATTGAAGTTCTACTACTTCAAAATATGACATTATGGATGACTAATTTCCCTCCTTTTTTCACCACAAAAGAGATAAAAAGTTTACTGCTAGAGAATGGTGTGGTCCCAATTAGTATTAGATTCCCATCTTTGAGATTCAATAACAATAGAAGGTTTGCATATGTTGATGTCACGTCTCCACAAGATGTCAAAAAAATTTCAAATGAGCTTAATGGTAAATTGATCTCTAATTATAAGTTAGTTGTAAAGGATTCAAATCCATTAGAAAAACAGAAACGTACAGATAGTGCTGTGCTAGAAAAAAGAGAAATTTATATAAAGAACATAAATACTTCACAAGTTGATGAAGAACTGATACGAAAGACTTTTTCAAAATTTGGCAAAATTGAATCCATTAAGTTATCAAATGAGAAAGAAAATAAGTCTAATTCCAACGAAAATCATACAGGGTTTGCTTTTATAACATATTCGAATAGTGAAGAGGCAAAAAAAGCTTTAGAACTACACAGGTCTTTATTGGCTGATAATAATATTTTTGTAATGATATCTGATAAAAAGGCCTATCTAGAAAGACAAATAATAAAAAGAATTATGAATAGCAAACACCTCTCAAATGATAATATGTTCACATCCATTTTCCCAATCTCAGATAAAGTTACAAAGTTCCAAATAACCAAACTAATAAATGAGAAAGCAAATGTTCCAATAGAGAGCATAAAGAAAATATATTTAGTAACAGATTATCATGCTTGCATTATTCAATTCACTGATTCGAAATTTTCAGCAAAATGCATAATGGCTATCGACAATTCAATTTACTACAATAAAACGATTAAATGTGGGAGTATCGTCGATTTAAAAAAATTCCATAGTGGTACTTCCAATAATCAAGCAAATGCCAAACAAACAAAGGAAATCAATTATAGCAAACCGAAGTTAAATAACGAACAAGAGAATACTAATGTAGAAGAAAGGCTGGATCAACCTTCGACAAGTTTATCAAATGATAAAAAAATGGATAATAATGATTTTAGAAAGATGTTTGGTTTATAGAATTAATTATTTTATCATAGTGAAAAATAAAATATGTAAGTGCTATGAATTAAATATTATTTTTTGACATAATGCCATTTATGTACATGATGAGGTATTTCATTTGATTCTTTATTTTCACCATCAAGAAAAACCCCTAGGCCTGCTCTTTTTATGACGGGGATATCAGAATGTAATTCATGTAATTTCCCAGAAATTAATGATTTCCATTCTTCATTACATTCTTTTATAATTTGAATAGTTTCCTTTGTATCCTTATATTGATCATCAAATGCAAATTTATTTTCAGGTTTACCAGCTGGTACTTTGTAAACTCTAAACCATTCACGTGTAGCATCTAATAATCCAGGGAAATATTTTTCAACATCTTTAATATTATTTACATTTTTGGCAATAGGATCATTAACATTTATTACAATTATTTTCCAATCTAATTCTCCATCATCAATTAATCCCAACGACCCTAGAACTTTTACAGTACTAATGTCACCTATATTTAATACCTGAGAGCCAATTTCACAACAATCTAAAGGATCATTATCACCTTTAAGAGTTTCAGTTCCTGGAATTGTACTAAATTTTGTGGAGTTTTCCCAAGTCTGAGGCAATGCACCATAATTATGGATATATCCATGGTATGGAAATATATTATGAACAAATCTAACATCACCATTTTTAACGTCTTGAACAATTGGATTAAACTCTAATTCTTTTGATATTTCGAATTTACCATTTGACCAACGTGATACTTCCGTAATCATCTGTACAGTAGAATTTTTTTCATTTAGTTCAAGAGGTACGTCATGGAAATAAGAACCAATTTCACCATTTTGTAACTTTAAATATTGCCTAAAATCTGGACTATATCGAGACCCAAGATTTACAGAACTAAACGCTCTTTCACCAATTAAAATATCCTTTAATTTGACTAATCTTCTAACAGTAGAATTTTTTATCATTTTTTATTGAATACTGTACTGGACAATATATCTTCAATTTATATTAATGACATTTAACATCCTATAGTTCTTGTTGTAAGCGATAAAATCTTTATTATTTTTCTTGTCCAGTTCTACCCTTTTTATATTTAAATATTCGCCTTTGTAGATTTAAACACAATTTATCATCAGTTGGCACAAAAATCGTTACGTTATTTAAATAATTTTTTCATGTATTAAAAATAAAGTAATAGAAGTGAAAACATATATGTTCATTTAAGATTAGTTATTATATAAATCGATATAGTTGATTAAAATGTTCTTGTCTGATATAATGATACATTGAAAATTTATCTTGGATAGAATTAATTTATCTCATTGTTGATTTCCAATTAGAATGAAAGTATTGTTGTAGTGTTAGCTTTAGGCTAAATTGTTGTGAGGGAATGTCTATAAGATTGTCACAACTTTATAATAGAAAATATATCAAAGTTGATGAAGATAATGAAGGTATGTGAAATTTAATGATACTAATATTTCTCATATTCACGATTAGATCTACCTTCATCTCTGAATGGATCTTCAGGATTCTTTTGTAAATATTCATAATTAATTTCAATAGGTTTTTCATCTGAATCATCCATAGAATTAACATCTGAATTGTACGTTGGTGGTTTACCTTCCCAACTAATGGTACCCTCTTCATTTAATTCTGCACCTTCATCAGAAATCTTAATGAATTCGGCAAAATCAGTAATGAACGCTTTTGAAAATCCATATGGATCCTTTGGAATCCACAGATATGGGCATTTGGCACTAACTGCTGGGTAGTCATACGCATGCTCTAATTCAGCAGGATCAGTCATTTCAGTAGGATCTTTTAAATGGTAAATATCTGGAATTCTAGTCTTAACTGCCTTATATGAACAATAAGTATGTGGGAAAATAAATCTTTTCCAAAATGGAGCAGGTGGAATTAAAGAATCATCACCATCTGCTAATAAGGGCACTAAACTCATATCACCATTTAATGTATCTACTAAACCATTATTGTTAGTATTAGAAATTTCATATTGAATATTGAATTTATCTTCAATTGTATTAGAGTTTACTTTTTCAACATCAGTACCAGCACTTGCTGAACGAGAATGATATTTCCTTATTGGAAAGTTTGGTAATATTTTTACATTTTCAAATGAATTATTATCATCTTTACTGTAAATATTTTTGAATGCAGCAGTATCTGAAACACCATCTAATGGTTTCATTGTATCAATTGGAACATTTTTCAGTAAATTATCGAAACAATGATTTAAGAATAAATGTAATAAAATTGTTACAACCAGACAAATAACTTGTAAAACAATTGGTCCCCAACCTTTACCAACAACGAATAAACCCAGTACACAGACTTGACCAATATATAATCCTACCATTGTTTGAAACAAAGCTCTTGGATAATGAACACCTCTATTATCAGGTGCTTCTGCATAAACATAATTTAAATTATACAAATAAGCGACCCATAATAAAAAGAAACCAACTGTTGCAAATAATAAAATGATTGGAGAAATGATGGCATATGAAAAAATAATGACAGCTAAATTGGTATAAACTGGGAAAGTAGTACCCCATGACATTGAAGCTAAGTTTGAAAAACGAGCATATTTCTTTCTTGGAGTTGGATCTAATACTTTACCAAGAGTGTAATAAATCACTAATGGTACTATTTGTAATAAAGCAGAACCAGTAACTGACATACCTTGTAAAATAATATATGCAATATAGAAATTGGAAGCCTTAGGTAAATTTTCGGCCAATAGTTCCATTGCTTTAGTTGGTTCTGCGACAATTTGTGTAACAGTAGATGTTGCTGCAGATGTAATAGTAGTAACTAAAAACACTTGAATAACTTGAAAAGCAAAATAGGTTTGTTGAGTATAATATTCAACATATTGGGAAGAAGGAGCACCTGCAAATTTTGCAGTATTTCTAATGATAATAGGCAAAAGCATCATTAAGACGGCCAATGCAATAGTTGGAGCCAATGAGGTTAATAAACCTAATAAAACATCTGGTAAATTGTAAATGAAATTTAACCAAGGTAACTTATTTGTTAAATACGTAATGTTAGAGATTAAACCAACAAATGCAACTGGAAATGCCCATAAAATGACTAAAGCACACATTGAAGCACTTGCCGCAGTTTGTCTAATTAATCTTTCGTAAGGAAGCATTCTTAAATTGAACCAAATAATATCTTCTGGATCAATACCAATGTATGAAGGTGTTAAATATAATGGAGAATGGTATGGAACAACTTGTGATGCCAATTGAGCTTGATATTGTGATTCAAATTCAACAAAAACAGAATTAAATGGAGATGAATCAACTTGATTTGTTTGTAATTCTTCAATTTTAGCATTAATAATTGGAATTTGTTCCTTATAATAATCTAAAGCATCAACTTTTTTTGTCCAAAATTTCCATTTAGAAAGTCTTAATTTTGGTCTTTCTTTATCTGTTAAAAAATCTGAAACTGATACAATTTTATCGATTGCATTACCATAACGAACTTTATTAATTAATTGAACATCGTCAGTTTCTTTATTTTTCTTAATATCTTTTTTAATTTTATTAATTTTTGATTTTAATGTACTAGTTAAAATACCTTCTAAATTCATTGCCATAGTTTCTCTTTCTTTAACTAATTTTTCAACACCATTTTGTGATCTTGCTATCCAAACTCTTTTAACACCTTCAAATAATTTTGAAAATTCTGTTTCTGATAAATATTGTTTTGGAACTGTTGTAAATAACACAGTTCTAGAGGAAAGTTTATTAGCGTATCTATTTGATGTAACCACATTTTGTTTGATAGAATTGTAAAAATAAAGTTCTCTATAAACTAATAATATGAACCCCCAGAAGAAAACCCAACCTACAAAAACATGTGCATAATATCTTTTTGGATCAAGAATATTTTGATAAGCTAAGATATCTAAACCTGAAGAATGACCACTATTAGCAGCATTCACAGGTAACAAAATGGGGAAAATATAAAGTATCGAACAACCAGTGTATGCAGCAATTAAGAATAAATATCTTAAAAAAAAATAACCATCTAAACCTGCTTGTTTAATAACAAAATTATCTGATTTTTTCAATAAAGGTAAAAACCATTGCCATAACCCACTAGGCAAAGGTTCTGGTCTCTTCTCTTCAGCTATAAGCTCAAATGAAGATTTAGGTTCATAAATTCTCTTCAATTTAATTCTCAGAAGTAAGAACCCTGATAAAAATGCTCCAAAAATCACACCATTAGAAATTAACGATGTCAGCACTTGCTGAGTCGACGTACCGCTAACATCTGAAGACGACATATTGGACGCTCAACAATAAACAAATCTCAGTGAGCAACTTTAAAAGCAAAGACAACAATGACTAAATAAAATGATCGTCTATATATCTCGTGACGCTGTACCGGATCTCAACTGCATCCATACACACCAGCAGAAAAACCCTTTTCTGAAAAGATCTACAGCCCCCAATTACAAATGTTTACACCGTTCTTTTTCAAATCCATGTGTATATATATATATGGATTTGCAAGGTGCAAATAACAAGGAGTTTATGTAAATCTTTTTTAAAACACAAAAACACAAAATTGTGTTTTTGTGTAAAATTGTGTATATCAATCCTATGAGTCCTAGATCTGTCACAGGGTGCCACGCAGGGACGAGGTTATGTTAAGAGTAAGTGGCATCTCCGGTCATGAGACGTCACGGAACCTCATCGGAAAAATTTTTCTTCTCGCAAGATATCTCCATAGCAAATAGCATACTTCTGTGCGATTACACCACCCGCAAAAACCCACCGAAACTCACATTAGCTCACTGCATGTTTTCAGGGGATGCGTTACAGTTCCTTGCTGCAGGCCTTGTACATCTTGTACCGGACATCTCGTAGAGACCTTAACTGAGAGGAAAAAGAAACATGCTAGCCGAAAACTTTAATGGCAGGTTGGTCGCAGGGCACGGCCGGAGACCGAACCGTCTGGAAGTGTGCGCCGGTGACGGAACTGTCGCTTCTGCCCCCTCTCGCTGGCCATTATCGGCCAAACCTTCTGCAGCTTGGCAAGAATGGGACGATACTTTTGCAGAGGGGTGGAGTCCAGGAGTGAATGCTATGCGGACAAGCACGACAGGGCAGGGATGGGACGATAAGGTGCGATAAGATAGGAGGAGTTGCGGATAAGAGGAGATGTCCGCTGCACGCGACAGCATTGCAGTCATTCGTGTGTTGGTGAATGACGGAGCATCGCGCACGGCTGTGGTAGTCAATTTCTGCACAATTACGGCTCCATTAGTCACGGGTTCGTCCCGGAGGACGACCAAATACTAGTGGGAATTTGACTTATGTGCAGGGCAAGAAGCGAGGGACGTACGTTGGCGCAAGGCCCTGAGCGATCGCTGTGGTGTAAGCATTGCGTCAGCTGACGCAATGCTGCTGTCTCTGAGGGTCTTGCCACGTCGGCAGGTCCGGCGGTTTACGGTACTCTGAGGGTGTGGTTTATCGGAGATTGCGATCTTGTCAAAAGCCTCCATTGGGCAAGAAAAGAGAAACATGTGGTTCTCGTAAGTTTGGAAAAGCAAGGCCTTTATATAAGTTTCGAAAAAATTGTTTTGACATCAGCACTGAGGACGGGACGTGAAAAAGTTTTATTTCGCGCCACGCGGTGCGGGTAAGAGCGGGTAAGGTGGAGAACCCTAAAATTTACGCGTCTTTTTTCCATGGTACGGTATGGCGTTGCTAATATTATTATAGGCTGTATAAAATTGTATATGTATTCTCGATGTCTATAAAGACAGATCTATATATATAAGTGTTGGCTGCTGGTTTGAGTCGCGTACCCAGGGCGATCGAGACCGTGTTAAGAGGAGGACGATCAAAGCTGCAGGCAGAAAAAATGGAGGCTGGAAATTTGCAGATATATTGGCATGAATCGCAGCCTATTTATAGTTTATGCTTTCAGAAACATGCTAAAGTTAATAAGTTGATCACTGCTGGTGGTGATAATAAGATCCGAATTTGGAATCTGAACATGACTGGCGACAATAGTAAGGTGGAGACGATTGATTTTTTGGGTTCGATGAATCAGCATGAACAAGCTGTGAATGTGGTGAGGTTCAATCCGACTGGGGATATATTGGCGTCTGCCGGTGATGATGGGCAATTGCTTTTATGGAGGCAAAATGAGGACAGCAAAGCCACCTCAATAAATACTAATATACAGAGCTTGGATGTGCAAAACGATGGGGGCAACCTGAATGAGAGTTGGTTTGTTTACAAGAGGTTAAACTCTCAGAAGACTATGTCTTCGGAAATATATGATATTGCATGGTCACCGGATGGGAGGTATATAGTTACTGGGGCAATGGATAACTCTTTGCGTGTGTTTGATGTCAACACTAGCCAACAGCTTCTGTTATTCAATGACAATACCCATTATGTGCAAGGTGTCACTTGGGACCCTCAGAATAAATTTGTGTTTGTTCAGTCAGCAGATAGATCCCTGTCTGTTTATGAATTGATATTTGATACAGAGGAACCTAAAAAATTGATGAATTTGAAGTTGAAGAACAAAATATGGAAATGTGATTTACCAAAACATACTATTGACGAAGTTACGAAAAAGGAAAAACTGGATTTTGATTCAACAAGATCTTCTTACTTATTTCATAATGAAACATTGCCTTCTTTTTTCAGAAGATTGGATGTCTCTCCATGCGGTAACCTTATTGCTGTACCAGCTGGTGTGTTTAGGTCAGTAAGCGCAGAAGCTAATGGAACAACAAACACTAACAATCAAGAACTATCAAATGCAGTGTATATATATTCTAGAGGGTACCTGTGCAAAAATAGCAACAAGCCTATATTGCGTATCCCATTCTTAAAAAAACCTGCAATTGTGGTTTCATTCAACCCAAATCTATATCAATTATCAAATAATGATGAGAAATTCATAAAGCTAAAATATAAGCTAGTTTACGCAATTGCTACTACAAATGAAGTTTTGGTTTATGATACAGAATCACCTAAACCCATAGCGGTTATCGGAAATTTACATTACACTCCATTGACAGATCTTGCCTGGTCTGATGATGGTAATTTATTGATGATTTCATCTACCGATGGATTTGTATCTTATGTATCAATGAAAAATGATGTATTAGGTAAAAAATTATCAGGAGATGAAAAAAATGATATCCTTAAAAACGATTCTTTAACTACTGATATTGAGAACAACAATACATTAATAGTGAAAAATGAAGAGCTTAAACCAATTGTAAATATCCTCAGTGTCAAAAGAACAGATACTAAGTGCAATGAAGAAAATAAAAAAAAGTTAAAGATAGAAAATTCTAATTTAACAGATTCAACTGAAAAGATTCAACTTTCCACTTTGCCGATAAATAAGTTATCAAATCATTCTAAGACAAATACCCCTTCTAAAGAAATAAAAAAAATACAACCAACACTGTTAAATAATGAAAACCAACATAATTTACTACCGGAGAAACATTCACAGGAATGTAATAATAAGTTACAATTTACAGAATACTCAAAACTTCCGACTGAGTATATAGGAAAGGAAAATAATTTACATAATGAAGATAATGAATCCAAATCATCGGATAAAGCTGAATCAGAGATTAAAAAATCTGAGCCATTGGAAATAGACGAAATCGTAATTGAAGTTGATGAGGATAATTAAATTCAATAAATCTGAGAGCATAGAAAATTTAAAATATGTAAAATTTAAATATATACGACTTTTGCCTATGTATGTTTATAGAGAAATACATACATAAATAACAAGTTGTTTTTAATTGTTTTTAATTATTAATGATATATATATATACATATTCTATCATTGAATTAAATTTTTAATCTCATATTGACATAAATTGCAGGTCATAAAAAGTCATCAATTTCTATCTATTTTTTTTTAATTCAACAAGTCAGCTAATTCTTTATCATTTTCTAGTGCTTTTTCCATGCTTTTTCTTGCTTTCCAAACTAAATATTTTTTCCTATCATTGATATCTAATTTATTAAATTCCTTACCTTCAAAATCGTATTCTAAATCAACGTTAAATTTCTCTAAAAGATTATCTGGCTTAATATTACTTTTCTTTCTTGGATCAGATGAATTCTCATTGCTTGCATTGTTTTCTGCAGCAGGAGATTGATCTGGTACATAGTTTGGAGGAAATGCAAATTCGTCACCTCTTAAAAAGCGTTCAACAGTTTCTTCAACTGACCCAGTTTCTTCCAAACTATATCTAATCTGTTCTTTATGTAGAGATGGTGCCAGACTTCCTACTACTTCAATCATATCATCGGTAATTCTCCTTTTAAAATGCCTTCTATTGCCTGAGCTGCCGTTAGCGTTAGACCTTGACGAGCTAGCTGCCGATGAACCATTACTCGACCTCAAGTTTTGTGTGGATGGATGCTGTTCACTTTGAAATGTCCATTTCATAAAAATGAACCCAAATAATAAAGTAAGCACAAAAGTTAAAGTCGATGAGTCCATTTTACTTCTTGGGTTTTATTGTTTCTGTAATTCGAAACTTTATTTGAACCGATTAATTTTATTTTTAATTTCAAATCAAAATTGACCCTAATTAAAAAACGCTTTTTAGAGTGTATTTCCAAATAAAAACACAAATTTAAACTAATCTGCGTATTGCATACAAACCAAATATACTAACTATTCACGTTCCAAATAATAATGATAACTTTCTTATAACCAAATCACATTTAAAAGACAACTTGATTAAATTATAGTAAGCTTTTTGGTGATTAAAACTTTGCTAAACGTCGAATTTCCATCGTAAAGCTTTTGAGAAAAGAAATTTGGCGAAAAATTGTGAATCACGTGACTTACGCTACTGGCACGCACTGACACACAGATAACTATAATAGCATAGCAATTTTGATGACATTACTGTATTAACAACGCCATGACCACTCTCATCATCGTAATCATTGACTAAATATCTCTATTTAAGAACCGTTGAATGTTATTATATACAATTTTTCTCAGTTCCATATCCGAGTCTAGTTTCAAAATGCGTTGTATGCCATTGTAAACTTTTACTAATTCTGATTGTAATTCTTGTTGCGTATGGATGTCAATTGGGAAATCTGTTTCAGTCAAGATACTCTCCACTGGAATGGTTTTCAGAAACGGTCCTACTGTTGTAGACGTCTTGAAGTTGATAAATCCTGAGAGACTAAGGTATATTCTTTTTTTAGGGAATTTTTTGAACCAGAATTGTTCTAACATTTCTACCGAACCTGTATATGAATGTAAACAGATATTTATTTTGTCATGATCAGCAAGCTGGCTGTAAACTGTGTCAAACAAGAGTTGGTAACATTTCACGTCATGGACCGAAATAGGTAACTGATTCTGTCTACTCAATTGAAGCATAGCATGAAATATATCCAGTTGATGAGAAAGTTTCACTTGAGTTCTTGTCAACCTCCCGGTATCAATGCTAGTGTAAAACCCATTCGAAGGTAATCTAAACAGTTTATCTAATCCAATTTCCCCAATCACATCAAATTCCTTCGTATCAAAATTATCCCTAATATAACATCGCAAATTTAACGGTTCCGGAAGAACCTCTACTAAGCCTTCAAACTCTTCGTCATCTCTCCACTTCAAAACTTCCTGATAATGCTCCAATTTACCCACACCCTCCTTCAACGTGAAAAGATGCGAGTACCACGGATGAATACCAAAGGACCTCACTAACATAGAATCATGCTCCATCCTCCCCATCTTCATCAAATCAAACTGATTATTAGCCATAACACATCGGAAAACATCACCGCCCACCACACCATCAGCACAATCCAAAGCTGCACCAATATGCGGAGTACTCAAATGACAATGAGCATCAACAAAGGGAACAGAACTCATTATACTAGACCCATGCAAAAACTAACAACAGCAAATCGCCCAGACAAGCTGCATCTACCCGCTACCATTCGCAACCCACGAACATAAACCATTCAACCTTGCACAATGCAACTGATATAATAACGAGAGCTCATCTAGCCACATATATATCGCCACCTGCAACAGCAAGAGTACAATTGTTCCATGGTCCTCTAAGTCTTGCGATGCCCTTACTTGAAACATACGTCGTGCACAATGATCCACACTCTTATAAATGAAGGGGTGGAAAAGAGGAGGGGATAAAATATTATATATATATATGTATATAAATATGTAAGTATAAATTATTATAAGGTTTTTGTAGATCATAATTTGTTGGATTAATTACTGGTTAAATTTATCTTTTGACGGTCTAAGGTGCTGCGTATGTCTATTTATTGTTTTTCTTAGACTCGAGTTGGAATTGAAATTGAAATTGAACTTGCTTTTTTGAGCTTCTGTTGGTATATATTGGATTATAGGATACTTTTACGAGATGACTTTGATTGTGACGTCTTTGTTTTTACCTTACCAGCCTCAATTTGTTGTTCAGAATAATGAGCTAGACGAGAGTTTGGTTAATCCGTCTTTAGTGAAGGTTACGAGTCCTAATGAGGGTGTAAAAAAACCGAGAAGTGCTTCTGTGAACACATCTCCGTTTGTGCAGCCTGTCGATGCGGCGACCTCTGAGTTTTTAGGCTCTTTGAATAGTGCTGGTCAGCTTTCTGGTTCTGCGAACCAAGGTGATATGTCTGGGTTAGGGTCCCCAACGATTCCAAACGGCGACATCATTTCTGGTGATCTTTTTATAGAAAACTTAACTGCTAATGCTTCGATTGTCGGTACCCCACATTCTGTTGCGTACCCACAAAATAATACAAGTAAAACAGCGTCGATTGATGAATTTTTTGCAACAAGTTCTGCTAATTTACCAGAAACGCACCCTTTACATAAGAAAGAAGACGCTAATGCTCATATGTCTAGTTCACTACCCAATGCTATATCCCCTCCATTATCAACAATTTCCTCTCCAGGTTCTGACTCTTCATCTCATGCACATGTTGCTTCTTACTCGAATAATGATATGTCCACTTCTAGTTTATTGAAAAAAGTCAATAAATCGTTATTATATCAAAACTTACTAAAAGGTAACTCTCAAACATCGTTAGAGGGTCATGCAATGAAAAGTACAGGTTCACCACATAGTACAGTGATTACCCCAAAATCAAAAACGGTTCCTGATCTTCAATCATCTGCAGTTGTCAATTTTGCAAAAGTTAGACAACAAAACCAAGAACACTCACTTCCTTCCATGAGAAGGGTACCATTGGTTTCGGATAGATCTGGTTCTATAACTCCATCTGCTGTTTCAGCTACAGCAGGTATTAGAAATGTATCCTCAAATTTAAAATATGAACTTGACTCAAAATATGATGCAATTTCAGAATCTGATGAAGATGAAGGGAAAAGTGAAGATTCTGATTTAGAGAGCAATTCTAGTACAATCTATAATGTTCCTGGATTTGGTGGTTACTCCAATAACGAAAAAATAAAAGCATCTGTATTAAAGCGTTCAAAAGATTTATTTAGTAAGATTCCATGGACTATCGTTCCTGGTTCTAAAGGAAACGGTGCTTTAAAAAATGCTATAGAAACTGCTGCGTTTGAGAAAACTATTACAGAACCGGTTCAATGGATAGGTACTCTCGGTATGCCAACTGATGAAATTCCTTTAGATATTATTAACGATATTTCTGGTGCCTTGCAAAAAAAGTTTTCTTCAACCACAGTGATTACTGATGATATTACTTTCAAGGGTGCCTATAAGAATTTCTGTAAACAAATTCTATGGCCTACATTACATTATCAGATTCCAGATAATCCAAATTCCAAAGCATTTGAAGATCATTCTTGGACATATTATCAAAAATTAAATCAACAATTTGCTGATAAGATCGTCGAAGTTTATAAGGTCGGTGACACAATTTGGGTCAACGATTACCATTTAATGTTAGTACCAGAAATGGTCAGATCTAAAATCCCAACGGCTAATATTGCTTTCTTCCTACACGTTTCCTTTCCAAGTAGTGAAGTATTTAGATGTTTTGCTCATAGAGAAGATATTTTGAGAGGTATTATTGGGTCTAATTTTGTTGGTTTCCAAACAAAGGAGTATGAAAGACATTTCAAGCAAACTTGTAGCAGATTATTGTTAGCTGACATTACTGAAGATGGAATAAAATATAAAGGTGATGTAATCTCCTTAAATCATGTTCCAATCGGTATTGATGTTTTTAAGATTAACCAACAAATCAAGGACAGTAAAGTTCTTCAATGGAGACAGTTGATAAGAGAAAGATGGGCTGGAAAGAAATTGATAGTGGGCCGTGACCAATTCGATAGAATTCGTGGTCTTGACAGAAAATTACTAGCCTATGAAAGATTTTTAAGAGAAAATCCAAATTATATTGAGAAAGTGGTACTTATCCAAATTTGTTTAGGAAAGGCTAACGACCCTGAATTAGAACGTCAAATAATGATGACTGTCGATAGAATTAATTCCATGTCAAAAAATATTAGTATATCTCAACCTGTGGTCTTTTTGCATCAGGATCTAGCTTTTGAACAATATTTGGCAATCAATTGTGAAGCGGACGTATTTTTCGTAGCTGCATTAAGAGAGGGTATGAATTTAACTTGTCACGAGTTTATTGCATGTTCAGAAGAAAAAAATTCTCCTCTGTTACTATCAGAATTTACAGGTAGTGCAGATGTTCTAAAAGATGGCGCTCTTTTAATTAATCCTTGGGACATTAAAAAAGTCTCACAAAATATTAAAAAAGCTTTAGAAATGTCATATGAAGAAAAAAGACGTTCTTGGAAAAATATAATGAAAAGCATTATTAAAAATGATTCAGATAATTGGATTACCACAATATCTCAAAATATAAAGACTTCATGGGAATTTAACCAAGAAATTTCTAGGGTGTTTTACGTATCTACCGATGAAGTATTTAATGATTACCTTGCAGCCAAGAAACATCTATTTATTTTAAAAATTTCAGAACCACCTTCTGCTAGAATGATCAGTATTTTAAATGATTTAGCAACTTATAATATTGTCTATATTTTGGCAAACTTTTCCAAAACGATATTGGAAGGTTTGTACAGCCGTGTAGCAAATATTGGTTTAATAGCAGAAAACGGTGCTTACGTTAGATTAAATAATGTATGGTATAATATTGTTGAAGAAGTTGACTGGAAGACAGAAGTTGTAAAAATTTTAGATGCTAAAGTTGAAAGATTACCTGGGTCATACTACAAAATTGCTGATTCAATGATTAGATTCCATACAGAAAATGCAGAAGACAAAGATAGAGTGGCAGGTGTCGTAGGTGAAGCTATTACACACATTAACACTTTGTTTGCTGAAAGAGGTATCCATGCGTACATCCATAGAGATATCATGTTCGTTCAACAAAATGGTTTATCATTGACAGCTACTCAATTCATCCTAAGATATTACAATTCTGCTAATACTCAAACTGAAAATGTTTCAGCTCCAACAACACCAAGACCATACAGTTCAAGAAGCAACAGCACTTCGCGTAATGATTACTTCAATGGTACTTCGCAACATCATATAGAGTTCTTCTGCGTCACTGGTTCTTCATCTCCAGTAATTGAACCACTGTTCCATTTAGTTTCTCAAGAAACGCAAAAAGGTTTACTAAAATACGGCCACACTATAGTCTACGGTAACACCGCTTCGACTTTCGCTAAAGAACATATAGATGGTTGTAGTGAATTATTCACCATGCTAGAAAACATGAATAAAAGAGCAACACACCAATGTGCTTAAGTAAGTCTTCTTCAATTTATTTTCTTTAACCGTGTAACAACAAAAGAATAGTCCCCAGGAATAGTATAGTATATCCTTGGCAACATCCTGTAGATATGTAACGAGTATCCTAATGTATGATATAATATTGTAGGCAAACATAACAACCATCATTCAATTATTGTGGTTTAGTCATTTCAATCACAACATACGAACACCACCATGAATGAAAAATTTGTTTCATCACTGCATTCAAGAATAATATGAGTTTCATTTCTTTTGTACCTCTAATCTGAAGATATTAATAGAATATAATAATGGTTGAAAAGGTTTACACCACTGTTACATTTATATTAACGTTAAGTTTGATGTGCTTATTTGAAAGTTGTATATTTTTTATTTGTTCTTTTGGTTATTAATTGTTTGCGAAAGAGGTTGAAAAAAATCCGATAGTCAAAAATGGGTAAGAAAAACACTAAAGGTGGTAAGAAAGGTAGAAGAGGTAAGAATGAGACCGATGGTCCAAAACGTGAGCTTATCTACAGAGATGAAGGCCAAGAATATGCTCAAATTACCAAAATGTTAGGTAATGGTAGAGTTGAAGCTTCTTGTTTCGATGGTATCAAGAGAATGGCTCACATCAGAGGTAAATTAAGAAAGAGAGTGTGGATGGGTCAAGGTGATATTATTTTAGTTTCTTTGAGAGATTTCCAAGATGATCAATGTGATGTTGTTCACAAATACAACTTAGATGAAGCTAGAGCTTTGAAGACTCAAGGTGAGTTACCAGAAAACGCCAAAATTAATGAAACTGATAACTTCGGTTTCGAATCTGATGAAGATGTCAACTTCGAATTCGGTAATGCAGATGAAGAAAGTGAAGAAGAAGAAGATTCTGATTTCGATATTGACGATATTTAATGTGCTTTAAAATCCATCTTAGTTTCATGTAATCTATTGTATATTTATTTTATAACTTGGGTTTTTTATAAATTGGAACATTAAAAATATTAAAATTATTAAAAATAATAAAATCAAGAAACATTTAAAGTCTTTTAGTATTATTTTAATTTCTAAATAGATTTATACAATATTAATCATTTGTTCGTGAATTTAATAAAAAACATCATAAATCTAAATGATCAATTGGTGAATTAAAGTCAATAAATTCATCTTCTACTAAATCAATGGTAGTATCAAAAAAATTCTTCATACCAGTAAATGACATTATAATTTGACAGTTTTTTGCTAGTCCTTTTAATAAAGTTTCAATGACATTTAAATCAAGTTCAAACGGAATATAGGTGACTGAAAAGTCAACTTTCTCAAATGAATCTTCAAAATGGTTTATCATTTCTAAACATGGTACTGGAACTAAAAGCTCTTTAATGAATGTAGCTTCATCCATATTACCTCTTAAATTTAGATTGAGAAAATCATTCATGTTTTGAGTTGCTTCTTTATTTCCTTTCCATTTAATCAATACAATTTGTAGCTGCTTCTGAGTTAATATAGTAGTGATCTCTTCGATTTTTTCTACCTGTTTTAATTCCTCCAATGTTAGAGATCTTAGTCTTCCAATTTCATTCAATAATGGAAGTGGATCTAAACTGGGCAGCTTATAATATTCAACTGAAGAATTGAGTTTGACCAGGTTCATAAATAGATATAAATCGTCGTTATTTACCAGGAGAAGAACACTGATAATGATACTATTAAAATAGATATGATCAAAAAATTGAATTACATTAAGCATAATATTATTAATAACCTTTGTCTTGAATTGTAAACTCTTCATTCTCCAATATAAATTGTTGAATAATGATATTATAATATCTGTAGTATCTGGATAATCTAAGCTTACCAAAGATTCTAAGTTTTTTTCAAAGTTATTATCATTTATAGCTGGGGTTGCTTTTAGGAGTATCCCTCCAGGATTACAAATTGAAAGTATCAAAGAATGAACTCTTCCAATAACAAGGAAATATATTTGGGCACAAAGTTTATTTAATATCGTTTTCCATTCAATAATGAAGGCTAAAGTATCTTCATAATGTTCAGTATCCTCTTTGTTCAATTTTTGGAAGTCATCAAGTATTTCAATGACAAAGAAATACAGCTCCTTGACATTACTTAACCAAAATATTCCATAATCAATAATTAAGTGATCCATTACTTGATTTAAATGTTTGATTAGAGCTGTTGCTAAAGAACTGAGCAATTCTGTAACTGCCGAATTCGATACATAATCTCTTATCACAGTCATTAAATTCCCAATAATTTCTGCTGGGGATAATAGTTCTCTGATATCTTCAATTGAAAAACAATCCTCCACCGAAGGAACCTCAAATTGTTTAACTAATATATTTGTTATCTCATTGATTATTTTTTTTTTTTCAAATAATAGATCTAATAATTCCTGACTGCCTAAAAAATGCACTTTCTTCAACTCATCAATATTGTCCTTAATACTTTTCGTAACAGTTTCAAAAGAATCATTAGCTTTGCAGGAGTCTGCCTTACCATTGTCTTTGTCTTCAGTTCCGTTGGATAGATCTAGAAACTCACTAAAAGAAAAATTATTGGGTTCATAATTTACAAATGGAGATAATTTTTGCATAAAGAAAGACTCATCTTTACTTTCATTAAACATGGATCCAAACGTCTCCTGAAACACCTCCAATTCATCATTCATATATTTGCAACTATTATCGTTATAATTACTAATATTTTTTTTTATTTCAGTATTCATAGCTAAGATTAATTTATTTGGAAACTTATCTGTGTGTATATGTGTCACTTTCCAACTCAAACGTTAGATTGCTGCAAGAAACGAAACTATCACAGTACTGACGTTATTAATAATAAAACTAACATAGTACATATATAACAATAAAAAAAGTAGCACACTACACATGTGTAGTTGATAATATTTACAACTTTTGCCCTTAACTAGATTTAATTACAAGTGACACTTTTTCCAAAACTGTCACTAACTCTCCTCATAGGTTTCTTTTTGTGTCAAATATAGCAAAACCCAAAGTAAGAATCACTCGCGTCAGGTCAACTAAATTCAAATCTTCACCTTGTCTATAATGTACTAAAGGATAACTAACCATGTAAGAATACAGATTACATATCATAAAACCTAAAACCTTAACGATTACTACCCTTCAATACTATTATCTCACTAATAACCGGACACAAGCCCATAAAATTTATCAGACTCCATGGCCAAGCTGGTTAAGGCGTGCGACTGTTAATCGCAAGATCGTGAGTTCAATCCTCACTGGGGTCGCTTTTTTTGCTTCTCTCATCTCTCGCCCAGTACAAATGACGAAACTGAAAAAACGTCTCTCGGAAAAACAGCATAGTGCTACAGGACTCTCTAAGCAAAATTAAATATTTTGAAATTTTTGAAAAATTTCAGGTAAAAATCGATGAGCCTGAAAAACTGTTTCGTCGAAGTCTCGAACAATAGAGAACTTGTCACATCAACTCAGAAATGCTCGTATTCGAGAAGGAACTTGGCGAACCACCGTTGTTGACTGAACTTTCCATCTAGTGGCTCAACAAGACTGTTGGGAGTTTACTATAATTGTCCAAGATTTATTTGGCATCGAGTCAACATAAATTTTGGTGGACCTTTTTGTTCAAGATGATATGTGCCTTTTTTTATTACCGAAATCATTAATGTCAGTATAGTTCTTTATTAAACGGAAACATCATTTTAAGGTGTGCTTAGCTCATGCAATATAATGGATTATATAAATGTTACTGGATACTTTGAATAAATTGGTTTGAGAAGTATATAACGGTGATCATAACTGTTTTGATTGTATTGTAATTGAACATTAAATGTTTGATTGAAGGTAGACGTATTGTTGCCGGCTTGTGTTCTTGGACCAGGCTGTAATTTGTTTAACCAGAGCAAAGAAAAGTGTAGTTTAGAATATGCAGGATACTAATTTTATGGAAACGTTGAAAGTTGTTGCAGGGTACTTGGATCAGAATGATTTGAGGATCTTGGCAACGGTCAATAAAAAGATCAATGAACAGGTTGTGAAGCCGCAATTGTACAGGGATATAGTGATTTTGCAAGATCCGGTCTTCAGAAGCTCTGATCTGTTTTTCGATTGCAATAAAACTTATATTTCTGGTTTTAATTCTGTGATTAAAACAGAGGATCAGAATGATATATTTTTATATGATAAAATCGAAAGATTATTACATGATGGTAATATAGCTAATTTAAAATATGTTAGAAGTGTCTTGGTAGCCAAAACTACCTTCCATGATATCGGGACTGGCCGATTCTTAATTGTTAACTTATTAAAAGAGATCATAAAACATAGAAATATTGAGAAATTAAAAATTTTGGATCCAGTTATACTGCATGATATTTATTTTGACTCACTGACTTTAGATTCATTGGAAGAGATAACTTTGCTGGACTTCAATGATATAATTCAATTAAGTTCATTTAAAAAGCTGAAATCAATAAAAGTCGAGGGAAATATTGAAAATATAAAACCAGGAACAATAATTTATCTCAATGAGAATTTACTGAATAATTCTTCAAATATTCAAGAATTGTTGATACACAATACAGAAAATAATGCCCTGAGGTTTTTCAAGATTTTAGCTGATGAATGTGACTTGAGTCCTAACAAGAAGCTTAAACTAAAATCATTGAAATTTAGTCATAGACATTCTCAAATAGGATTTGAGTCAATCACTGAACCTCTAAGCATCGAACATCTGGATAAACTCGTCGACTTGTCGGCTATTGAATCTCTTGATATTTCAATTGCATGTGAATATGGGAACGACTGTGATTGTGCATCAGAGTTTTATAATGATTTATCTAGTGGATTGACCAGCTTAAAAAGGTTATCTGTATCTGAAAATACAGTTGTCATTAAGGGGGATCACAACACAGAAGAAAACTGGGATATTTTGTTGGGAAGATTTTTGTTAAGTATCCCCAATGTAGCTAATAATTTGAAGGAATTAAACATTAGACATAATCCACCAATTAATGGTGAACAAAAAAATAGTGTAGATGGAAATTATTTTCGTAGAAGAGATTTGTACAAAGAAATTTTGCCTAACTTAACATCTTTGAAGAAACTTACCTCTCCTTCTATCTTATTGACTTTAAGTTGCTATGATATATTAATCGGTGATTTATTATGGAATGGATGTCCTTGTGAATATTGCCTGAAAGTGTTACCTATCCTTGACAATTATTGTATGAAACATTTGCTATATTCAGAAAAGCAAGCATCATATATTGATGTTTCCGTGACCAATTTTTTTGCATACATAAATAGAATATTAAATTCAAGGTTTTCAGATCAAATAGATTCTGATTTTGATATTACTTCTACTATTCCAATGATCAAATATTGGAATTTACATGGGTTTGATAATATTCGACATTTTGACGATTACGACTGTAAATATAACGAAACTATTTTCCAACTAATTCCTACAGCTGTTACTCATTTCTTTGATGGATATATGGATAATCTAGTACAGATGCTCCCCAACTTGGAGGCTGTAAATTTTTCTGGAATATATTACGAAGTTGACCCAATTTCTCATCAATATACAAGCAAATATGAATAATAAAATAAGATAAATTTATAACATATATAATCATTTTTCATATTTAGTAATGCTTAATAGAATTAATGGAAACTTTCATGTAGTCTTTTATTTACTTGACATTATTATTCTGAACTTAAATATATCTTCTTCTATACTAATAACTCTTACAGGTTTTTCAAAATTTCATAGAACGCCATAGCGGTAAGGATATAAAATTTAAGATTTTGACAACAGTTTATATACATCTAAATGAAAAATTCACATAATATATAGGATAAGAATAGAGTCAATTGGGTTATTTGAGAAAGAGCTATTGATACAATCCGTGTTAAGTAGAGGTACTCATCTTTTGTGTTATTAAAAATATTACAATTGAATAGCTTAACTTCCAATATCAAGTGTTAGCTTTATTAAAACCCTGAAGGCAGTTTCTCTTTAAAGAAACACTTAGATCTGTGTTATATTATTAATAATTATTATTATTATAGTAATAATAACAGTCATTTGAAAAGAGTTGTTTTATAGTGAAGCTAAACATCAATTGCATAACTTGTATATATTATTTTCATTGATCCATTTATTTTTCACTCGTTTATTTCAAAATTGAATATTGTGAACTATATTCCTATTAAACTAAATCTTTTCACTTTTTAAGAAAAAGTTTAAAATAAAACTAATGAATATTATTACGATAAATGATAAAAGTGAAATTATTATTGCTACCTTTGTGTCGAATACCACGATTTTGTTTGAAAACTTTCAGGAAAAATATTTACGAAAACCATTATAGAGCACTCTGCAGTAGTGAAATAATATCAATTAAATATAAAAATGAACAAAACAAACAATATAAGCACGACTTGCAACAAAGCACTGAAAAAACCTCTTCAAATGATCTTCAGGAAAAACCCATTTCAGAGACTTTACCTAATGCATTATTTCAAATGCCATATGATGTTCACCATACAGCCACTGTAAATAAAATTAAAACAAACAAAACCAATGAATATCAAATATTATCAAATAAATCATTCGTTGAAAATTGGAAAGGCCAATTCATTAATGCTAGTCCACTATTGATAAAGGGCATCATAAGTACGATAGAAAAGAACAAATGCATATTTTCCGCATCACAGATCCTATTTCTAGTAGAATGTCTTGAAAATCACAATAAAGAATACGACATTTATCGTCTGTCAAGAAGTTACTTAAGTTTTCTACCAAAAGTAAGAGACAACTCATATGAATTTCACGACCTTCTAGTAAGATTTATAAAGATATCTGATAAACTAGAGGATTACCGTTTATGCGAACAACTATATTCAATGTATATCAAACTGCCCATACTAGATCCTGGAATTATCCAACTTGGTCTAAAAGCTTTTATTAAAAATGATAGCTTTGATCTTGCCAAAGAATTCTATACGCAAGTGTTAAATAATCCAGAGACATTTCCTATGTCAGTCAATGAATTATATTCTTATTTATCGACTATAATTCAATATAATGATTATGATGCAGTAGATTATGCATATAGATTATGGTTATTGAAAAAATGCAGTAAAAATATTGAAAGTGAATTCGATCCTACTACCAAGGTTTTATCCTTAATGCATAAAAATTATCTAAAATTAAACAAACCTGAAATTTTAAAAGAATTTTTACAAAGTGATTACGTTAAGAGACAAAATTATATCAATTCCACTGATTATCAATTAATTGAATTTTACAATAAATTAAATATAGTTAATTTAGACAATCAAAAGGAAGTTGAGAGATTGCATCGTGAAATAAATAAATATGCTGTTCTAATTGGAAAAGATAATGATACTTTAAAGAAATTTTTTTTATCTTTATTAGACATATTAATAATAAATAAAAAATTCGAGCTTATAAAAAATCTAACTTTCAAGATTCATAATGATTTTAATATTCCATTTGATACTGAATTTTTTAACTTAGGATCGAAGTATTTTGTGAGGACAGGATCCGTGCATAATTTAATTGATTATTATGATCATATTCTTTTTGATAAAGAACAAAGGATAAATAATGACATACAACTTCGATTTAATAAGGAATTGTTTTTACAATTTAGAGATTGTTTAATTAAGAAACACCCATTCTTGTTGAGGGAAATAACGAACGAATTGAATATTTTCACAAAGGATGAAAAATTGATTAGTGAACTTTATTGGTTAAAGAATGTTGACAATGTAGTGAATACAGTTCTAAAAAAAAGAGCATTAGGTGGAATTGAATACCATATGTCATATTTAAATAATCTGGATTATAATAGGTATGTCACTTTTTGCAGGCAATTAAATTCTGCAAATACAAAAGATGCAGAAGAACTATTAAAAGAAATTACAAGAGGAGGAATTCGCCCTTCCATTGAATTATGTTACTTGATGTTAGAGAAGTCATTAAATATGAAGAGAGCAAGAATTATTAACTTACTCGATGACTATTTAAGAGATAATTTCAAGCAGCTTCCATTAAAATTTGACATATTATGGTTAAAGGAAAATATGCAAGAAACAACAAAATCAAACACTGGATTCAGTAATTACACAGGAGAAAGGTATTTTGAACGAATAAAAGAGACTAAACTTACTGAATTTGAAAATAAGAATAGACATAATTTAAATTTTTTCGATTATTTAAAATTGGCCAACTTAGCAGTAAATCATAATATTTTTACAATTGTACCATCTTTACTAGAGTTCGCTTATTTGCTGCTAGATAAAAGTAGTAGCAAAAATTGGTATTTTTTTTATTTAACATCCTTAAAATACTCAGCAAGAGAGTACAATTATAAAAATTTTCTTTATCTTTTAAAAGATTGGAATAACAATGAATATGCTAATTACTTAACGAACGGTTGCATAAGACAACTAAAAGTTTTTACAAAAATATTCTTAAAGAGAAAGGAGAAAATAGAAAATTTCGATGAAGAGATATTAAAAACAATTGATGAAGAAATAACAACTCTTAAAAACAGATATATTAGTAAAAAATTTGAAGGTTTAAAAGACATTGAACTTTCCATAAATTTTATTAAAAAATGGATATACCGTGATATAAATCTGAAACTCCGAAACTCTGATTCAAAGAAAGCATTCACTATTCAACAGTATAGTACAAAAACATCAGAAACTAAAAAATACTAAAGATAAATCTATATTCTTTACAATTTAAATGTCCAAAAAATTTAAGAATACTCACCTCAAGTATGTAAATAGTAATTCCCAATTTCCATTCATCTTTAATATCAATAAGAATAGAAAACCAAAAATTTGTACATAAAACTTATAAATTCATAAACCCAGAGCATCATATTAAAAGTAAGATTTTAAATTTATTTTATATCTAATTAAATTATTCATGTATCATTATATCTTATTCATGTATCATTATATCTTATTCACATGCATGCTATTAAGTATTGTTACCTCATTGAATTCATTTATCCAATTCATTCTTAGGTATAAAACTTGAGGCTTACGCTTGACAAACAATACCTTAGGAAATATTTCAGGTGAAAAATTGATATTTTTATATAAAAAGGGCATCGAAAAATATTGTTTTAAGAAACGTTGATTTGCATGTATGATTTGATGGTTATTTATGTGATTTATGATCCTATTTTATCTCTGGTAACTTCTATTATTAGTAAAGAGTGCGTATATACGTTAGGTTTCTAATAGAGATGAGCAATATTATCCATACTGCAATTTTTCGCAGTAGCGACACATGCAAAAATCAATTGTTGGTTAAATTTATAGATTCATTGTTATGCTCAATATGTCAAGATTATATGTTTGTACCGATGATGACTGCGTGTGGTCATAATTACTGTTATGGGTGTCTGAAAAGCTGGTTCACAAGTAACGAAACTGCCGAGCTATCCTGTCCGCAGTGTAGAACCAGTGTAAGTTTAGAACCAAACCTAAATTCTGTTCTACAGCAAAGTTTGAATCAACTGATGGATGTTTTAAAGAATGGAGACTCTAGTTCTACGACTGATTATACAAATTTATTTGATTCCATTAAAGATGCTGAAAATGAGTATAAAACAGATAAGGATGACAATAATCTTTTTAATAGCATTTTCTCCAATAGTGCATTGGCAGTAGTGGATGAAGACGATGACGGTATTGCTCGTTGTAGTAACTGTCATTGGGAGCTAGATCCAGATTTTGAAGAGGAAGATGGGAACGTGTGTCCGCATTGTAATATTAGAATCAGAAATAGAGTATCTGGGAGTAACAGTAGAAGTACAAGAGAAGATGGTACTCGCCGGAGTCGTGAAGGATTTGACAGCGATGAATACAGTGAGGGCGAACTCGATGCATTGGAAGATGATCTACAACAATATCATCGTGCCAATGAAAGGGTCAGAGAAGAGTTGAGTACAGAAGGTTCCGAGAATAATGAAAACAGTCTAACGACTCAATTCAACCGTGAATTTCCTGTACCCAAACGAGGACCTGAGTTATTTGACGACGAGGCCGAAGAAGTGTCAGCGGATGAACATGAATCTGATAAGAATGAACAGAGAAATAATCAAAATGAAGACAATGAAGATGAAGTTGTGTCAGGATACCGTAAAAAACGTTTTAGGCCGCATGAGGAAGAAGAAGAAGAAGAACAAGAGGAAGAAAAAGAGCAGAACAACTCATCCAACGGAGTAGCACCGCGATCTCGACAATCAGGACACGAAGAAGAAGAAGAAATCGACTCTGATCTAGCTTCTTTTATAGTTACTGATGATGGAGAAATAAGTGAAATAAGTTCCGATGAGGATGATATCCTAGACGACCACAGCTCCAACGAAGACAAGCACAACGACTCAAGACACCTGCAGGACACCGATTCCTCACATTCCAGACGGAAACGATTCCAAGTAGTACTAGATAGTGATGACGACGATGAATAGACGACCAAACCCAAAACTTTACATAAAAACATAATTTGTATCATACCAAGTAAGATTAATATAATATAAACACAAACCCTAAACACAAACCCTAATTACCCGGATAGGGTTTTGTTTCATCATGTTGATTGGTTCAAGTTCTGTTCCCTAAAAGCGTTACAGCCGAAAAACTTTTGAAAAAAATTCTGTGGAAAGTTTCGCAACTAACAAGTAACAAGTAACAACAACTTGTCAACTTGTTGCACTAAGTTCCAATAATTAACTGTCACTTTGAAGGCAAATGATGTTGCAAGAATTGTGTTTGAGTGAGGGTTCAAGGGCTGGGGAAGTTGGTGTGTTTCTTTGTTTTCGTAATTACTTGTTTATATATATGTGGTTGTGATATTTAAAACGTAAAGAGTTAACGACCGGTTGGATCTTAGACTTTTACTATACGTTACTATTTAGCACAAGGCAGGCATACAATCACAGAAAATTCACAATGGCTAGTCCTCAAAAAATTATCGAATTACAAAAATTATTTCAAAAATCTACTAAACCACTATGGATGAGACATCCTAGATCTGCATTCTATCTATATCCATTCTGGGGTTTGTTTGCCGTGGCAGTCATTACCCCATGTCTATACATCCCAAATGCTATCATGGGTATCAAAGCAAAGAAAGCTGAATAGATGAACTCGATGCATATTGTTGATATAACCCCAATTTGGTGCAAATGAAAGTAAAATGGTTCAATATCGCTTCTATGTTTTTTTTTGTATTCTCTATTCTCTTTTTTTATTTAAATATTCCTTCCAATCCACTCATAAAAACAATTGATACCACTGTAAAGTGTTTTGTTTTGATTTTTTATTATTCAATTACTCAGTCATGTCGAGCAAAGACAAGAACTGAGATTATATATCGAGAAAATAGTTTTTTTACTCTAATAAAAGAAATTACACGCTCAACACATCTCTAGCTTACACACCAAGGCCAGTTAGAATAATGCTACACCCTGGAAGCTTGTCAATCTACCCACTCACTTGGGCTTTATAAACCATTCTCTTGGAAGACTGTTCTGGTAACACCGGCAACCTTGTATACAAGTCACCTGATCTTTTACTCGTTGCAAATTACAATTTAACGAAGAAATAATAAGGTATCAACTCTCTGGGAACAAAAGTTAATCATAATGATTATAATGATTAGGTGTTTGAAGGTGCTTATATTCTTGTATCCTTGTTAGACACTGCTGATATAGATGTGCAGTGGATAAATGTGGTGGTTTAGTTGAAGTGCATGGAAACTCTGTGTAAGGAAGCATTGTTGTCGTGACTGGCGAAGAGAGAAAATAATTAGTTGACTGGTGATCTTTTAAGGGAGAGACAGTGGTGATACAATTATCAAGAACAATATATATATGGACGTATGCATGTATGTTTTAGAATGATGAAAGCGATTTTTGTGTGTAAAAATGCTAAAATGTGGAAAGAGTTAGGGAATTTTTATGTGAAGGATGTCAATTTTCGAACGGTTTCAAGGGTTACAATTCCCAAAAGAGTATACTCTATAGATAATAGAAATCCAAATGATACAAAATATGTGTTTAGCAAGCCACCTTTTGTTGAAAGGGAAAAAGAGACTGACTCGAAACACTTTTTTACAAAACCACAACTTTTTGGCACTTTAAATTATAAGCGACTCACAAAGAAGTTTGCACCACATAATGGTAAACCGATCAATAATGCTGAGACAGAGCTTATAGGAGAAGCAATTGCAAAACATAAAAGAAGGAAGAATAGGCAGGCTATTTTCACTATTGGTATAGGATCTGTTTGTTTCCTGGTTAGCTATTTTGTAGGTTATAAAGTATTTTATCTAGAAGAAGAAATTTTTATTCCATTATACCCTGCATCGAGAATAAGAAAGCCAAGTCAAACTGATTTGAAAAAAATAGACTTAGATTATATCAAAACTTTATCAAGAATAAGAGTAATAGAGGCTCTATCGAGGCATAATATGATTAAAGATGAATATGGTGTGCCACTTCATGGTGAAGATAATGCTACTCCACCAAAAATAACGGAATTCAATTTATGGTGTGAAGATAAGGATCCGTGTCTAACGGGTATTATACTAAGGAAATATAACCCTGATAAATTTTCCACCCATTCATGGCATTATATACCTTTTCTTTTCCAATTTAGAGTCACACATAGGCCAATTTATATATCCAGAAATCTTAATGAACTTTTTCGAGATTTAAAGATATACTACTCCAATTTCTACGATTACTTATCCCCAGATAATATATATGGGTCTTTAAAATATGAATATCCAATTCAAGGGGATGATCATGCACTAAATATATGGTTCCTTGGAGAATTACGACTCAGCAACGATACCATAGTTGTCTATAAAGGTAGGTATCATGTTGATGTGAAGCTACAAAGAATTGATCTCTTGAGGAAAGAGAATGGGAAATTAATTAGATATATTTTATTTGAAGACAATAGAAAATGACAAATCACATATGTACCTATATAATTAGTTCAATTAACTACATAATCGATTTATTTAATTTTAATTCTAAAGGATTAGAAAGTGAAAATTGGTGTAACACTGAAATATAATGCAATTCTTAGCAACGCCTAGTGAAATTTAATATAATATTTACCTATTATAACAATATCTAAAACTCAAAAAGTACAACGATTACTGGGCATGTGGCGTAGTTGGTAGCGCGCTCCCTTAGCATGGGAGAGGTCTTCGGTTCGACTCCGGACTTGTCCATTTATTTTTGATATATTCGTTTATGAAGAAAATAGTTATTATTAATTGATGGTATTGTTTTAAACTATACCATCATTTCATCAATGTTGTATCTCTCTATAATGAACTATTTTGTATCACTGTTCTAAAACCAATTACAATTTTTGTTGCTACCACCATTGATTTTTACCATTCAAGAATAATATTTATATCAATATCATAATAAAAAAAGAAACTCTTTATTCAAAAGAGAAGAAACTTCTGTTGTTCAGTGAATGTTATTAATTTATTGTTGTTTTGAATAATATTAATAACTAAGAGTGGAAATTTTGAAATACTGTAGTAGAATAGAGATCATAACTAAGTGTAACTCCATTGATTATTTTCACTTAATTGAACAAACTTTTGACATAATTCAATTATCTTCCCAGTGAAACTTTCTGTGAATTTCAGCAACTGTCTTTTGATGTCGATGAGCGGTGGGGTTAATACATTTCAAAAATATTCTAATGATTTTGGATTAGGTCATAATGGTGTTACTATATCTCTGAATTATTTTGATGGTATCCCAGACCAATCTTTAATTCGATCATTAGACTCTAATGAATTAATATTGATATTTAAATCTTTGTTGAAAAGAGATGAAAAAACTAGAGAAAAAGCATTGAATGATTTACTTAATTTACTAGACTCTTTTAACCAAGATAACTCAGTAGAAATGATTCGGTACTTTGAGAATGATATTTTTACTATATGTTGGTCACAGGTATATGCTAAGATGATTGTTAGTGAGTCTAAAAATATAAGAACACTTTCGAATACTATATCAATCAGATTAATTGAGACATTCAAAAAGAAAATTTCCAAATTTCTTACAGATCTGATTCCTTTTATCTTACTGGGATGTTGTGACAATGATCCTAGTGTGAGCCAAGCATGTAATAAAGAATTGAAAAAATGTTTTAACAATGACTCAAAAAAGATCAATGCATTATGGACAGTATTTAGAGAACAAATACTTAACCTCATCAAATACTCTGTTGTGATTGAGGAAGAGGCTTCATTGTCCGATAAGTCTTATATTGATAAAGATTTATCCAAATTAAGATATACAAGGTTGCTGACGAGCTCTGTGAATTTACTTAACACATATATTGAGTTAAATGATATAGAATATGAAAAGCATAGCCCTGAATGGGAGCTTTTTACTGACATTGTATCTGAGGAACGTTTATGGAAAAATATAAATTTTAAATCAACTAGCAATTCAAAATTATGTGACGTTTTGTTGATATTAATAAGAAACCTGTACAAGAGGAATGTTTTATTTAACAGCTCTTCAAATTTAAAATTAATTGTTAGAAGACTTTTGAGGTCAATTTCCCAAATTTCAGCAAGAAATATAAGAAACATATCTCCACTAATAGGTCCTCTATTAAGTGACTTGACACTTTTGGATACATACAAGCATGGTAAAATATGGTCATATGATAAGGCAGAAAACACAAATGAAAAATTATGTAGTTTTCTAACTGTAATTTCAGAAAATCCAATGCCTGGTAATTTTAATGATATGTATTTATTTTATGAACAAACTTCAGGACATATCTTATTAGATAATCAATCCGATTGGTTAAATATCTGGCAAAAAGGTTTAGAGAAGTTGATTAACATGAGGACTTCTGGCAGATATGTTGTACAAGTTTACTTTGAATTTTGGACAAATTATATCAAGTTCCTAAATACAGCAAATTTGAAAGAAGCTGAAAAATATAAGAGATCGGATTTATTCAAAACACTGGCAACTTATAAATTATTAAAAGATCAAGAAGATTTAAAATATATTCTAGCTAGTTTATTGCCGCAAAAGGTACTATTGGAGCAATTGAAAAGTTTACTTGAAGGAGATGCTACTGCTGAAAATACAAACATACTATTTCAAGAAAATATCTTGAGTATATTGACTGCATCAGAAAATAATGAAGACTGTTTGAAGAACCTTTTAGATTATATTCAGGAACAATTGTTCATAAAAATGTCCAATATTTCTGATGACATTCAACTACTGATTAACCTATTTTTGCTTCTAATAAAATCCAATATACTAGTTATCAAGAAGAAACTTTTTGATATAATTGATGATATTACAAAATTAGTTAATGAGATGAATTATAACTACCTATCTAAAATAATTATTGAATTTTCATTTAGTCAGTTTGTTGATATTAAAGGTGATGATAATAATGACGACAATATTAAATCGGTTGTAATTTTTATTGATTTTTTTATTGCTGCCAAATCAAACAATGTACAACCTATTAGTATCTATCAAACATTGAACGATTTGAATAAGCGAAGTATTGTTCAAATGTTAAACGCAGATAAATTGGTCTTAAAAAATATGATTGATGAATATATTTCTTCATATGATTTTGACACCTCAAACCCGTTATTTATCAATTTAGTAACCAAAGATAATATTGTTATTCTATACCAAAACGCCAAAACAAAAAGTAAGTTATCTGATTTTATCTCGCTATTGGATAAATTTGATGATAGCGTGATTACTACTTTGCTAATGTCTGACACATTTCTATTGGAAACATATCTAAAACTTCCCGATATCCTATCAACCTCTATTTTTAATATTGCAATAAAATATGCATCTGAAGATTCCATAGCATTTTCGTTAGCTAAGGCGATTAAAAATGCAACAATGGACGATCTATTCACGGAAGAATCTGATATTTTTGCCAATGCAATCACATTGACCAAAGAAAATAATATTATAATAAAATTTTTTTTCGATCTAGATTTGCAAAGCCTAGTCACTACTTATATGGAAACGATTGATTCCAGATTTGTTGCTGTTAGTAATATTGGGTTAACTTCCCATTTTATCAATATCACTGATAATATGTTAGATTTACAAAATCTGGCTAACCTGATAAACTATGTTTCATTTGTAGATAAACTATTATCTAAATTATCCGAGTATAGAGATCCTCATCTAATATTTTTCATCACTTTGGTTAGTGAAATTGCAGCAGATTATCATTGTATAACAGCACACCCTAAAGATGATCTTTACCGATTTGAGAACACACTATTCAGTGGTGATGTATCATCATTTGACTTCATATCGTGTATAACAAAAATTTTAATGATTGAAACTAATTCACAAGATAAATCTGGATTTTTAGATATACTGTATGCGAATCAGGATAATGAAAGTGAAGTGATTCTGTATTATAGATCAAAAATATTGTATAGGTTGTTAGAAAATCAAGTTGATTCTATTTCAGTTTCTTCCTTCAAGTCTATTTTTCCTATTATTGAAGATTTTATAACAAAATTAGTAAGAGAGAAGACTACTGGTAATATTAACGAACAATATATGAACTGTTCTATTATTTTGAAGGCACTTAATAAATTTAATTCCAATGAAGTGTTTAACAAATTAAGGACTTTACTAATTAGTGAAGTTATTGGTGTAAATGAAGCTGATTTGGTTAATAAGACGTATAGATCTTTAATATTGTTATGTGATACGTTAGTTACTAATGATTCGGACGAATTACAGGTACAAATACCTATACAAAGATTGAACATGGCTTTTGGATCAATCAACAAACATCTTGATTCTGAAATTATTTATGAAAAATCGTTTAGTTCTGTCAGATTAATATTGTTGAGAATGTTTGAACTTTTTATGAAAAATCCAGCCTATAAAGGCCTTGATTTTTCTGTTGCATATAGACTGTTGTCTGACTCTTTGACAATGTGCCAGTTGGATGATACCTCCTATTTATTTGAGTTGCGTAAGTGTTGTATGTTTTTATACCAAAATCTTCAAAATTATGATTTAAACTTTTCAAATAATGAATATGGCCTTGAGATATCAGACTCCATTATTGAACTTTTCTTCATAAACTTTCCATACGAAGAGAACAATCAAATTTCCAAAGGGTTTTATTCACTTCTAAACAAGGCTGGTTCAAAACTTGGTAAGAAGTTGCTATTAGAATGTTTTGAAAGATTTTTTGAATATTTTACTTCTACAAATTTTGACAATATAAATCAAATGAGGTGTCTTGTTGCGATGCTCAGAATATTGATAGTTGAGAAGCAGAAAGATAAAGTAATTGAATTTGAATTTGCAAAACAAAAATCTTTTGACGAAATAGATGATGATGAATCAGAGATTAGTGATGAGTTAATTAAAACCAAATTAGAAAAAGATTTTGGTATACCTATAGCTTTACTTAAGTTATTAAACGATAGAATGCCGGAAGATTATTTGGAATTTGAAAACAAGTTAACATATTTGACCTATCTTTGGTACTGGGTTTTAATGTTTGCTTATACTGAGAATACATCTTACAATTTGAGACAACTATTCTTAAATCAATTAAAAGGAAGAGATTTAATTGAAAAGTTCTTTTCCTTCATAACCGAGCAAGTCGACTTTCATGATACTGAATTTTTCCAGGGTATTGATTCTAATCAAGTAGTAAATTACGATATTTCACAAGATGAATTTATTCCTTATGAAAATTATTTAACAAGTGAATGTAAAACATTATTGATTCATCTATTGTATGAATTATTTGTTAATGTTGGAACATATACTAATACTTGGTTTTTAAATATAAAAGACAGATCTAAACAGAATGAAATTGATAAAACAGTTTCCAAACATATTTCCCCAATATTAATTAAAGATGAATTGGATAAAGTTGAAAAAAACATTGAGAAGTTAACTAGTAAAGATGATACCCTCACAATTAAAGTTAATAAGATTATGAATGAAGTTAAAGCAAGCTACTTGATAGATGAACAAAAACTAGAAATTGCCTTTAAATTGCCGTCCAACTATCCATTGACTAATATACAAGTTAATGGACTCTCATGTGTTGGTATTAGTGAGCAAAAGTGGAAACAATGGATCATGTCTGCTCAAAGAGCAGTTACAAGCATGAATGGATCCATGGTTGATGCATTAGAATTGTTCAGTAGAAATGTTAATCTACAATTTTCAGGATTTGAAGAATGTGCAATTTGTTATTCCATTTTACATGCTGTTGATAGAAAATTACCAACCAAAGTCTGTTCCACATGTAACAATAAATTCCATGGTTCATGTCTGTACAAGTGGTTTAGATCTTCTAATAACAATACTTGTCCATTGTGCCGTTCTGAAATCGCATTAAGAAGATAATTTATAGGTATAAACCTAATATTTAATTAATTTTAATATAACAAGTACATTGAAAAGAATTCACTCTGCCCTTCGAAACTAGATTGTTATATAGATAAAACTATCATATATACAGCTTATCCTCGTTTTTTATTTAACAACATAACAATTGAATTCATATTATATCAACATTCTCTAATATGTAATTTTACAAAGTACATTCCGCGTCGCCCATACATGATGAAATAGAATATGCGTAAATATATTTAATAAGTATATTTACAGTCAATGAAAGAACACTTTTAGAAGAACACTTTTAGAAGAACAATTCTCATCTTGCTCTTTGTATTTCAAGTTCAATATTTAGTGCTTCACTGTAGCTACGAGTTCAGTGCTATTATTTAGTTTATTATTGTTCTGAAAAGCATTGAAGGTTAGTAGGCGATAAAATAAACACGTTAATCTAATACATGGTTGCTAAACATCAACTATGATTTTGAAAAGAAAATTAAGAATACTATTAGTTATAGTATTGGCTATATTAGCCATCATTTACTTTTGTACTAGTGTAGTACATTTCCAGTTAAATAAGGAGATCAAATATTATAGTAAATACTTCAAACAACGTAAAGATGGTATTGAAGTTTCATATAATCCATTAGAGATTAAACAACTTCCTGAAGAAATAATTGATCACTTATATGAAACAAGATTATCTCAGGCCAAATCTAGTAAGGATAAAATTGATTGGTCCAAATTTGCCTATGTGAACTACGTTACTGAGCCTTCCTATTTATGTAATACGCTCATCATGTTTAATTCTCTAATAAAATATGGAACTAAGGCAAAATTATTGTTATTGATATCTCCTGATTTATTGGAACCACATTCTAAGCCAAATGTTGATTATAAAACGTTAGCATTGCTTGAGAATATTAAAAAGTTGAATAAGAATGAAGAAGATCCTCAAGTTATTGTTAAAACTGTTGCAAAAATCTTAAAACCAGATGATTCAACACCATGGAATGACAGTTTGACTAAATTGACGGTTTTCAATCAAACCGAGTATGATAGAATCATATATATGGACAATGATGCTTACTTAAGTGGCAGCCTAGATGAACTTTTCTTTATTCCTGATTACATTAAGTTTGCAGCACCATTAACATACTGGTTTTTAAAGAAAAATGATTTGGAAGATGCATATCATAAGGTTGAACACGATGATAGAGAACCAACTAATCTAAATTTTTACTTGAAGCAAATAAACAATAGGATTGATAAAGGTCAAATGATATATAATCATTTACCATCGTTACCTCATAATTTGTTTTTAGACACTAAAAATATTGCTAATGATATTATTGAAGGAACTCCATCAAGATCACCTGTATTGGATTATATAAGAGACCGTAGAACTAGTAATTTAAAATTTGCTAGTAATTTGATGGTTATTAAACCATCCACAGAGGATTTCAACAAAATTATTACAGAGTATTTACCGGAAGTGATAAATAAAAAAGACAGTTATGACATGGACTTAATCAATGATTATTTATATAATTTGAAATACATCATTTCTGAACAATTCATGTTATTCCGCAGATTAAAAACTGAGTTTGTTCCTAAGGTGATCGTTTTACCATTTTCTAGATATGGATTATTGACTGGCTCCATTAAGAATAAAGATCACTATCCAATGATTCAAAATGATATACTAGGTTATGTAAGAAAAAATGAAAAGGTTGGAGGAGATGAAAAGGAATCTAAAAATATTAAAAATGTTGACGATTTCCGTCTTGTGGATTTGATTAGCAAGAATAAATATATTCATTTCTCTGATCATCCAATAGGTAAGCCATGGCAATATGAAAGTTTCGATGACTTTAAATGTATGATGGAAAATCAAAGTGCTAAAGACTTACAAAAACAGAAGGAAATATGTGATACCTGGAATTCCATCTTTGAATCTTATATGGTTGAGAGAAATATATGTGCAAAAGTTTAAAATAACAAACATTAGGTGAATGTATATTTATTCTTTTCCATAAGCTTAATTTTCCTTTTTTTTTTATTAATGGTAACTATTTTATATATCATGTATACAATCTTATACATTTTTGCTATTCACACAAAATTCATATATAAAATCATTTTACAACGGATTATTTGATGTTGTTCGTCAATATGATAATAATTTCAAGAAAAAGAGAACAATGCAATAACTTTAATTTTCTTCTCAAAAACTTTATAACAAATTGAAGGTGAATACATCAAGATTAAGAAGAAGATGCATAAACTTGATCAACTTGTGTTTTAACGGTTTCTAAGATTAGTTTTCTCTTTAATTTTTGAGCAGAAGTAACAAAACCGTTTTGTGGAGTCCATTCACCATCAAAAAATACAATACCTTGTAATATTTCAATGCCTACTAAACCTGCAGCTTTACCAGTTTTGATGATATCAGCATATGCATCTTTCACTAGTTGTTTATTAGTTAAGTAGGATTCGACATCTTCACCATCCTTTAGAATACTTAATTTTTTAGCTAAAGTGGTTAATGCAGGTAAATTTGGAACAATGATTGCAACTGGTTTAACCTTAGTAATATCGGCATACACACAGATGTTTGCAACATATTGATTGGATCTATATATAGATTCTAATTTTTCCAAGGCAATGTATTCACCATTCAATGTTTTAACTAAATTTTTCTTTCTGTCAATAATGTTCAAGAATCCCTTTGGAGTAAATTCGGCAATATCACCAGTCTTGAACCAACCATCTTCTGTAAACGCGTTTTTTGTTTCTTCTGGGTTTTTATAATATTCTGGAGTTACAGGATCACCTCTAATCCATAGTTCACCTTGGTTCTTTTTAGCAAAGTATCCTAATTCTTCCACATCAACTAGTTTCATTTCAACACCACAAACTATATCACCAGTAACACCCAACTCAAAATTCTTTGGTCTCAAGATTGCACCTGATGCGTTAGTTTCAGTTAAACCATAACCAATTAACATTGGACAAATTAAATTGGTAATAAAAGTTTGTGTCTCTAAGGATACTGGAGAACCACCATTTAAAACGAATCTTAAATTACCACCGGTTGCTTGTTTAATTTTTTTAAATACAAGATTACCTAAAGCATTACCACCTGGAATACGATAATTATTCATAGTCATTTTAGCTCTGTATGCACCCCAAAATATTTTTTGAGTAACATAAGGTAGGTTTGAAACTTGTTGTAAAATACCTTTTTTTACAGATTCCCAGACGGCGGCAACTGCAACCATAACAGTTGGTTTGAATTCTTGTAAATCACCTTGACAATTACGAACAGAAGCAGTAGTCAAAGTCTTTACATTAGCATAACCAATAGTGGCACCCCATAAAAATACTAATAATTCAAAAGTTAATTCAAAGATATGGGCCAATGGTAAAAATGCAATAATTCTATCTTTTTCACCCACAAAAGATGTATTAATACCACAACCACCTAATGAAGCAATAACTGTTTTATGTTTCAACACAACACCCTTAGGGTCACCAGTTGAACCAGAAGTGTACATAATACAAGATAAATCTTCTGGCTTTGGTCTAATAAATTCGTATTCTGTAGTATCATCTGGGATTTCTGAACCTAATTGCATAATTTCTTCAAAAGAATAGAATTGGACATCCGGTCTTATTTTTTTCAATTCTTCTAATGCATCATGTGCATCCTTGTATAATTTACCGTTATGTCTTTTATCATTTGGATCTATTGGTTCGGAGTAAATTAAATATTTTAAATCAGTAGCTTCCTTTAATGGGTTAACTAAGGTTTTTAACAATGCATTATCTGTAAACATTGCCTTTGAGCTTGTTTGTTTCATAGAATGAATCAAACCACTTTCACCTAAAGTATCATAGGCAGTAACAACAGGTAAATTTTGAGATTGAGCAGCCAAAAACATCTTCATCCACTTATGAGAAGTTGAAGCATAAATATGTAACTTATCTGCTTCAACATCGACTCCGGTTGTAGATCTTAAACCTATTTTAATCAAACCTTTACCCAAAGTAGTAAATATTTTTAATAATTCACTATATTTGTTATATTTATAGCCTGACAATTCATAATAACTCCAAGATTTTGTAACTTCAGTATCTTTCCCGTCGATTTTTTTAACAATCTTTTTCTCTTCCTCATGAATGTCGATGACATCTCTCCAACCCATAGCATTTTTGTTTGCAATTTGATTAAATCTCTCAACAGCAAATTCATAAACTGTTGTACATTTCATATTAACTGGAGTAGTAACTAAACCATCTTTAGCATCGACATTTCTTCTAATAGCAGTTTCATGCTCATTAGCTGGTTTACCAATTGCAACAGAAGACATTTTCAAATTATTAGAACAATTGGTGTTTGGACTCTTACGTTTACTATTACAATTGTTTAAAGACCCTGTAGCCTGATGCGTATGAGGTGTTGAATTTATAATGGTTTCTTTAAGCCCTTTCTTCTTTTTTTTCTTTTGATTATTATTGTTGACAACTAAGAATGGTTTAAGTTTATGCATACTTCTAAAAAGTATGAAAAAACTAATAAATATAAACGTAATATCAAATAATGAAAACAACTCTGTAATGATATCAGCTATTATAAATATAGCTTCAAAATAGGAAAACCAAAGAAAAAAAAAACACGATAATGTCACTTAGATGATGAGGTGTGAAGATCAAAAAGATCCTTCTACGGGAAATAGGTTCAACTGTATTCAATTGTATGAAAATCCTAGTATAACAGCAAATACTGCCAATTCTGACGATCACCGATCTATTGTTATGTGATGGATGCGTGCTGTGTATTTTTATTTTCTATTGTCTTCTCACTTTAAACTAAGAAAAATCAGAGCAGTAATGAATTTTTGTTTCACACTGCAATTCTTAAGGAAAGGAAAAAAATCTAAAACAAACAGTAACAATTGATAGATAATTCTTAACAATAGGCCGTAGTAATAATTGATGTATTATTTTACTTTTTCTTTTAGACAGTTACTTAATGGCTCTTTTTTTTTGTTTACACACGATAAACTCTGTGGAAATTTTGTTGCCAAGTTAACAATAGACAAATAAAAAACAATTGACTATACAAAGAAAAAGAACAAAAAATACGGAAGTGTTACTCTTTTAGTAGCTATGTTTTTTCTTAAATTTTTTAGCGCTGCCAAAGTAGTCCCTTAGCTTATTTTCTGTTAGAAAAGGTCCACAAACTTTGCAGCAAAAACAAATGCAGTAAAGACACTTGAGACACGAATAGGGTAATAATTTTCTTCAGGGATTATCTGGAAGCTGTAAACCAAAAAAATATCAGATGGTCTACAAAACAAAAAGATTATAATATAACTTGGATCAGTTGTTAACTTTGTCGCCAGACGGAACTTAACTGAGTATAGTGTATAAACCGATGCAAAAGTGAGGATCAGGTGATTATAAAGGAATATTAAAAGTCTCTCTCTCAGCACAAACACACATATATATATATATATATTGAAATAAGATGATGGCAGTTCTCTACCATTCAGCAAGATATAATCTTATATCTGAAATAAAAATAAAAAAAGAATCGTAAGTCTATATATTTATATAAGAATTATTTATAAATTTATAAATTTATTATTTGTTAATAGTTATTTACTGACACAAAGGCGAATTTAGTAGTAACTAATACTTAAAAGAAAAGATGCCGGAGAAGGGCAAAACTATTTTAGGGGACACAATTTTCATCGGCGGTAAAGTAAATCATGTAAATCCACTCCAATAAAAAAGAACAATTCACCAGAGTTATAATTGTGTGTTAAAACTAAAAAGTGGAGTAAAAGCCCAAACAGGAATGGCTTAAAATTGACTAAGGGTTAGCAAAGTATTGGTGGCTAAATGGAAACTAGGTCATCCTTAATATTAGGCTTTCATATCCTAATGATGACGTCTAGAAAGAGAAACTGTAAAAAATCGATATATATATAAGGGTGAACATTTCTAGATAAATAAGAATTTTTTTTGGGACTCAAAATGTTTTTTCCTTGTAATTATCATTTTATTAGTTCTATATGTTATTATTTTGTTAGTCAAAACTCATTTACAAGAAATAAACTTTTAAAGAAAATCTGATAAATGGGGATTTGTATATTTTCTAATAGTTACCCCGCCTAAAGGTAACATTCAAAAGGTATTATTTGATACATTACTGAAGACATGTGCACCTGATTACGAAAGCTGGATTATTGTCCTTTCTTTGTGATTCTTTTTGGTAATTAGTTAGACATGTGAAAGGTGAACCTAAAAAGTAAAAACCTGTTTAAAAAATCTATTTAAACTATATGATGTATATATAATGTAATTACATAATTTATTATATCTGGTAGTATTTCGTTATAAGAGTCTACAAGAATTATAATTCAAACAAACCACTCTGTCCGATATTACATATCTATTTGATATTCTAATTGGACTGATATTGATCATTTTCCTTTTTTTTTTCTGTTTGATCATATTAATTGTTGTTATTTACAGTATTTTTATTTGCTAATTGGAAAGTCTATATAAGCACGAAGTAGCGGTCAGTAGGATTAGTATTAATTGGGCATTTATCACATTTTTTTTGTACAGCTATCAAGAAGCAACAGTAGCGCACACATACATATTATGAACAATGTTATCAGGAAAAGAGATTAGGATTATTTCATTACTGGTTATTGATACGGTATTTTTTCTTTTAGAAATCATTATTGGATATATGACACACTCATTAGCTTTGATTGCAGACTCATTTCATATGCTGAATGATATTTTCTCATTGGTTGTAGCATTGTGGGCAGTTAACGTTGCTAAGACAAGGAAACCTGATGAAAAATATACATATGGTTGGAAGAGGGCTGAAATATTGGGGGCTCTAATAAATTCAGTGTTTTTAATTGCATTATGTGTTAGTATATTTATTGAGGCTATACAGAGACTATTTGAACCTCAAGAGATTGGCAATCCATATTTAGTGTTAAGTGTTGGTACTGCAGGATTAATATCTAACATAGTTGGTTTATTCCTCTTCCATGATGTAGGACATGGGGTTCATTCACATTCACATGGAAGTGATAATGATTTAGAAGATTTTAGTGTATCTCATGACAATTCACAACATTCACATTCACATTCACATTCACATTCACAGTCACAGTCACATTCTCATTCACCTTCTCCATCTCCTGAAGAGGTACTATCATCCTCAGGGTCCATCACTAACGTTATTCCTCAAACTGTAGTTGACAATGAAAATTCTCATTTGCTGTCAACAACTAATAATGGCAGCGGCACTCATTTGGAACAAAGAGCGAACACACATGTAGGTCATGAACACGGTTCAATGAATATGCAAGGTGTATTCTTACATGTTCTTGGAGATGCTTTAGGTAATATTGGTGTTATTGTTTCAGCATTATTTATTTGGAAGACGGAATATTCTTGGAGATTTTATGCTGATCCATTAGTGTCACTACTTATCACTGTAATCATTTTTTCATCAGCAATGCCATTGTCAAGAAAAGCTTCAAAAATTTTATTACAAGCTACGCCATCGACAATTGCATCACAAAGTGTTCAAAATGATATATTAGCAATCCCAGGTATAGTGTCTGTTCATGATTTTCATATTTGGAACTTAACAGAGTCATTGTTCATTGCTTCTGTTCATGTAAAAGTGGATGCTACTCCTGAAAACTTTACTTCAATTGCAAAACTTATTAGAAACGTATTTCATAACTATAACATTCATTCTGCAACGGTACAACCAGAATTTGTGAATACAACAATAACAGCTGATCAAAACAAGAAGTTTTCTATGTTAGCTGGTTCTTCAACTGATTCTTCGACCGCACTAGAGAGTACCAATGCTAATAATAATAATGGTCAACCTCAGAATCATTATGGTTCAACCGTTGTCCAATCAAATTGTTTAGTAGATAATTTATCGAATTGTAATACGGATGATTGCTTACCAAAATAAATTATCAAATCAGTTTAGCATTTTCCAAATATATTTACTTCAATATACATCATCAGCGTTTTATACATTTATATAGATAAAAAATATGATTACAATGTGCTTCCAAATCATTTTATTCATTGTTCATAATTTTTATGTTAAATAATAATCAAAAGTCTTTTAAGATTCATAAGCCATTATATTTTATTTTCTTTAGCTATGTTGCCTAAATTTGGCACACTGTTACATATTTAATTTGGATTTCTCCAAATGATTACACTTATATATATATCTATATACAATCCTCTTTTATTATTCCCTCATTTAATTTATGACTAAACCATCCATCTTATATGTTTTTCATTATTATAATGATTATTTTTATCATTACATTGACCATTTTCGTCAGTATATTGACTATTTTCAAACCTATATCCTCTAATTATGGCTGCTTCAGGTTCAGAACTATCAGATTCATCAAATCCTTTACAGTCATTACTAAAATAAAGTTGCTCATGTTGTTTTTCAATATGATATTTATTTTTAATCATATTTCTCCTTTCTTCCAATGAAGTTATTACAGGTATTGAAATTTTTTGTAATTCGTTTGTAATCATAGGTAAAGCTTGATCGCCAGATGCTTCCTCCCCAAACCTTATAAAAGAATTCACTTCAGTAGCAAAGATCGTTGCATCATCTAACGATCCTCTTGAAGATGTCACTAACAAATTCAAATGATCCTTTGGGTACACCAACAATGGTTTTATGCGGAAACGCGGATTCCTATGTTGAGGAGTATGTTTTTTATCTTCATGGTATTCATTAATCGTGGTACTAAAATTACAACTGTACAATTTATTACAATCTGTCTCCAGGACGTATTCTGATGGTGAATGTAAATCTTTTCTTAAACTTTCTTCTATCCCATTGAGCCTGCTCGAATTTTGATTGAAGTCTTCAAATGAAGTTCTTGTGGGTTTCTTCTCATCTGCCTCCACATCACTTAATGGGCTTACAATTCTTTCCTTGGGCACACAATAAGGCCCATTATCGAATATATTACTTTCAGTCTCCGAAAGACTAATAGTATCGTCATCACTGGCGTCACCGAATTCAGCCTTCTTCAAAGGTGAAACTTCTGGATTCAACAACAACCTTATATCATTCGAATTAGAAGCGGCAACAGCCCGTCTCGTCACAGCACCACCGACTCGGACACACGAAGGACCTTTATCCACTTTCAAAGTGCTCCTGCAAGGCGTGGCCACCGGCTCTGCGTCCAACACCAACTTCAATCTCATCAACCTACGCACTTTACTGTTTTTCATAGGCGTCTTTGGCGTAACACTACACTTCCTTATTTTAGACAACGGCGTAGACATCGACCCATCCTGCTCAACACAACCAGACCCATCTTTAACTTTTCTCATCTTGCTTCTCATCGCTGCTCTTATCAAGCAAAACTATATATGAAAAATTATGCACCAACTAAATAGCCGAAAGCCCGCTAGAGTCTACCAAGTTCAACACTTCCACCGATAAAACACACTGAATCACCATACACAAACAGAACCCACACCAAGAGCCACCACCACCAACCCGCAACCCACCTCTACAAAATCTCCATGCACATCAACACTCACCTATATATATACAATTGCGAAACCTACCGATGCATGCTCTGCTGATAACAAAGGAACGACAATTCAAGAAAGACTCACTATTGCTCAGAGACCGGACCCGTTGTGGAGACCACTTGCGATCACTGGCCAACAAGAATCAGCACATGCAGCAGCATCCTGCACACATGGATGCACAGGCACATCCATACGTTCGCCGTGCCTCCCATGCATCTGCACACCTGCATGACGGGTCTCTTGTAGCCTGTCGTGTCCTGAGCCAGAGCAGCTTATAAAGCATGCATGTTGCACGCCGAGGTGCAGTGCAAGATGGAGGTGCGAACGCTTCCGGTCTCAAAGAATTGGCGACGAGACGGTGGGTTCCCGTTGGGCCACCAACGAAGGACGTTTGTTGCGATGCTGCCAAAAACCAGAAAACCATTAGAGATTGTTTACACATGCGGTGGTCTTGGTGTTTACCAGTTTCCCAAACAGGCGTGCTTGCTTAGTGTGCTAAACGGTGTGTCTTGGGATTTTTCAACATATTTCAGCAGATTTGTATATGCGTGTGTGCGTGTGTGCGTGTGTGTGCTATTGCCGGGTATTTTTTGTGTTGTCTGATGGGTTGGGTTTGGAGTGACTGTTGGGGCGGCGTGCACCCGTACACCGTCCGAAAGAGCGCATGCGGCGTGCGTGAGGAACTGCGTGCAACGAAAAAAAAAGCATGTTCAAATTTCTGTATGAAAAGTTTGTTTTGCAAAGTGGCAACTGTGCAAAACGACGGTTCTGTGATGCGTACTGTCGTAGCAATCGCAGTGTGGATGTTTCTGGGCGGGTAACATGCGGCGGTGCGGGTGTCTGGTGTGGTCGTTCTGCTCTGTCGGGATTGCTCACATGACGAAAAAGGTGAAGTTGTGTCGTACGATGGGACAACAGTGTGAAATTTGTGAAATTTTTGAATATTTTTCACTTCAGTGTCAAGAGTGAAAAAAAAAATAATAATGGTAGTGCTATTGTGTGAATTTGTTTATTGGAAGTGTTAAAGTGTTTCTCATCTTGCATGCGTTCTGGTTTATTCTTGTTGTTATTATGGATGGAGAGAAAGGTTAGAGGCAGAGAGAAATCAAGAGAGAGGTGTATGTGTGTGTGCATAGAGAGTGGGACTTGGATGGGATTGGGATTGGAACGTTAGTCTGTTCGATGTAGGTAGTTAAAAACACTTGTATGCTTGATGATGTGTGATATCTTGATTGTATTCTAGTCTTAAGTGTATGTGTGAGTTTCTGTTATTGTAGCTTCGTTGAAAAGTAACCAATCATTCAAAAAGTGAGTAGCGTAGTTATTATATAAGAGAATATTCAAAAATGTTTGGAATTGACGTGGATGGAAGAGATGTGTTTGAGTGGCCTTGCGGAAGGCAGTGTGTTGAATTATCGATGAGTGAGAGTCTTCGATTATGTGGTATTTGAAGTGGACACACGCAACGATATATATATAGAGAGAGGAAGAGGAAGTAGAGAAATGGGTGACGAAATTGGTTTAGCATAGTGCAACGTTCATGGCAGATGAGTATGAAGATGGTTCTTATTCATTGGTGGTGAAATGTTTGTGTTTTTTATGTTTGTGTGAGAGTTTATACATGCTGGAGTTTCGAAAGTTTATGTTATGGCCTTTATAAAGTGGTCCCAGATACATATTATACGCCTTTGAAGCCGCTGTTGTCATTAACGATATTTCTCTGTCGCCAAGCTTGTTCTACCATATCTGTTTTTAAAGAATTTTTGAATATTTGAAGATTTTTAGGGCATGTTTTACTAACATATACATGATTGAGTTAACTTTTTTGTTGATTCTTTCTTTGTTTCTAATAGTGGCTCATTTAAAAGAATACCAAGTCATTGGCCGTCGTCTGCCAACTGAATCTGTTCCAGAACCAAAGTTGTTCAGAATGAGAATCTTTGCTCCAAACACCGTTGTTGCTAAGTCTCGTTACTGGTATTTCTTACAAAAATTGCACAAGGTTAAGAAGGCTTCTGGTGAAATCGTCTCCGTTAACGAAATCTCCGAAGCTCACCCAACCAAGGTCAAGAACTTCGCTGTCTGGGTTAGATACGACTCCAGATCCGGTACCCACAACATGTACAAGGAAGTCAGAGACGTCTCCAGAGTCGCTGCTGTCGAAACCTTATACTCCGACATGGCTGCCAGACACAGAGCTAGATTTAGATCTATCCATATCTTAAAGGTTGATGAAATTGAAAAGACCGCTGATGTCAAGAGACCATACGTCAAACAATTCTTGACCAAGGACTTGAAATTCCCATTACCACACAGAATCCAAAAGTCTACCAAGACCTTCTCTTACAGAAGACCAACCACTTTTTACTAAGTACCTTTAGATGTCATTTTATAAACACATAATTTAAAATTTTATCTTTTCATTAAAAAAAACATTGCATAAGCATTCTTCTTATTAGATAATTATTTTTCTCCAAAAGTCAGAATTACAATTTTTATTGAACCTCATATATCAATACATGCTGTATATACACATATTTACCATAAATTAATAACCGTCCCATCTTTAAGACTGGTTCATTAAGGCTCTTACACTTCAATGCTAATTGAAGAACTTCTTGATTTTATATTCAATCACGTGATTAACAGACATTTCAAGCGATGATGAGGTGGATTGAAAATTTTTTTCATCATCGAACAAAAATTTATAGCAGTATTAAAAGAATTGATATTTAAAATGTGGTGATATTATTAGTTATATGGTTAATCTTACCCCAGAATCCAGCAACCCAATAGCTCTCGATTAAGATTTGAACAGTTTGAAATGGCGTACGTGTTAACTGAAACTTCTGCAGGTTATGCTTTATTGAAGGCCTCTGATAAAAAAATCTACAAATCATCTACTTTGATTCAAGATTTAGATACTTCCGACAAAGTTCTAAAGGAATTTAAAATTGCTGCTTTCTCTAAGTTTAACTCTGCTGCTAATGCATTGGAAGAATCCAATTCTATTATCGAAGGTAAAGTTTCTCCTCAATTACAAAAATTATTAGAAGAAATCAAGAAAGATAAGAAATCCACTTTAGTTGTTAGTGAAACCAAACTTGCTAACTCTATTAACAAATTAGGTTTAAACTTTAACGTTGTCTCCGATGCTGTTACCCTTGATATTTATAGAGCTGTTAAGGAATATTTACCTGAATTATTACCAGGTTTAACTGATTCAGATTTAAGTAAGATGTCATTAGGTTTAGCTCATTCTATTGGTCGTCACAAATTGAAGTTCTCCGCTGACAAGGTTGATGTTATGATTATTCAAGCTATCGCTTTATTAGATGATTTGGATAAAGAATTAAACACATATGCTATGAGATGTAAAGAATGGTACGGTTGGCATTTCCCAGAGTTGGCTAAGATTGTAGTCGACTCTGTTGCTTACGCCAGACTTATTTTAGCTATGGGTGTTAGATCTAAGGCTGCTGAAACTGATATGAGTGAAATCTTACCAGAAGAAATTGAAGAGCGTGTTAAGACTGCTGCCGAAGTTTCTATGGGTACTGAAATCACCACTGTTGATTTAGACAACATCAAGGCTTTAGCTGATCAAATTGTCGAATTTGCTGCCTACAGAGAACAATTATCCAATTACTTAACCGCAAGAATGAAGGCTATTGCTCCAAATTTAACTCAATTAGTTGGTGAATTAGTTGGTGCTAGATTAATTGCTCATGCTGGTTCTTTAATTTCTTTAGCTAAATCTCCAGCCTCTACTATTCAAATCTTAGGTGCTGAAAAAGCTTTATTCAGAGCCTTAAAGACCAAACATGATACTCCAAAATACGGTTTACTATACCATGCCTCTTTAGTCGGTCAAGCTACAGGTAAGAACAAAGGTAAGATTGCCAGAGTCTTAGCCGCCAAGGCTGCTGTCTCTTTACGTTATGATGCATTAGCTGAAGATAGAGATGACTCCGGTGATGTTGGTCTAGAGGCTAGAGCCAAGGTTGAAAACAGATTATCACAAATTGAAGGTAGAGATCTAAGAACCACTCCAAAGGTAGTACGTGAAGCTAAGAAGGTTGAAATAACAGAAGCTAGAGCATACAATGCTGATGCAGATGCTGCCGCAGAAGCTGATTCTGACGACTCTGACAGTGAAGAAGAAGAAGGGGTAGAGAAAGAAATGAAAGATAAGAAGAGAAAGAGAGAAGATGATGAAGATGAAAAGAAGGAAAAAAAGAAATCTAAGAAGGAAAAGAAAGAAAAGAAAGAAAAGAAAGACAAGAAGGAAAAGAAAGAGAAAAAAGATAAGAAAAACAAGAAAGACAAGAAAAGTAAGAAAGAAAAGAAATAAGTAGTCTATTTCGTATAAAAATTAGACCAATAGTTAATAATATCAAAATTTTAGCATGTCATATCTTTTTTTCTACCTTTTGAAAAACTTAATTGAAATTTAAATTTGATTTATTCATCAAATAATCTCTCCATAAACATCATAGCTGTATTTATATAAAGTACACTTATTCATAATGTAAAATAGTAATAAATATTAAGAAAGAAACCCACCATTTTATATAGTCTTTTAGTGATGACTTATCGCCATACAGTATTTAAATTTACTACACATAAACAATTTCTTACAGATGGAAGAACACACGAAATCTTAGTACAATTGAGAGATGGGAAGCTATAATATTCATGGTTTTACCATTGTGTTCGCACATGATTCCTTGACAAGATCAAAGGCTCAAAACTACATCATCCCATCACTCGCACACACGGTTAATAACATATACAAACAAAATCATATGATTCAAGAGCAAACGTAGAATCTGGCCACTACTCCCACGGCCATCGAGGTATCAGATATTCGTGTCATATCCTAAAAGAGACATTTATGTCTCTAAACAGATATAAACTCTCGAGAAAATGTCAAAAATTTGGACTCCCTCGGGAATTTGTTGCTGGAAAAGGAACAAACCTAATCTTGTATTTCCTAATTAGCTCATGTACCCGCCTTAGATATCCCAAAAACATCGAAAAAACATCAAAATTTGAAATTTGGGATGAGATGCTTTCCTAATTTGTTAAAACATTCACAAAGAGATACCTGTAGGAAAGTGGAGAAACAGGCAACGTGAAGAAATTGCACGACATGCTAAAAATAGTATTGAGATATATTTATATATTTATATGTAATGTATTTATATAAACATATATCAAAATCAACATGACATGGCTGTTTATATTTAATATTATATAGGTTATGATTCATGTTTTATAATTTATTGGTTGTGTATTTCTATTCTATGGCTAACGTCGACACATAAGTGAGTTACAGTTCACATTTCCTAAGGGGGTGCTACATAATATTGTATTATTATTGAAAGATGAGTTATACTGAGACAGAAAGCACTTACCATAGGAGACCGTCTGTTAACAATAATGTCCCTTCAGTAGATCTTTCTACTCTGCAAAATTTATCATTTCAACTGCATAATTCGTCACCGGTTTATAACCAGCGAAGAGGTTCCCATATAACTACTGAAGAGGATTCTGAAGGTGCAGTGTATGGCTCAGTGCTCAAACATGTACAGAGCAAGGGCACTTTTATTACGAAAACAGTTGAAACCTATTTTGAGGATGCAAATAGTAAGACTATTTTAATCTGTGCATTATGGTACATATCCTCCTCAATATCTAGTAATCTGTCAAAAGCTATTTTGAAGCAGTTTCCACACACTGTGGCTTTGACGGTTTTTCAATTCATTTTAGTCTCTTTAGCAAGTTTGTTATTTGTTATTGTTGCAAACTATTTCCATTCACCTAATCGTATAAATTCAAAAATTGGTAAATTTATGAAGTCATTCCCAGATGGTGTTTTACCAAATTACTTGGATGGAAATTTTATGGAATCTATATGGCATTCATTTTTGAAACCAACTAAACTTGCTTTGACAACAACTTTTCCAATGGGTATTTTCCAATTTGTTGGTCATATAACCTCCCACAAATCAACTTCAATAATTCCCGTTTCTTTAGTACATTCGATTAAGGCATTATCACCAATTATTACCGTTCTTTATTATGGATTGGTACACAAAAAGCAATATAATAATATGGTATATGGAACTTTATTAGTGTTAATCTCAGGTGTCATGATTACATGTTGGAGTAGTTCCATACCAATGAACAATGAGGACAATAACTTAAATTTACACTATGTTGAAGGGCTTCTGTATGCACTTTTATCTATGCTAATTTTTGTTAGTCAAAACATTTTTGCCAAAGGTATTTTAACCGTTAAAAAATCACCAAGCATACTTCCATCCTCTTCCTCATCATCTTCAATAAGTTCAGTTTCTTCAACGGATTTAAAAAGAATAACATTTTTTCCAAACCAATTGGATAAATTAACCATTTTATTTTATTGTTCATGCATGGGGACCCTATTAACCATCCCCACATTTGTTACATCTGAATTAATGAAACAAGAAGGATTTTATTCAGATTTCAATGTACAAGTCTTGGTATTAATGCTGATACATTGCATGACACACTTTATTCAAGCTTTACTAGCTTTCCAATTAATTGGTATTTTAAGTCCTGTTAATTATTCTGTTGCGAATATAATGAAACGTATAGTTATTATATCCGTTGCTTTAATATGGGAAGCCCAATTAAATTTTAGACAAATGTTTGGATTAACATTAACCATCGCTGGTTTATACGGATACGATGGATGGGGAGTCTCAAAGAACAGTGGCTACTAAATAGAAGTCACTAACTTACCGTATTTCACACTAACATTCATTATAAAATAGCCACTTATGAAATGCATATATATTAATTAATTTACACACACACGCACTCTTTTCTTTTATAAAAAAAAAGCTAATATATTAATCAACATTTTAATGATATACCTTATTTATTTTTACTGAATATAAGCAGTTAAATACACATGTTATAACTCTGTTTGTCCTTTACTAATCCGTAAGAAGATCAATGTTTGCTTGTAGGAGCCTCACCAGTAATTTTACCAACAAATTCTCTTGCTATATCACCAAATCCAACCATAAAAACGGTTTGCCAAATACCTAACCCAATTCTTGGTGTGACTCCTCTATACAAACCTTTAATACCGTTTGAATTGTAGATATATTTAAATGTTGAGCCAACTGTCAGGTTTTTTGGTCTATTTGGGTCAACTTTTTGAGATTGCATCTCTACTCTAATGACCTCAATTGGTTGGTTCCAAGCACTTAAACCACCACCAATTGCGGATGCTGTAATTTTTTCTACTGCAGTTAATTTGTCTTCTGAATTTTTCTTGCCTGTGGCATTTTTAATTCCTTCTTCAACTAACCTGGAGAATCCAAAACGAGACCCCCAATTTGTCATTTGTCTAATCGCTACCGCATTGACACCTTTGTTTATACCTCTAATACCGTCCCTGGCAAATATTTCTTTGAATACTGCCCATGAGGATTTGGGCACCACATTAGAAGCAGCAGTTTTCGCTCTTGTGATCTCAACAGTCTTCATACAGGTACAGAACCCCATAGTAGCGTATGCCTGAACAACACCACCAGAAATACCACCTAAAATACCCGATGCAAAATTACCCAAGCCTAAATGACTTCTGGCACGGTACTCAACATCAGACGACACAAACAACAATACTGCACCTTTAGTCGATGCCTCAATCCACGCCCATGGAATCAAACCCTGGTAGAAACCAAAAATACCCCCCCTGGACCAAACTTTGCCTATCGCTTGCACAAACGTCGCATTCCTATTCGCTGCCATGGTCGTCTTGACAACCTCCAAAGGCTGACCCAACGTAGTCACCTCAGACAAATTCAACAGTGCACCCAACACCAAATTCGAATACGAAACCTTCTTCTTACCCACTTGCTCTGACATCTATACTTATCTCTCGTCAATGATTCCGTCCTGATATTATTCACAGCTCAAACACTACTGAGCCTCACAAATATTTAATGCCCCATCAACACCAGAAAATAACCAACCATTATATACAAACCCAACCATCAAGCACAGGATCGACCTCTCTTATAAATAAATATCCCGTTTCCACTGACACTCAAATGATGACTGTCTTGAGTCATCCTGAAACGTGCCATTTTCCGGTGCTTTAATTCGACCTTTAAAAATGTCAAAAGTTGCAGTGGGAAACCTTTAAATAAAATGGAGATGAGATGGATGGAGATGTTTCAGACGGCGGCTGCTGTGTGTGTGTGTTGCTAGACGGTTCTATTTTACTCAGGGTATGTATATTATGTAGACTACTTGGCTATTTAATTACAGGTTGTGGTCTGGGTTGGTGTGCCGGTGGATTAGACGTCGTAGCAGCCGTCGAAGAAATCGATCTCTAGTTGGAGGCATTGCTTGAAGGTTTGTTCCACTTCGGCAACTGCGTACTGGTCGACTTCCTTGGCCAGGAAGTCGCACCATTCTTGGAAGTGGTCTCCGTCGTGGAGGTCGATCCAAGTTTGGTGTTTCCAGTGCAAGTTTTCCTTTCTTGGGGCGTTGTGTGCCCACATGTAGTAGACGATCTCTGCTGTCCACAATGCAGTGATCAGTTTTGGGTAGTCGTTCGATTCTCCGACATTGTTCAGTTTTGCATGAATTGACTTCAGGTAGTTTGTTGTCGATGGAATTTCGCTATCGATGTACTTCTCTTTCTCTGTTTTGTCTGGGATTGAGCCTTCCAATAAGTTCAAACATTTGTAGAGGTAATCGTTCTCGTCGTTTGCGAAGAAGCCTATCTTCTTTGCCAAACATATCATGCTCTCGTCATTTGGGCATTCTGCTGTGGTTTTACAGATAAGTCTAAATGAGGTGTTGAAGAATTTCAGATCTTGTGCTAGATATATGTACAGGGTTCTGTCGCTCAATTCACCAGCACATAGCTCATTGGTCAGTTTGTGTTCAGTGGCTCTTTTAAACAGAGGTTGGTATTTCGCAATCAATTGGGAAGTGGTGCTTGTCATTCTTGCTGTTTTCTTTAGAATTGGCGTCTTCTTGGTGCTATTATTGCAGCAGTGACAGGCCAAAGCTAGAAACTACCGAGTCAATGGACAACTAAAGTAAAGAAAGCACCTCTTTTATATATAAAACAGTTCTAACATAACTGTCTGTGTTTATTGTCTCCAAACCACTGTAGTTGCAGAATCTTGAGATATAAATCAGATATTCGTGTAAAGGGTAAAGCACCATTTGCAACAAAAAGTCACTGTGTAACAAACAATGTAAAATCTCGAATAGTCGACCTCCTCTACCCTCGAGGTTTACAAAAGTCGAGAAGAATGTAATGCCAATGCCTACGTTTTTATTCAACATCAATGGAGTGGTTACACATGCTCTGATTGTTATTTATCACTGACTTTATATATTATCGCCAGATGGATTAAAGTAGTCTTCAGATGTAGTCAATATTACCTATTACAATCACAAGTCGAAGTTACTTGTGAATCCACTAATACCGTAGTGTATTACTACTCTTATCGTGAACAGTATGTTCTGATTGATCTGACAATCTTTTGTTGGGATTCGATTGCATTTATCTGGAGAATGATATCTTGCTCTTCCAACAATTCGTTACCAATGCCCCCAAAACAATATTAAAATTTTGGAAGAAGTTTCTTGAGTCATATCTATAAGTTAGTCCTTTATATACACTACAATTGACCTTATTTAACAAAATTCATATATATACTTAATGGTACACTGCGGTTTTTAGTTTGCCATAAATTGAATGCTAGTCAATTGAACGTACTAGTCAGCCATATGCTAATAAAAATAATGTTGATGTTGTGGAGTCTATCATAGTTTTTACCTTTCTATGATTTAGGCTTTGTCATCCTATATGATACAATCTATAAATAGTTACTTTAATCTTCCCGATTATTATAACCTTTCAATTTAACCCATTGTTCAACTCCAATGTTTTGTAGTAACTTTGATGCATATTCATTTTCATAGTAATTTAATAAAGTCCCTGAATTTTCTAAGTCATATTTACTGTTAACTTGATTCAACAACCCTACTCGTACATATACCAATGGAATATTACAAGAATTCATAAGTTTTAAGCCTTCCTTCGTCGGCAGATGAGGTGAACATATCAGCATGAATGTACTATTGACCTTTTTGGGAGATATCTTAGACCAATATGTTCCAACCAGTTCTCTTATATGCTTTGGACCAATTTTGGAAAGTGACAATGCTTTGCATTGAACTAAAATATCCAATGCTCTTGGATTTTTAACGGCATTCTTCCCAGTAAATTTGTGATATAATGGTTTAGCAATTCTATCGTTTACAGTAAAATTTTTTGGAGGGTCTTCATCTATATTTATTAGGTTATGCTTCTTTAAGTGCAAAAAAATTTCTTTAATAGGCCATTTACCAGTAATGTCAACTCCACCATCATATGCACCACCAACTTTTTTCAGTTTTTCCATCAATAACTTCTGCTCTAACTCTCTAATCACGGTATACTCATACAACGTCCCTTGGAAAACCCTCGAGTCTTTAATTTGCTCGTTATCCTTTATATATTTAACAATATTAGCATTATTGAGATATCGACGTTGCGGCAGCCTTTTAATGAAGCTCTTGAACATCGTACTCATAACACTTCTTAATCCTCTTACAGCAGACACATACACACATGTATACCGACCAATTGCCAACTGCCCACGTATGCACCTAAGTCCTAAACTCTATCTAGAACTGTTTACAGCATATGTCTTCTTCAATAACTATTTGTAATTATTTTTTATAAGAAAAATGTATTTCACCTTTTAATTACTTCAGAATTTCCATTCAGATTTGATATCTTTCCAGATTTGGTTGGGATGGAATGGGCAGAAAAACACAGCTAAGGGATACACTTCACATCCAGTCAGAAGAATACTATTGTTGTTAGATTTTTTTGTTTTGCAACAATTGACCGATTTATAATTTGCATGAGCAGAGTGAAGAATTAGCCAGATTCGGATCAGTAAAACACGTATCCATTACATAAGACGCCAAGCCATGAGCTCAGACGAGGTATCAATGCACTCAGATGGAACATCCTTAGAAAAATCTGAACCAAAACTTGCCACAAGTGCGGACCAAGAATCAGTTGCTAGTGCTAAAGAAACCATTACATTGTATGATCTTGTCAGTGAATTACAAGAATCGTTGACCGATCTCGATAAAGATCTCGAAGTTAATAATAAATTACTTCTGGACTCTATCCAGAAGGTAGAATATAAACTATTAGAATTATCTAAAAAGAAATGAACTAGCATTGGTATTTTATCATCGACATGAACCTAGAAGTATCAATGAAAATATTCAAGAATTCCATACTGGCACAAATAATATAATATAGCTGTATAACTCAAATAAAAAATACCCAGGTATAACCAAATATATATAGAGATATAATCGAATGCATATCCACACATTTACCTAGCCAATTGATCTTTATCAACAGCCTCGAAGGCTGTATAACTTTGTTCAGTGAATATATTTTGTCACCTTTAAAAGAAGCTCATCGGAAAGTTTCCAAGCCTATGAAAAATTTTGTAGCAGTAAATATAAGAAAGTTTCATTAATCATGGGAATGTTTTTTCGTAGATATCTAGTCTAGTCTCGACAGAGGTTCAGAGCCAGCATACTGTACAATAGTATTATCCAGAGTAGGTCCTAGTTATCGATTAACGTTTGATTTTAACCGATGGGATCAAATCAAAAAAGAAGTTCAGAATATCTGGATAATGCATCTCCATATGAGAACAAAAAGAACAAGAGAGATGTTGTAGATCAAACAGAAGAGGTTGTTGATGTGTTGGGTGTGAATGAAGAAGATATAAATGCATTGAATGAAACTGTTTTAAAAGTCTCTGATATTACTCAATTGGAGCATGCTGTGACGAAACTGTTAGAGTCTTTTGAAACAATTATAAATTTGGCACCAAATTTTAAATGTTTCCAAGAAAATTATAAACAACTAGAAAAAATACCAGTATCATTGTTACCGTCATATTCAAGATACCAATTAAAATTAGCAAGTGAGTTAAAGTCACTTTACGAGTTAAAGAAAGTACCACTTTTAAATGATATATACGATTATGAGAAAGCTCATGATCAATCGAAAGGAGCTGATCCTTATTTAAAAGATTTGACATCTAGTGATATAGAAAAGCTTTCTGATAAATATGCTGTAGAGAATCCTGATGAAAAGAAAAAATCTATTTTAGAGGAAGAACATGAAGGAGATGATGATGATGATGATGATGATAACAAAAAATCAAAGAAAAAATCTCAATGGCCACCTAAAATTCCTGAAATCAAAAACCCTGCAATTAGAGCTAAAGTCTTTACTCATAAGTCTATCGTAAAGGATAAACTATATTTAAAAGAAACTGAGATGGTCAATACACACAATGAAAGGCTGGAATTTTTGGGTGATTCCATCTTAAATACAGTGATTACTATGATTTTGTACAACAAATTTCCAAATTTTTCTGAAGGACAACTTTCCAGTCTGAGGAGACACTTAGTAAGTAATGAATGTATTAAAAAATGGAGTTATCTATATGATTTACCAGGAAATTTGAAAACAAACTTAGAGACAGAACAAGATAAACTGAATTTTCATTATGGTCATAAAAAAATTTATGCTGATGTTTTTGAAGCATACATAGGTGGTTTAATAGAAGACGATCCGAAGCATAACATGCCAAAAGTTAGAAAATGGCTATCAAAACTGGCAAAACCTATAGTAGATGAATTAACTGAAAAGGATATTAGCTTACAACAACCTGATAATTTGAATTTAAATGCTAAAAAAGAACTATATTCTTTAATTGGATATGCCTCACTAAATTTGCATTATGAAACAACGAAAAAAGTAACTTATGATAGTCCAATATGTATTGTACAATGTGTTACTGGTGATGGTACAGTACTTGGTATAGGTAAAGGCAGAAATGCCAAAATGGCTGGAATAAATGCGGCTCAAAACGTTTTAAACAATAAAGAATTGCTTGAAGAATATGCAAAACGTCGAGCAGCTATCCCAAGAGAAGACTCTCGTATTAAAGGCAATAAAGGAGACTATAAAGAGAATCAAGAAAAGAAGGAACCAGAAAAAACCCAAATCACTCTAAATGAAAATGGTGAGTTTATTTTAAAGTAGTTACTCTGATTATACAGAATAAAAAAATTAATCTTTGGAATGCATTCATATTTTATTCATTACTAATTGTATACTTTAAACGTATTTCATAGCATATATAATATGATTATCTTGATTTTTAAAAATATATAAAACCATGAAAGTTTCCTTAATACTTGCTGTTAAATATTAAATTTTTAATTTCTTATGCTATCACTTCAAATATATTATAATCTGTTTTATCATAGTAAAATCTTAGTTCCTTTTTGTGTTTGCTTTTTTTTCGATGATTTCAGTTTCGATTTTTGTTTATTACTCTTTTGTCTTACTTTGTCACCTGAAATATTTTCTTTAAGGTTCGTAGAGTCACTATCTTGTTTCATCTGCTTTTGTATCCTTGCACTTTCTTCTTCAAACCACCTTTCAAATTGCGCTGCTTCCATCTCTTCTTGCATTTGCTTCTTAGATTTACGTTTTTTCATTTGTTCTTTTTCCAACTGTAGATCAATAACATTTGTCGGAACCTGTAGCGAAGCTCTGGCATATGGCATGTGAATACTATCGGTTTTAGGTATATGTGTTACGATATTATTTTTTGCCTTTAGCGTATCATTAATGAGTTTAGAGCTACTTGGATCATACAGTGATGGTAGATTGGAATTCTTAACAGCTTTAGAAGATTTAGAACTTGAGATATCTTTTTTCAACTTTTCAATAGAGTTTTCACTTTTGGATGATGAATTTCCCCACACAGACTTTTCAGGTTCTTCTTTGCAACCATCTTCAAGCAAATTATTTTTAATCTTTTTTCTATCCTTTTGTGAAGATTTCTTAAAAGTACCGTATAGCTTTTGATTAATTAGTATATTTTTATTTGGTTCCTGCTTGAAACTATTTATATCTGATAATGAATCTAATTCTTGATTATCATCATTTAAATTTTTATGAACAATAATTTTCGATGAAGTTTCTTTATTAACAACATCTATTATTTCATGCTTTAGCTCCATTTTCTTTTGCATTTTTCTTTTTGATCTTTTCGTTACCTCTAAAAATACTTCACTTTCATCAACAATTGCAGGATCTGAAATGTTTCTAGACCAAGAGTTGCTGATAATATTATTATCAGAAACATTTCGCTGATTATCGAGTATTGATGATCTTCTTGAAGAATTGGGAGTTTTTGAATGATTATTTTGAGAATTAGGATGTTTTTTTTTAGTCAATTGGTCATCCACTGACAATTTTTTAGAACTCTTTAAGTCAAAAATTGGAACAAAATTATTGTGTGGATCCATAAATTTTTCATTGAATTTCGTTAAGTTACCATTAAATAATGCTAGCCAGTTGTAATTACTCGTGTAATACCAGGACAATAACTCAGAAGCATTTTTAGAAGCTGAAGATAATTCAGTAAAGCATAGTTCGACTTTTTTCCAAATATTATCAGTAAAGTATTCCTCGATCAAGGAAATGTTGTTTTTGGAAAACAAAATCATAATGTTTTTGCAAATAAACCAATAGCATTTAGTCTCCAACAAGTCACAATTAACCTGCCTAGCATTTAGCAAAATATAAATAACCGTTTCTCCTTCTATGTATTTATCAATTTCTGATTCTAGGTAATTTTTAAACAATTCCAAATTTAGGAAATCTGCTATCTCGAGTAAATCTAACAATAACTGAAGATTTTCAGTGTAACTTAGTGAAATTGTTTCATCAAATACAGAATTATAAGCAAAGCCATAAATATATTTGATAATTATATTGAATTCATTTTTTGAAACATTAAAGTAATTGTTGAGATTAATAATTTTAAATCCATCAGAGTCTATAGTACACCAATCTTTCTGAAACATCAGTTGAAAATATGAACTTCTAATTGAAAGAATTAAACTATGCGCATAAAGAAAGCCATCGTTAACCACAATTTTTGTATCAACAAAATCAAATACATTAGATTCTTTATGATTGGAAAGCGAGTCATATAAACTAATCAGCGAATATTGCAAACTGGAAAAATGCAAGGAATAATCAACTATTTCTAACAGTAAACGAGAATGTTTTTGGTCATTTGGTTTGATATCTGTATATAAATACTTGGTTACATCTTTTATAATATCCGGACCTAAGATTCCTGAAACATCTATTATCCAAGTCAATTCTTGTACATCATTTGTCAAATTCAAAACAATCTGATCATCATGAAAAGATACTTGCTTATTTTCCATTAACACACTCATTAAAGTAGAACATTTCAAAGCTAGTATAATCTTGTGAGATCTGCAAATTGCATTTTTAGTTAACTTATCCCTGAAAATAATATTATAGGAATTTCTTTCCTTCACACTATGCCTGCTTATAGTTAATAAGTCTTTATCATCCAGCGTAGCATAACTACAGTCTTGAATCGAAATTCTATCACCTTCATTGGTAAACTGCGATGATAATTCATTATTTTGATTTTTACTTAAAGAATAATCGTTGTAATCAAAAGATTCTTTTTTTAGAACACCATAAATGTCATCAACTAAATTAGTTTTATTTACATTATTTGGTGTAGTATCACAAAGAAGTGAGAAATCATACAAAAGAGAATCTTTAGGGTATAACAATGGAATAAAATCTAATTCATTCTTTAATAAAGCAAATGAAGAAAATTGGGAATCACAACTAGTCCCTACAACTTTACCTGATGATAATTTTGTGCTAAATATTTTTTCTGGAGGTGTATCCTGACTTTCATTTTTGTATACCTCACCACCAGTTGTACAAAGAATAATACCTCCCTTTGACGATACGTCAAAATCATTACATCTTTTAAATTCATGATTTGGTGTCCAAAGTATAGAAATTTGGGGTATCTTTTTAATATTAGACCATAAAAAAATTGATTCGTTCTTAGATTTTATAATACCAACTCGTCCACAACTATATTTAAATGTTAAGTTATTCCCAAATGGATTCTTACATTTCATGTCTATAATTTTACCAGATATTTCTCTTGGAGTAAAGTGTGTAAATTGATCATGAGAATTATTAAAAGATGGTCTTGGAAGCGTTAACCTGAATGTCTTTGAAGAATAATTGCTATATATATATAATTTATTGTTTGATGTCCTTACAAAAGTAGCAAATTCTGTGCATAATACCTGTTCTATAGTCTTATCTCCTAAATTGATTTCAACTGGCTTTGGAACAATATAACCTTCAATATTCATATATGAAGTATCTGGTTCTAAATGTATAGGCTTTGATGTACCTAATTGACCCACATTCAATCCCCATAAATATATTTTTCCACTTTTGGTAGCACATGCTGAATGAATTTTTGAACATGATATTGAAATTATTTTTTCACCAGGTAGAAAGGGGATTCGTTTAGGTAGTGGTGAACAGTCTGTATGATATGACTTATCATCTGATCTGTTTGATCCAGAGTGTCCTAATTGACAATAATGATTCCAACCCCAAGTATAGATTTCATTATCATTGTATAATATCATGGTATGATGATCACTGGTACATGCATGTTTTATTTTTTCATCTGGTAACCCATTGACTTTCATGTACTGTGTTTGTGGTGTATCAATGACACCGTTTCCTAACCGACCCCTTCCGCTAGATCCAGTTACAAATACATTATTGTTATTTGTTATAATTAGAGAATGGTATCTGGTCATAAAAATCTTTTTAATATGAAGTTCGTGTAATAAAACACTATCCTCTTCTAATTGATGTACATTTATCTGGTATAAGTTTCGCCTGGCATCTGTTGTTCCTGTCCCAAGTTGAAAATTGACACTACTTCCAAAAGTTAAAGCGTGGGATCCTACAGAGTATTTGTCATTCATTTGATTATCTATTAATTTTTCTGTCTTTGAATATTCTAATTGTAGATCTATTGGTACATCCTTTATGTCACTATAATAACATATTTGTGTTTTATTAAATGATGTCACACCATCTGGTATACGATAGCCGATATATTGAGGAAATTTGTTAACTAATCTTCTAAATTCTACTGCATACAACTCAAAAGGAGTGAAACCTTCTCTATCAGTTTGATTCATCACATTTCCACCCAATTTATGTGATATAAACTCTTGTTCATCCTTCCATCTCTTGAATAATTTAAAGGCCTTTTTGAAATATCCTCTCTTTAAAGTGATATGCAACGGGGTGTATCCACTTTCATAATCGCTAGAATACATATCAATATCGTTAATATTCTCTATTCCGGAAGAATAACTTTTGAAATAAGATAAATCTCTTCCAAAGACATCTCTTTTCACTTCTTTTATCTGATCTTTTTTTCTTGATGGCATATTTTAAAACAGTTTTTCTTTGGCATCGAGGTTAGCTAGTAATTGACGGTACTCTTATACATATATTTGCATTTTCATTATATTGAATGCTCCATATCTGTCAATTACTTATTCAATATAATTCTCATACAATTATACCCATTGTTCTTCTAATGTAGTGTTAAAGTAATTTATAAAGTAATACAAAACTCAATATTTGAGCACGTCACGTGACTTAAAACTAAAATGATATTCAATGAAATAAACGTTGTGACATTATATAAAGACGATTCATAAAATCTAATTAGGCACGATTCCCATCAATGGCACGTTTTATGTTCTTGCAATATCTGTATCCGGTTAGATAATGTTGAGCTTCATTGGCCTTTTTATCCATAACATGTTGTCATCAATTCCGAAGTCTGCTCTCTTGTCTGAGCTAGCTGTCAATGATATTATATGATGTGACAGGAAACCATTCGCAAATTAATCAATGTCTATTTAATATTACACACTTGTTGTATAACTTGCTTGTTATAAAGAAATTAGACGGGTATAGTTAATTGGAAAAACGTGAAGTCGGATTGACGTTGTAAACAATGGTTAATATAGCATATGTAGAGAACTTCATTATATTATCTAATATCAAATTCAATCATTTGTAAGGATAAACCAAATATATTAGCATTGAAAATTTCACAACCTTCAATGGCAACTATAAGATTTTTATCTCATGTTTGATAGAAAATCAGAAATTGAAACTATTAGACGCTACCTATAATACTTAGCACTTAAGAGTTCCTATCATTCAAAGTTTTTATTACAAAGTAAATTATATAGCTATATTGTTAATTTTTCAACGGCAGGATAAGATATATTACCTATAATATCTTATTCAAATTCAGTGCTGTGTGAATGTGGGTTATATTGCTGTATTTGTTGCTTAACAAACAAGAAAATAAGCTCGCGTGGCGTAATGGCAACGCGTCTGACTTCTAATCAGAAGATTGTGGGTTCGACCCCCACCGTGAGTGCTTGCTTTCTTTTTAAATTTTTTCAATTTTCCTTCGTATTCCCCCACGCGTGGGACAACTAACGAAAAGAAAAATCCGACGCTTGTGAGACGAAACCCGATAAAGTTAATTGTAAGCGAGTTAGTGATGTGCTAGTGGTAATAGTAAGCATAGCTATCACCTCAACGAGTATCTTGATGATGACCTATAATATTACGTAAATAACATTAGGTTCTAGCCGCCGGAAGTCACAATCAATTATTCAGTTGAGTGATCTTATAGAGTATCCAATTGAAAAATGTCCTGAATACATCTGACATTGCCTATTATAATAGGACACCTATGACATAGCGATTACCCTAATTTTACTTACATTTTTCATTATGCAGTTTTCCCCAAAGGACTTTCGTCAGGTATTTTAACACACCAGAAAGATCCAATTAGAATTGTGAATAGAAAATATTGTATTGGTCATATGAGAAACTGTTAGCAAGAGATTGAAATGTGAGAAATTTTCAAATTTGTACGGACAAAGTTTCTAATAACTTAACGGGGTAGTAGCTGGTGATGAATTAATAACCTTAAGTTTTTCAACTCAATGGCATCAGCACGACAAGAGAAAGTACTCGGAGAGGAAGGAAATAGAAAAGTCCTCACAATCAGAAATTCTGGTCTTATCTATTTATAATTTCCGAAAATGGAGGCACTTCAAGGTTCAATTAATTCAAACGAGAACACTTTGTTCGTAGCTTGGGCAAGGCATATAGAAAAATCTTGGGTGTAGATTATATGGATATTCTTAATTATATCGATTAATGCGTATCTTCGTTCGTTAATCGAATTTTTTAATTCAATCCCTGCCAATTAACTTTCAATTTAATAAAGCACTCATATGAAATATTTTTATTATTAAACAAGAATATTGCTGTCAAATACAATTACTATTGACGTTGCTCTTTCGTATATATTATTATGTCAGACATGAATATCAGAAGTTGTAGAGGATATGTTCTAAGGAGAGATATTTCTTTTCTTGGCTGAAATAACTAGATGTATATAGGAATATATGATATACGCAGTTTGTCAGAATATTTCACAAATTTGCTGACTTGTATTTGGTACTTAATATGTAACACTTCCATTTTTTCTATAATGTAGTCGTATTTGAGAAACCTCATTATCACCGATTTATCATACCTTTTTGTAAGGTAACACATTCACAGTACCAGTTAGTAGTTTGTCTGAACGGGCATATGTCTCCCACAGTGTTTGTATGAGTTATATTAGTTTGTAAAAATGTTTTTTTAAACGAAAATGAATTATATTCAAGGCTTATGGACTTTAAGGACAAAAATCCTTTTTTTGGAATATTCATCCTTGTAATGTACAAAAATTTCATATGCCATCAGTTACTTCAAAAATTCACGAAGGATGCCGAGGCAGTTAAATCGTACGGAAATATAATAAAGGCACTGAAGAATTAATGTTTGTCAATCACAGTAGAAATTCTTTAGACAGTATTTCAGATTGAATAATTTTATGAAGAAGACACAGTAGCAAATTTGTTGTCTTCCATTTTTCTACCAACCAAATGATATACATGCAAGGAAAACTCTCGATTTGTTTTACCGAATTTGGAAATATATCTATAATAGGTATTTTCAATTGATTAATTGTAATATAAATTATATTCCATAGTCTGATACGAAGAAAATTGGGTGGAAATAATTGTTCTATCATTTTCCAAGGAGATATTAAAAGTTTCGATCTTAGATCCCTGGCCAGAATATTCTATTACTTACTTAAAGTAGTAATATGTTCAATTAGGATCTCGATATCAGATTCTGCACATGTTTCTTAGATGATATGGAATATGCAATGGGGTTCCGTTAATGAAAATTTATTCAATATTCAAAATATAATGTCTTTACTCTGGGAAATATGACTGGATTAACTAAACTTCATTATTAATTCACGGATATAGAGATTAATACATAACGAGAAATAAGAGAAATTAAAGAAACTAGAGAGAATCGATCGAATAGAGAACGGCTACTAACTTTCTAAAATTTTCAACAGAAGGTAATTACACTACCTTGCTTTAACGAAATTTCATTCTTAATATTGTATAATCTAACTTTTGAGAATAAAATTCTTATTTGCAGGCCTATAGATGTACTAATATTCCTCTTTGGTGTCAGTAAACTTTATGCAAGTAAAATTTGAGCAAAAGAAATTATTAGTTCTTATTTTGAGTATTCAATTAATATAAAAGCCAGATGAAATTGAACGATATTCTGAAATTTTTCAATTACATACCTTATTATTTTAGTAATTTATTTATTATCTTAAAAAGATTTTAAAAAAACACCAAAGTACAAATTAAGTATTCTGGTAATACTAACAATATTTTGAAAAAATGTTGAAATTTGCTTCTCTATATCTATTAATACAAGCCACTTTAATTAGTGCCGCTACTGTTATCACTACCCGTGAAGCAGCATGGACCGAAACATATACCACTACATACTCTACCGAAGTTAGTGTTCAATACGGCTTCTTAGCTTTCTTCAGAACCACAACTACGATTTATGACGTTTATGTTCCAGCTGTCCAATCCACCGTCTACAAATCTGCTGTTTATACTGACGCTACTGATTCTAGCGCCGCTACTTACAGTACAAGTCAATACCAATCTCAAGGTGACGATGGTTCTTTCACCATTTATACTGCTTATTACGTCAGCTCCCCAGTAAGAGCTTCTTCTACAACTGCTTACGCTTACGATACTTTTGCTGGTTCTGATGCTCAAACTACATCCACCGTCTCAACTGTTACTGTTTCTGGTATTGAAACCATTGTTACCACATATCACATCGCTTTACCAACTGATGCATTGAAAAGTTACACCACAAGTGCCTGGACCGGTTCAGTTACTTCTACTTCCACCACCGTTTACGCTACCACTGATGCTTATGGTTTAAGCGTTAACAGCACAATTTTGGAAGTTTTTACCCCAAGACCATCTGGTGACATTTCTTATGTTCCATACACTGGTTCTACTACTAACTATTACTCTACAATTGTTAACACCAACTTTGGTTTCAATGGTTTGCTATTTGGTGTTTGGGATACTACTACTTACTTAGTTAACACCCCAATCCGTACATCTATTGAAACTTTAACTTTAGGTAGTCAAACTGCCGCTGCTAATGCTGAAGTATCTACTGCTTTCTCTGCCGTTTCAACTATTACGGGTGCTGACAATGAAGCTACCACTGTCACATACTACTTTGTTGCTATTGTTAACCACTATGCAACCTCTACTAGTTATACCCAAGGTACCCAAGTTGATTCTACTGTTACTTTCACTACTAATGTCTCTGTTGTTAACGGTGATGATGGTATTGACACAACTGAAACTGTTTACGGTGTTGCTATGCCAACCCATACTCAACAGTCTACTACATTTGAATACTGGCCAGGTAGTGTTGTCACAACTTACGCTACTGACGTTCAAACTACAGTTGGTACTGATGGAAGTTCCACTGCTAACACTGTGTTCTATGTTTACACTCCAAGAGAAGAAGGTATTACTTCTTTCGTTCCATATACTGGTAACTCAACTGTTTTCTACTCCACCATTGTTAACACCAATTTTGGTTTCAGTGGTTTGCTATTTGGTGCTTGGGAAACTACTACTTACTTAGTTAACACCCCAATCCGTACATCTATTGAAACTTTAACTTTAGGTACTGAAACTTCTGTTGAAGAAGCTTCTGCATTCTCTGTTGTTTCAACAATTACCGGTGCTGACAGTGAAGCTACTACTGTCACATACTACTTTGTTGCTCCTGTCTATCATCAAACCTCTTCAACTGCCTTCACTCAAGGTACTCAAACCGGTTCTACCATTACTTTAACCACTGATGTTTCAGTCATCACTGGTACCAATGGTGTAATCACAACTGAAACTGTATACAGTGTTGCTATTCCAACCACCTACCACCAAACCACTTTATTCGTTGAAGGAGGTTCTTCTATTGCTACAGTTTCTACCGAATATTCTACTATTACCGGTACTGATGGTGAAGCCACAGAAGAAACTGTTTTCCACGTTCAAACTCCAAGAGCTCCAGGTATCTACTCCACTTTAGCTTACAACGGTACAGAAACTACTGTCTTCTCCACTAGCATCGATTACGAATGGGGATTCAGCAACTTAATCTTTGGTTTATGGTCTACTTCTTACTACTTTGTTTACACTCCATCTCGTGTTGCAACTGAATACACCACCAATGGTTATTTCGGTAACTCTACCACAACCTACTCTACTAACGTCTTTACTACTACTGGTGATGATAATGAAGCTACCACTGTCACTTTATTCATGATTCAAACTCCATTGCACTGGGAAAAGACTACTGTCTTAACTCAAGGTACCCAAACTTCTGGTGAAGTTACTTACGGTACTGCTACCAGCACTGTTGCAGGTGATGATGGTGAGCAAACAACTGTCACTATTTACTCTGTAGCCTTACCAACACACTACCAAAGATCCATTTCCATGGTTCCTGGTAACAATTTTATTCCAACTGTTATTTCTACCCAGTACATCACTGCTACCGGTACTGACAACAGCGCTACTGAAACTACTGTTTACATTGTTGCTACCCACAGAGACTACTTTGCTGCTACCACCACATCTACATGGGATTTGGATTACACTTCCACTGTTGACAAATTTCAAGTCAGTTGGGGATTTGTTGGTGTCTTATTTGCTCCATGGATTATTAACGAACATATTGTCAATGTCCCAAGTGCTGAAGCTTCTGCAACTGAATCCTACTTTGGATCTGAAACTGAATTTTCCTACAACACTGAAAGTTACATTCCAACTTCCTCTTCTGTTTATGATGATGTTACCGAATCCTATGTTGGAACTTCTTCCTTCTTAGCTTCCGTTTCTGGTAGTACATCCGTCTTATCCGGGTTTGTTTCTTACACTAACGGTACTGCTAGTGTCAATTAAACACAAATTCATAAACTTACGGTTCATCCAGTATTCATTGCTTTTTTATAGATATTTTGTTTCTCTTTAACGAATAAATACAAGTTAATTACCTTTAGTAGTTCATATAAATAATACACTATTAAATAAATTTTTAACGATACGTTGTTACTGTGTTCTTTGATGATTTGTTATAATTTAATGATTCTTTAAATTAGTTTTTTTCTCTTTATTTTATAATATATTTAAATATATACGGTTATGTACAAAGATTGGACGAATTAGTATTATTTACTTTTATGCATTATTGTACTAATTTGATGTGTGTTTAAATACATGATTTGTCATGTCTATTTTAATACCTTCCAAATATGTATAAATTTGATTCATCATCCACAAAGGTTTTCTTTATTAAATTAGTTAAACCGAGATTGTTCGTCTGAATATCATATAAACCATATGCTGCAACTGCAGACCCTGAATACAATAGAGCTTTCGCAAGTTTATGCCAAATTTGAAACTTTCTTAATGGGATATAATCTATAATACAACTTAAATACTCATACTGGAAATAAAATAACGCCAACATTCCAATTGTAGTATCTATCAATGGATATACCACTCCCCCTGTAATTGCAGTATACAGAGAATATAGCGATAGAGGGATTAACGTGGCAGCTGTAATTCGTTCATAAATCCAATGATATGATCCATGGAAATAATCAATTGAAGGAACTTTACTCGCTTGATTAACATCACCAATAACACCACCTGGAGGTGATGGTTGTATCTTTAACTTTTCAAAATCAGGTTTAATTGAAATAAACCTTCTACCTAAATATATGCATTTGCTAGTAGTATTATTGCGTTTAACTTGTGAGAGAGCAACATTTAACCATCGTCTGGTTAACATATTGTATCAATTTAGATCAGTTACGATGCCCTGCACATGTAGAGTATAATTAAATTTACTACTAAGAAAAATGACCGTATTATAACAATTCATTGAAGTTTAACCATACTCTTATACTATAATAGATATATATGGTACCGGATATTTTATATTTTATATTTGATATTTCAACAGTCGGACATATTCAAAATCCATTACGCCCGTGACTTTTCTTCACCGCATGAATAAATGTCAGCAATGACAAGTGACACAAATTATGGAAGTGTACCTACACTGTAGTTTAAAAACTTACAGCATGCTTTCAACTAACTTTTGAAGTGTTCATTTTAGTTACAACTTCAGAGCATGTTTGTATGAATATAGTATAGTAAAATGACTATTGCAGATTCAATTGAAACCAATGTAATTGGGTCTAAACTTCAGTTTAGAGAATGGAGCAACAAAGACTGGATTGTAGTTAGTTGCCGTGCGATTATTATTGTAAAATACATTATACTAGAAGCCATATTATTATGCTATAGACAGTTGACGGTTTGGATGACAGAAGGGCGAGTGTATGATAAAATTGTAAGAACTAATAATTCAATATGGAGAAGAATACCAGTAATGGGCTCACGATGCATGCCCTTACTACCGAGATTTTTAGCTAGAGTTAGATATATACTGATGCCAATATTAAGTAATATGATATTATTGGTACAGTTGTTGTATCAATATCATGTAGTAGATATGACATTTAAAAATAATAATAATGTTAAAATATTTATTACTGGCCAAAGTGATATACTTCGATTAGAGGAGGATAATAAACAACTGACAAGTCTAATTTTAGCAAACCACAGATCATTGGTGGATTATTTTTTAATTAATTATCTATTACAAGAAAATAGTAATCACAGATTGACGAAATTTGACATCATTAAGAACTTTTGGAAAGTGAATGATTTAAATTATCATAAAGTTAACTTCATCAGTTGGGGATCTATAATTAATTTCCCTTTCATTAAGTTTTTTATAAACATATTCTATCATGATGAGAATGTTGGAATACCACCAGCCATGCTAAAACAAAATATATTGGACAATGGAAATCAAAGTCTAGTGATATTTCCAGAAGTTAACATTATGAGCACCGAATTAGCTTTGATACAAAGGAAAATAAACCAAGACTATTCGTTTACTACTAAATTCTACAACGTATTATATCCAAGGTTTAAATCTTTTGTGAATATTATTGATGTATTTGCTAATCTTAAAAATGTCAAGAAACAGAAACATAATTCTATCTTTGAGTATAAAAGAAAAAATATAAATCAAAAGCTAGCAAAACTGACTGATGGAATAAATAAATTTTATATGAAAGAGAAAGATATTCAAGATAAAGAATCCAAAAATATACCAAAGAGAAGTTTAAAACTTGGAATTGAATATTTATTGAAAAAACAATTTATTTTTGAAAACTATGATGAACAACCAATAAATTTTAAAATTGATAATGAATATGAAAAAAATTTAAAACAAATTAAATTAAATGATGACTTATATAATATCACAATAATATATTACAAATTGCATTATACAGAGAAAGGGCATGATCATATACATGGCTCATTAAAACTTCATAAAGGTTATCAATTAGATCAAATCAATCCTTCTCTTTTACAGATTTTGAAACCAGGAAAAAATAATTCAAGTAAAGATGATCCACCAATTATAGTTATTGTTCATATAACTCGACATAATATAAACGCTTTATTATCTTTCAGAGAAAAAAATCTCGAGAAGTGGTTAGAATATCTTTGGAAAGAGAAAGATATTTTAATAGATTCTATTGAAAATGGAATTAATCTTAACTAGATCATAAATAGTTCATATATAGTATTATATGATTTATAAATGTGTTTCCTTTAACTCCTCTGCTAAGTCTTCGATTTCTAATGACAATAATTCAGATTCTAATGCAGCAATGTCATGGGTTTCCATGACTTCCTCTTCGCCTGCTTCTTCTTCTTCACTCTCTTCTTCTTCCTCACTATCAACTTCTTCAAGATCATCTAATTCTAATTCATCTTCAAAAAACTCTTGCAACAGATCCAATGGTTCTGAATCTTCTTCAAATCTATTACCGTTGATTTCTAAATGTTTCAATTGTGGTAAGTTCTTACCTTTTTGTAAAACTGGAAGGAAAACATCTTCCAAAGTTGATTGAGCCATTTCATTGTATTCGAATTTCAAAGTTGTCAACTTTTCAAAAGTATTTTCCTTAAATACTTCAAACACACTTTGAGAACCTTCAGTCTTTAATAAACAATCATTTAAGTTTAATTCAACTAAAGAATGTTTCCAAGTTGGTAAGACTTCAGCTAAAATAGTTGAAGCAGTGGAGGTGAAAGTATTATCTTGCAAATCAAAAATCTCCAAATTATTATTATATTTCAAACCATAGTGAATTAAAGTGGAAACACCCTTTGGTCTAATACCATTTTGATATAATTTAACGACTTTTAAATCTTTACCATGGTTTTTCAAACCTATGGCTAAATATAAAGCAGAGCCATTTTCCAATCTGTTTCTACCGCAAATAAAAGTTTCCAATAATGATTTGTTATGTTTCTTTTTATTTTCAGCTAATTTAAACAATGCTTTACCAATTCTTTCACCTGCGAAAGGACCCATACCATTATTACTCAAAATCAAATGTTTCAAATTAATAGCTTTTGAAATCAATTCTTCCAATTGATCAATTGTTCTCAAACCAAACGCATTATCAGATAGATTAATAATCTCTAATTGTGGACACTTTAAGAAAACTGGCACTAAAAAAGTTAACGATTCGACAACTTCATCGACTAATCTCGAAGTGTAAAGATCGGCAAAATTCACCTCTTTAAGGTTATCCCTAATATAGTCATTTTTGCTTATAAAATCAGCAAGTGCTTGAGACGCTTTGATACCAATGGTGTTACCTGAAACATCCAATTTCGAGACTTTCTTCAATTTAGCCAAATCGTCAAGAATAGGTTGAATATCCTCCTCGGTGGTCAACTTGATTGCCTTGGAGGCAATGGAAAAGACCTCATCGTCCTCGTACACAGGTGTGAAATTCAATGTCGCCATTAGAAACTTATAACGTATAACCAATCCGGCCTGCTCTGCTCAAATGTTTGCTGTCTACAAATATTATACAAAATTAACCTACACAAATAGCTCAATGCAGGCAAAAAAGCATTCAAAATCTAAATATCATATCAAATTAGAGTATATGCATAAGTATAAAACTTAAATACAGTAAACTAACATCAATTAATAAGGTAGTAAACATACACGATGGAAACGTATAACAAAACTTTCAAAGGTTCCATGATTATGAGAATGTACTATATAATAACGTTATATGTATTCTATCCACCTGTTGTAAAATGAGATACTGAGGATTTGAACTTGGAAAATTTTCAACACCAAAAACTCACAATCGCAAAACACGAAAAATCGCTTATACAAAGTGTCCACACCTCTTACAAATAAAAAAAACTATAACACATACAGAATTACAACAATACCTTAACATATTAAACTCTATACATATCTGTTCATTTATATACTTTCTATAAATGCCTTCTATCTGAATCCCAAGTTGGAATATGTGATATGTCAATATGTCAACTGCAAAATTGCAAAATTGGCAACAACCTCTAATGACGTTCCACGAACCTGAATTCATCACAGCCAGGCAGACACACTAACGTTGCATAGAGTTATAGAGTTCCACAACAAGAACGGACATTCTCATATGGAGAAAAGCGGAGCGTCGTGCGCTGTGCTTCGTTGCATCTTCTTACCGTCCCGTGTCTGGGCAGCATCTTATAAGACAAATAAGCCTCTGCTTCCTACTGTATGCTGAGCCCACCGTCTTATGGCTGTCTCGCAGCTTTGCCTGGCGACTTCTCTCGACGCTGCCATTTCGAGAACAAAACCTAAAAATCGTTTCTTTTGATGATATCCCCTGCAGTGGCACGGCCCTCTATGGGGCCCTGGACGACAGGACACCACCGCCAGCCCACCGCACACGTGTACCATCGTCTTTTTGTGGCTTTGTAAGCGACTGTTTTGTGGCAGGGATAAACTGCAATTGGGCGCAATGATGCACATTGACGCGCATGTGTTCGTTTATCTGCATTAGTAACGGTTTTGTGTTGGTGCTTCTGCCGCTGCGCCGACGCGCGCACACCTTGCAAAAATTTTCATTTCTGTAAACGAGATGAGCTTCCTATGCTACGAGATCGAAAAGTGCACTATTGCTCGGACGCTGTACTGGCATTGTCTTGTTGCATTCTTTCCTATTTGGGTTGCGCAGCTTAGAACGTCTTCCATCACGGTGATGCTTCAAAGAATGCTGACTCCTCTTTGAGATCTCCACGTCCCGTCACTGTCTGTTCTCATTGCGCTGCGGATGTGTCAGGACACGAATTGGTTCTCATTTTGATCCCAAAACGGTTTTCTCAAACTTTAAATCAAAAAACCAAAATTTGTTGTGTCTGTCTTGAACGATATCGTTTCTTTTTTTGACCATCCTGAAATTCTTTAAGCACATCATTATCAATTACGTGATTAGTATCGTCTCTCATCAGAGATTTTTATATGTTTACATAATGCTCACGCACTCGCACACCCATATATATATATATATATATATATATGAGTGCGTATGTGTTTAGGTATATGGTTGGTCTGAATGGCATCGGTCTTTGAAGTGTTGCATTATACTGTTGTGTCCTTCGAACACTAACCAACGATTTTATGATGTCAGAACTGCGGGTGCAGACTAGTAGAAGGGCCTCTTTGGTGGACCTCAATGTGGTCCCGGAAAGTACAAAAGAACTGAACGTGTCCATAGACGTTAATGATCCGAAATATGATCAGATGGACCCGGGCACTCAGCCTAATCAGTATTTTAAAGCAAGAATGTCTCCGTTTAGATACGCAATGAGAATGTATTTAAAGCCATACACGAACAAACAATCTATTCAACTGTATAATTGGCAGAAAAAATTTAGAACGCCGGCTAAGGACCATTTCTTCAAATACACATCGTTGATGGGGTCGCATACCTTCTACGTCCTATGCATTCCTATGCCGCCATGGTTGGGCGGGTACGAGTTGGTCAAGGATCTTGTCTACTTGCTAGGTTACTCGATTTACATTAGTGGCTTCTTAAAGGACTATTGGTGCTTGCCTAGACCTATATCCCCTCCATTGGAGAGAATTACGCTTTCCAAATACACGACAAAGGAGTACGGTGCTCCAAGTTCCCATACCGCAAATGCTACAAGTGTCAGTGTCTTATTTTTAATCAATTGTTGGAGAAGTACAAGTGCTCTCTCCTTACAAATGAAGTTGTTCATAATGTTGTCGATATTTTTGTATTATACAACTCTGGTCGTCGGGAGGGTGTACTGTGGTATGCATGGTCTGCTAGACTTGATTACAGGAGCTCTCTGTGGTGTCTTATGTTTCATTGGAAGAAGACTAGCTCAGTATATTTTCTCCAATTTTGAAGTTGGAAACCAAAATATATGGTATCCAATTTTCAGTATACTCTTTGCCAATACTTTGCTATTCAATCATGCAAAATCAATCAATCCATGTCCATGTTTTGAAGATTCTGTGGCATTCATAGGTGTCGTCAGTGGTATTGAATGTGGAGACTGGTTGATATACAGATATGGAATCAACTACGTTTTCCACACAGGTGGGGACTCAAACACACCTTTGAATATAGTGTTTAAGATACTAATAGGTGTAGCATTCGTATGCACATGGATGTACGCCATAAGCAAACCACTATTAAACACAATTACAAAACCATTCGAAAACCAAGAAACTGACACTAAAATTGACATTATAAAAAGATTCACAAGATACTTCTTCGTACCAATTATAGTGACAATATTAACACCATTCATTTTCAATAAAATGTCTCTCATTTAAACACATTTAATAAACAAATAAATGAATTTCAACTGCGATTATGAATTTAAAGTTCCTTCATTCAATCAATCCTATGACTAGTATAGCAAAGAATATGAAAAAAATAAAAACCAATGCATAAACTTAAAAATTATATATTAATGTATACTCTATCTATATATAACAAACATCTAACAATGAATCAATTACTAATCGTTCACATCGTTCACATTGTTTACATCTTGTACAAGCTAGGTCTTGGCATTTCTCCAGCATAATTTTGTAAGCGGGGGTTTTTGTTACCGTAAAGTTTCACATCGTAAGTATTTTCAATTTACAAAAACCAATTGCTAAGTAATTTAAAAGAATGGTAATGAAGAAATTAATTATAAATTATATGTTTGTGAATTATATGTACATAAATGTTTATTTTGATTCCATTTAGAATAGGCTTGATATTGGTGAAGCATTGTTATTTTAGAATTGTTTGTTTTTAATATTTTTTTTTTTATCAATAGAAACGTTTAGAGAGCAGAAATATAATAGTTACTTTCGAGGTTATTAATAAAGATCTTAAAACGTTAATGAATAGTATAATAGATCAAATTGGATGTCGATAACAAAAATAAAATATTCTAAGAAAAAGCCTCTGCAGGACAGGAATAAGAAAGGAAATGATTTTTTTGTTGATGATTCAGTAGTGGATAATAAATCGAATACTTCACTTCCAAATGATATAGAGAGTCATGATTCCACTTCGATGACTGCAGATTATCCTGACCTGAGTAATACTGAATCAATTGATGCAGAGGTAGCCTTAAAGAACGTCACATTCCAAGGAATTCCAAACTCAGTACGAAAGGCAAACCTTATCGAGGATACTAGAAATAAAAATTTTAAAACTAATTCAACTAATAATTTCAAGAAAAATGATATTAAATTGAATGCATTGAATAAAACTACGAGTCATAATTCAAAAACTTCGTTGAAAGCTTTGAAAATGGGTCAAAGTAAAAGTGTTGGATCAGTAAATCAGAATTCATCATTCAGTTTCATAAGACAGAAAGAAAGAAATGGTAATAAATCAAATATGAATGAACGAAGGAAATCTTTACTGTCTACTAAAGGTGAATTAAGGTTGAATTTAGGAAACATACCTGGTGTCCATGAAACATTTCAGAAAATACAATCATTATCTTCACCGAGAGCTTATAGATCCTCTATTGATAATTTTTTAGACAGTAAAAGCACCTTAAAACAGACATATAACTCAGAAGAAGATGATGACCTCTATACTAGACAAATGGCATCAGATTTGATAAATAGCATGCTTGCTGGTACACCTGCAGCTTTATTTGCAAGTACACAATTTATGAGAGATGAACGCGGGAAAAAACGTGCACCTTTATTATTAGCTATGCTGGGTGTGTCAGTTGAACCTGTGGACAACAACGATATGTCTGATATATTTAGCATTACATCTCAACATGATAATTCAAATTTGTCTCCTACTCAGCCTAACGTAAATTTAAATCCAAGCGTATCAAGCAATTCATCTACATCATCTATTTTTACTTCCAATGAGGATAGAGAATATAGCAAAACATACTTCAGATTAAAATTAGAATATGGTGTAGGTAAAAATAGAATGAAATGGAGTATAGTTAAATCTTATAAAGAATTGGCACAGTTTAATGTAAGACTTCGGTTGATTTCATTTCATCATGACACGGTTAATAAGTTACATTATGGAAGTGATAAAACTTCACCTTTGCATTTACCTAGATTTCCTAAAGTAACTGATAAACTAAAATATTCTAATAGACACCAATCAAAACATAAGCGTTCAGAGGATACAAAAATTCAGTCTGAAGATAATAGTAATGATGAAAATCAATCATTATTATCGACAAATCCTTCAATTAATATACATTTGGCAGATAGAGCCCACCTCAAACATTTAAATGATTCATTTGAATCCGATAGTGATGTTAATTTACCAATGCATATAAGATTACAACGATATTTAAGGCTGTTAAATGTCATTTTAAGTTTACGACCCCAAGCCAACAGATTATTCCAATTTTATGAGTTTTCTCCAATCAGTAATTTGCTGAGCTATGAAAACAGTTACAAAGGAAAAGAAGGATATATGGTTGTAAGATCTACTGCGAAAGCTCAAGGGTGGAGAGTATTCCACTTTTCTCCAAGAGGCTTAAAAGATATGGTAGAAAGACATACAAATAAATGGTTTCTTGTTAGAGAATCATACATAATGTACGTTTCAGACTTACACTCAAATACTCCTTTAGACGTATTTTTGGCCGACTCAAATTTTAAGGTTCGTATTTCTGGTACAAAAGATCCTGGATATGCCAGAGATATGTATTGGAATCCAAATAATCTTACAAATCTACCAACAAAATTCATGATAAACTTAGAAAATGGGGAGAGAAAACTTCAACTAATTACAACCTCAGACCATGTACTTAAACAATGGATGTCATCGATTTTATTCATGGCAAAGTCTACTATTTGGACTAGAAGAAACAGATTTGGAAGTTTTGCTCCTATTCGACAAAATACATATTGTAAATTTTTAGTTGATGGTAGAGATTATTTCTGGGCTCTAAGTGAAGCATTAATGCAAGCAGAAGATGTTATATATATTCATGATTGGTGGTTATCACCTGAATTATATATGAGACGACCACTTGATGGTAATCAAAAATATAGATTGGATAGAATTTTGAAGGAAAGAGCAGAAAATGGTGTTAAAATATTTATTGTAGTATACAGAAATGTTGGTGGTATTGTAGGTACGGATAGTTTATGGACAAAGCATTCTATGCTGAGACTTCATACAAACATTCATATTATTAGGTCACCTAATCAATGGATCCAAAACACATACTTTTGGGCACATCATGAAAAAATGACAGTAATAGATAATTCCTTAGCTTTTATGGGTGGTATTGATTTATGTTACGGTCGTTATGATACACCGGATCATGTCTTAACTGATAATTATCAGAATTTAAAAGATCAATTTTTTCCAGGTAAAGATTATTCTAATGCTCGTGTTTGCGATTTTTTTGGACTAGACAAACCATTCGAATCCATGTACAATAGAGAAGATCTTCCAAGAATGCCTTGGCATGATGTACACATGGTTACTGTTGGTGAATCTGCTCGTGATATGGGTCGTCATTTCGTTCAAAGATGGAATTATTTAATCAGACAAAAAAGGCCAAGTAGACCCACGCCTTTATTAACTCCTCCCATTGACTTTAAACCATATGAACTAATTAATTCTCCTTTCTTCCATATGATTAAGGATGGTTCTACTTGTGAGACGCAAGTGTTGAGAAGTGCTGGTAATTGGTCACTGGGTTTAAAAGAAACAGAAAAATCAATCCAAAATGCGTATCTGAAATTAATTGAAACTAGTGAGCATTATATTTACATAGAAAATCAATTTTTTGTCACTACTTCTCGCTGGGATGGTGTCGTAATTGAAAATAAAGTAGGTGATGCTTTAATCGACCGAATAATTAGAGCAAGCAGCGAAGGTAAAGTATGGAAAGCTTTTATTGTTATTCCATTGATGCCTGGATTTGATTCTCCAGTTGATCAACCAGAAGCCTCTAGTCTACGTGTAATTATACAATGTCAATATCAAAGTATATCGCGTGGAGAGTCCTCTATTATGGCTCGATTACGGAAACTAAACATAGATCCAACACAGTACATCCAATTTTTTTCCCTGAGAAAGTGGTCAACTATAGGTAATGATCAAAAGCTGATTACAGAACAGCTTTATGTTCACGCAAAATTGATGATAGTTGATGATAGAAATTGTATAATTGGGAGTGCAAATATTAATGAAAGATCACAGGCAGGTAACAGAGATAGTGAAGTGGCTATAATCATCAGGGATACAGATATGGTAAATAGTGAAATGGGAGGAAAACCGTATATGGCAGGTAAATTTTCTTTAGAATTAAGACAAAGATTGATGAGAGAACATTTAGGGTGTGATGTTGATTTAATTGACATTATAGAGAGGAAATTTCAAAGATTGAAATTATTGGCTAAATTAAACTATAAGACACTTCATGTTATCGATGCCAACCAAAAAACATCAGAAAAAATAGATTCAGCAATGATTGAGTTAGGCTATCGTGAGGTTTTCAGACATTCGGCTACGTCACAATGGTTTAATAATTATGGTGTAAAAAAGATCGAAAAATTTGGCTTGTTACGATCACTTGATAACGAACAGCTTTTAGAGGATGATAGAGAGAATACAGGAAATATAGATAATCGTAAGATAGAACACCTTCCAAGAAAAAAACAATTTAAAATGGATAATGAAAATGAAAATAATAACTATCATTCATTTAATTATAGAGCTGGTGAAGAAAATATCGGTTTAAGAGATAAAAAAAATATTAGTACAGATCCTAGGCTATCTAACAATATTTTACACGATGAAGAAGTTGCCGGATTGGGAGCTGATGGTTGGAAAAAAGTAACTCCAGAATTTTTAGAATCTGTAACCAAACAACTGAAAAAATGGTCTACTGAGTCATTTACAACAAAGGTGATTGATGGGGCTAATGATCCCCTGGTTTGTACCCTACCTGATGAGTTAGACTTAGAAAATTACATCATGTCAGATTCAATCAGTATCAGGAAAAAGTGGGATATGCTCAAAAGGGTTTCTTATTTACAACATCTGATATACAAAAAAAAACATGGCTCATCACCTGGAAAAGTTCATAACGAAGACACAAGTGATAAAATGGAATCGGTTCATAATCATAAGAAACATAATTTAATATTAGAAGAGCAAGAATTGGATGAGGAGGCTATAGATCTGTTATTATCACAGATATCCCCTAGTTTTGAAAATTTAAAAAAAAACAAGACAAATTTATTCAAATTTAAGTTTCTTGATCCGTATTCGTTTAATGATCCATTAGTTGATGAATTTTATGATGATTTATGGTTCTCTATTGCTTTGAAAAATACTTTATTATTTAGGTTGGTGTTTCACTGTCAACCAGATAATGCAGTTCAATCATGGAGTGAGTATAAAGATTACCAACGGATGGCTTCAGAATTTGATGAAAACCAAGAAAAGCTGGTTAAGCTTGAGGAAGAATACAATACCGATAACAGTTCTGTATCAACAGAAAATCCCGATGAACATAACACTACTCCAATTTCTCAGAACATTATTCATGAAAAGCAAGACGATAATATAAAAAGTAAACAAAAAGCTAGAGCTAAAGCGTTGAAAATGAATTTATCAGGTAGTTTGCTTTACGGTATAAATAATAGAATATTTGATAAATATACAGCAAAAAGATTACTCGAAAGAGTACAAGGTCATTTAGTGATATTCCCAACTGACTGGCTTGCGAAAGAAATTGAATCCAAAAACTGGTTTTATAATACTGATCGTTTAACACCAATTGACATATACGACTAGGACTATATATAAATGACATTTAATATTTAGATAATTTAATATTATACTGAAAGAAGACTTCAAATTGAGGAAAGAATATTTTAGTACCTAATTGACAAAAATGATTATATAGACAATTTAGATAATATTTTCAGGAAGAGTGATTGATTTTTTTCTAATAGAAGCTGCTAAAGAAGAATGTTCATGAAGTAACAAAGAACAATAGATATTTATATTATTTCTCTCTATATTTAATTTACATAGTATTAATCTATTACCAATATTCTATTATCATTTATATTTAATTCTTAGACTTAAATTACAAGATTTTAATGGATGAAACTAAAGGTTTTTGATAAATCAAAACCTAATAAACTTACCACGTAAATAACTGCAAAAGCTAAAGATGGAAACAAAATGAAATTTATATTTTTTAAGAATGCCAATTGACTGTAACCATAAAATGTTAAAATAAAATAATGCGCAAAAGAGAAACAATAAAGTGTGTTTCCTACAAAGATACCAACCCATTTATGTAACCTAATGATTGGTAACAATAAAAATTGTAGAAAATATAATGCAACCCATATTATTAGAAATGCATTGCTATGGACATCAAAACAATAAGCCCATTCTACTCTTGATTGCATAGCAGATCTAAATTTGAACATTGGTCTATTTAGTAATAACCAGAAAAATGAAGCAACTGTAAAACCAACCAAAAAGAAATCTATGAAAATCATGTTTATCATCATCTTTAAAAACCCAAAGAATGAATGGCCATATACAATTGACCATACAATTGAACTGACAGTCAATAATGCTATTTGTAGAATGAAAAAAGATGGATCCTCTCTGGCCCATTGGTGTTTAGTTTGGCGTTGATAGTAGAAGGATCTAAATGCTTTCCTTGGCTTAAATACTAGGTTTATCATTTCATATACAGCGGTTTCAAAATCCAGGTTTTTGGGAGTATTAAATAGCCTATAAAACATAGATGGTATGTAAGCTTTAGGCGAATCATGATTCAAGTTTGTGTTTACATCTTGAATAGAAACAGGAAGGCCAGACATTGTATTATTCTATTATAGTGTATCAACAGTCAGAACCAATAAAATTTAAAATATCCGTTTTATACCTTCCTTTTATGGAATATTTCCTTGCTCTATTGGATATATAAGTCTATCCTAGACATTAACAATAAGTATCCACATATTATTGTTTTTACAAGATTTATTATATTTTTTTATATTTAAAGTTTGTTAAACTTTAATTTAAAAAAACGAAAAAATAGAATATTCAAAAATTCCGGTACCAAGAGCTTCAAATTACAGAAGCACTTATACATTGTAAAAAGTCATAAAGAATTAGATTAGATGATCAATTTAATTTAGCTTTTATGATTTTTTATTGAAATTTAAAATTAAAATAATTTCTTTTGGTTACGAAACTTTTATATAAATATCTAATTCTAACTTAAGTATCTATCGAATGGTTCACCAAGAACATTTTCAACGACCTTAACAAGTCCTGTTCTTACTTCATATTCGACTTCCTCGCTTTCATCTTCTAATAATTCGGCGATAGTTGGAACTAATTGAGGTAATAAGATTAACCATTGTTCACCAACCTTACTGTAAATTAATTTCATTGTCTTTACAGCCCATAATTTCTCAGATGATTTAGTAGATGATTTCATGTGTTCGACTAACAATTTATGCATAATCTTATTATGTTCGTCTATTCTACTGCTATTGGAAACTAAAGATGCAATAGCTTTAACTAAATAATTACCGATGACATTATCGATATTAGATAGTTGATCAACTAATGATGAACTAATCAATTCAAATCTGGAAGTGGAACTCCAGTAATCCTCTTTATCGTATTTAAAAGAAGATGTTAATGATATTAAAATTAATCTTCTTAAATTAACATCTGTTAAGTTACCATTAGTAAATCTTTTTAACAATTCAGTCGTTGGGTCTAATATATAAGTGAAGTAAGAAGTTATGATAGTTTTCAAGTTTTCTTGTAATTTGCCAAAAAACTTGTAAAAAGAAATTAATCTTTCAACCTCTGTTATCTCATTATTTGTTACTCCCTCACCATCAAATGCCCACTTTACAACAATGGCAAATAGTGGTCTGAAAACCTTATCATTTAATTTTAAAACATAAGTATTGGCGATCTTATGAAATGAAGCTTCAATTCTACTAATAGTATTATTGTCAAAATTGGAAGTTGATCTAAATTCAAATAAGGCCAACATCAACTTAAAGAATATTGGCGATTGCAAAGTTGCAGATTTCTTATTAATAGTTTCAACATTCGATTCTAAAGCGCTTAAGAATAATGAAATTGCAATGGAATTACTTGTGTGCGATAAATTTTTGATCCATACTTTATTTAGCGTTTTTAAGATCTCTTTTTGGTCTATATTTTCAATCATCAAATTAACAACTGCTAATCTAGATGAAACGTCAACATCATCAGAAAACAAAATGACATTGATTAAATCATATAGATTTGATGTAATAAAACTTGGCATACGTTTGATCATAGCTGTAAATAATAATAAAATGGATAGCTGCAATTGCGGTCTTAGGTATGCATTTGTGGTTTCTTTCAGTTCTTTTGATATAGCGAGGGTTTGTGGAACAATCTTTGGGTAGAAAACGATAGCCTTGATACCAAGAACTTGAATACAATTGGTTATTAAATTTAAAGATGCGGATTTGACTTCCAAGTTTTCAAAGCTTAATAACTCGGTACCTAAAGATAATAAGTTACTTATAATAGACGTTTCCAATTTGTCACCAAATTTAGCACATAAGGCAGATAACACTTGTAGGTCTGTTTGAACCAAGAAAACTTCCGGTTTATCTACTTCAACTCTATTCATTAATGTTTCAATAACAACCTTAACTGAATCAATAGCTTTATTAGATTCAGCGTCAAATTTTTTGCCTACAACCATTGTTAAGTTATGCTTTATTTCAGTATCTGTGCTTGAGTTTAATAATGGTAAAATAGATTCAACAAAATAATTAATTGGTAGCAAAGTCAAAACATTGCTCATGACTAAAAATAGAATATCTTTTATGTCTTTTTGATAATCTGCAACTTCATTTTCAGATGAAGAATCCTCAGATTCTTTAACATTTTTAATCCTCATTAAATCACCTCTGTTGATAAACATCAAAACAGTTGTTAATAAAGATGCAAAATTTTCTTGAATATTTTCTAAGATTGTTTTCTCTGATGCAGTATCTAATAGAACAGCATATAATTTTAACTTCAAGCTGCTTTGGAAATCGTAGTAATCAGAGTCAGAATCTTCGATAATTTTATTGATAAATGTGAATGCATTCTTGTAAAAAGATAATAATTCTAAATCTGAAAAATTTAAAATACCATTTGAAAATAAAGGTCTAGAAGATAATAAACCTTCACTCTTTTCACAAGAATCAGCAGACATTAGAGTTTTAACAATATCAAAGAACTGGAATATACCCTTAAGTTGGTCAGCCACATCAAAGGATGATAAGAATGATTTTGTAAATTCGACAAAACCTTTGGCATCACCTAACTTGAAAGTATTGATGCATGAAGAATATTGTTGAGAAATCAAAAATACAAATGGGGCAATTGTATTTGTTGCACCAAGAGTTTTAACTAAGGTTGAATATAGTTTTACCCTTCTATGCTTTGGCACATGGTTCAAAGCAGTAGCAAAAGTCATTAACAAAAATTCGACTTCATCATCAATATTACTTGGGCTACTTTCCAGTAAAGAAGGAATAACAGTTAAAATTGTTTTGTCAACTACTTGAGCTGTGAATTCATTATCTTGACGAATTGCATGAACACCCATGAATGTAAAGATTGGCATAACTGAATGCAAAACAGTCTCTGGTGCTAAAGTTGCCAGATTACTAATTACAAGTAATAATTTGTTCTGAACTTGTGGTGACTGTGAGTTTCTAATTGCAGAAATAATAGAATCAGCTCTCGTATTTGGTAGCTGTGTGATATTTTGAGATTTCAAAGAATCGATTGTATTAATCATACACGAAGCAAGAGTTTCCTGGGCATATAATACTGGCAGAGCACCATCTTCACCTAGAGTTTCTAAATCTGTTAACACAGTAAATAATGCAGATAATAATTGAGCGGTTCCTGACACTTTAGATTTATCTAGCGTTTCTAGTAAAATAGTTAACTTTCTTAGATGTAATTCAGCCATTTGTGAAATATCATCCCTTTGAAATACAGGTTTATTGGTAGACGACCGTCTTCTCCTTCTCTTGGCAATGTCAGAAATACCTCCATCGGAAGTAAGCTTAACACTATCCAGCAATGTTACAAATATATCAGCACTTATTGATAAAGACTGAAGAGTAGCTGCAGTATCATATAATACATCTTCTGAGTTAATAGAATCGAGGATACTTTTCACTATATGCAATTGAACGGAATGCTTAAACGTTGGATATAATTTAAGCAGTCTACCAGATACAATTTCCGCTAGAGTCTCATATTGACTATTTAAGGAGGCTATAATAAAATCAATCATAAAGGAATTCTTCTCCTTTTCTGATATCAAACCGACAATGGCAGTTTCGAAATCAATAAAACTGGTTTTGTTTAATTGACATTCTTTTTCCCATAAATCTCTAGATTCAATGTAAGTTGAGATGAAGTTCTCAAATAAGTAAGAATAGGATGAAACCTTCGAAATTTTAGTTATGTTTTTTAGTAAAACTAATTTTGGATATGGTAATGGTAAAAATAATGCCTGGTTTGCCCAGAATAATAAAAATATTTTTTCATTTTCCTTAGGAACTAAAAGTTTAGAAAAATCATAATTTTCAACAAAATAATTATCTAAGAATTTTGTTAACCAAGAAGCACAATCTTGAGGATCCAAGAATGGAACTTCCTTGTTTTCACCGTAAATTTCCTTCAACATGAAGTAATGCTTTGTTGATGGTCTCTTTGAAATTTGATATAATAGCTTTTTAGCATTTTGTCTAACAGTCTTGGAGACATCATTAAAGGCACAAATTAAACATGGCACTAATGTAAATACATTTGAATCTTTATCAATGTTACTGAGTAATTTAGAAATATTGGAAATTGCAAGAACACGAACTGTTGTTAAAGCAGTTGGTGAAACAATAACTCTCAATAAAAATGTAATTTTTGATTCGATAGTTGATAAAAAGCTTGACAAAAATAAACCTGAAGAATATCCCTTACCAATTGATTCTATAAATAAAGAGAGCAGCTTATTGAATACTTCTGACTGTTCAACTAAAAATGATAAATTTTTGGTGTAGATTAAGTTTGAATTTTTTTCTAGGAATTCTTTAAATGGTTCTACATTAATTTCTTTTCCTAGAACCTTTTCTGAATTGATTGATTTAATATTTAACCCAGTAGAATTGTCTTGTTCTTTATCTTTGACAGTAAATAATGAAGTCGTTAATCTAATTTCAAATAATTCTGTTGCAATATTTAAAGAATTTAAGCATTTAATAACCAAGTCTTCATTTTTGGAGACAAAATATGAAAATACGTCAATTAATTCGGTTTTCTTTTCAATAATTTCAGAAAGATGAATTAAGTCAATTATAATGGATCTTATTTCATATTTCTCCAATTGAACAGTATTTAATAATTTTACGATATCATTTAACTTAGAATGATCGAATCTTATAACAGATCTGATATATTTGGTAACAAATTTATCGGCATTAATGGAGATATCTGAAGTTGAAATAAAATCAACAAGTTCATCCAATGAAATTTTTTGGTTAAATAGGGAATAAATATTTGATGGTAATTGAGAAACATTGTCATTGCCTCTTAAGGTTTGGAACAATTTGAAAATTGAGATTAAAACAGATTTTTGAATTGATTTATCATTATAACCAGCTAATATAGTTTCAACAGCAGCGATAATGATGGTCTTGTTTAACGGTATTGCTGCAGCAAAAATCACCAATATAGTGTGAGCTGCAATTTGACAATCTTTTGAAGTTGAACCTAATAATTTTGCGGATGCTTCCAATAAAATTGGAATTAATTGAGTTAACTTCTGTTCGTCGTTGGAATTGAATGCAATTAGATTGATGAAACAACATGTAGTAAATAATAATTGGTTAGTGTAAGTAAAATTATGTTTAATACAATTATTTAAATAATTGGTGTATAATTTAATGAAATCATTATCATTAAACAATTTTATCATTGTCATATTGGTCGGATTTTTTTCTGATCTAACAAATGCAGATAAAGGTTGAAATAAAGGAGGTAATTTAACAATATCTAGGATTCTTTTAAATGATGATGTTTGGTAATAGTTTAAAGTTGATAATAAGAACATTTCAGCGTTTAAAATATGGATTTGAAAACGACGAACTAACCATTCCGTAGCATATAAAGTTGGAGTTAAATGCCATTTAGAAGAAACTAACATTAGGAAACCATTAATTGATTGTTCTAAATCTTTAATTTCCTCTTTAGTTTGAACATTTCTATCAATAGAAATAGATGATTCTGAAAATAATGTTTTTTCAAAAATTGCAAATTTAGGCTCAATTTCAATTAGTTGTTGTAATGCATTAGTGGCAGATTCTAAAATAGTATCATAATCCTGAGTTGCAGCAGTTTTTGGATTATAAATCAAAGAAGTAGAGTGTAATTTCTGTCTTCTTTTCCTATCGAATGCGACAGTGGCATTGGACGATGCCACTTGAGCTAATTGATCTCTTAATGAAGACATAGTGCGGCTGCTTGGATGAGTATGCTCGAAGAATATGGATCTGCTATTTCTCTTTCGTATACTCAATGGTAACACCTTATGGGATGTCTTAACTGCTATACATGTATATATGTATTTGTAGATATATATATATGAAGATATCATAGTATCATATTAGTGTTGAATCTTTACACAGTATAAAAATTTTTCTAAATTTAATTCTAGCTCATCTCATAAAAAATTTTCTTCTCCGCACATTTCTTAACACACCATAGTAAACATACTAATGTATTTTTTCATATTCGGATACCTCAAGTGAAGGAACAATCGAAATTTTTTCTTCTCTACAAAAACGGTAAAAAGGCATAATAACTATTGAAAAACTAAACCTGTATTACCCTACCTGGTCTGTCGCTTTACCATCGGCTTTCAGTTTGTTTTTCACGTTTCACAGATCAAAAAATGTTGTATTCTGTCACTGTAAGCGTTGGATATGTGTATTTTTCTTAGTAACAAACAAAACAGGAAAACACAAAGAGTTGATTTGTATTACTACAATTAACCGCCGAGGTGTATGAGCAAAAATTAAAAAGAGGAAAGTAAGGAAATGGCTTATTAAACAGTCTATTTAAAAGCACAACATGGTTGGAAATGAGATACTAAAGTACATATGTATACTTAAAAGGTTTAAAATTTAGTTTTCCAAATTCAAAAATTACACCATTGACCAAAAAATATTTAATAACTTCATTAATTCATTTCATTCTTTATTAAACATTAAAATTTGGTCAAATAAAAAAAGTTATAATTAAATATATTAATGGAGAAGAAGGGGTAGAATAGATAAGACAAAATACCTCACTTGTGTATTACAGAGCTGAAGGGCAATGATATTACAAAAATATAATATAATCAAAAATGGCATTCATTTCAACGTATTCTTATTCTTATTCTCTTACTTATATCAGTATATATATATATGTGTGTGTGTAGTATTCATGTGAACACATGATCATGCAAAGATACAGAGGGTGAACGTATAATTACGCAGCCGTAATTCTCCAGTTAATATATACTAACTGTTTCTTTTACTGATATCTCTGTGTACTTTTAATACATCGTCTCTTTTCTTTTATTTTTCTTGATTCTGTGTCTTGCGCATTTCCCGTGCGACAAACTTTAAATTCCATTCGCTCCTGTATATTAATTAAAGGGAAAATCCTTTGACACTAATTTAATGACACAAAAATGATGATATAAATCATTATTATTGCTAAAATAACACGATCCACAATAGAACGACAATAATAAATGGACCAAACAATTAAATTACTCCATTAAAAAGATATATATATATACGTTCTGTTCTGTTCTATGTACCAATTTTTTATTACAAAAATGAATTAAAAGTAATTAAAATGAATCAAGATGAATTAATATTAAAAAAATGTTGGAAATCATTTAAAATCATTTAAAATTCAATCACTAAATAGATGATGTATAATCTTAATTTACATTTATTAACATTCGCATTGGTATTGGAGTGAATCAAATTAAAAATAATTCTCCTGGGTTACACAGAAATGATGACATATTTTGTTTTTATGTTCATTTAATAATACTTAATTATCATTATTGTGATTCTAGGATCTATCTTTGATGTAGATAAACTAAATAGAACTTTAGCCCCCGACAACCACCCCCCCCCTTAAATATTCTTGTATATTCTATGCAGGTATGGAGTAACTCATAGTACCTATTAGTTTCATAAGAATGAGATATCTAGTTAAACATTAAAAATAGAGTAAGCGCTGAGTTACTTGTGAAGAGGAGTTCCAAAAATAAAGATACACAAAATTGAATATATAAGAAGAGTGAATAATGTAAATTTCAAGAAAGAGTATTCTAATTTATTTCGTTCTTATTTATTTATTTATTTATAATTGTTTCTATTTTAATTTGTAGTTTTGAAATTTGTATTAGTTTCCATATGAATATCATAAAATTATTAGATTTAGATTATAGTTATTTATTAGAGCCAAGATTACATTCCATTTTTTTTAAAATTTTTTAGCCGCCATTTTGTTTTTATTGTGTGCATTGACAAAAATAAAAGGTTTTATTACTCTCACACAATTATAATATATATATATATATATATATATACAAATTTATTGATACATTTTCAATTTTTAGGGAATAAAATATATTATTAAGTCATGGGTATTGATTCTTCATTAGATACGGCTAATTCATATAATAATGATTTTTTACCTCCCGATATAGATAATCCACCAGAGGATATTCCATTAGTATCACTTGAAGATAGATATCAATTAGTAGAGGAGATAGGTAGTGGTTCTTTTGGCACTGTTGCATTTGCAAAAGCAAAATATAATTTATTAGATATTCAAAAAACAAATAATAAAAAAGATACTTTGTTGAATCCAATTGGTTTAGAATATGATAATTTTAATAATAAATTAAAAGGTTATGTTGCTATTAAAACAATGATTAATAAATTATCAACTTTAAATGAATATTCTAGAATAAGAGAAATAAAATTTATTTTATCAATTCCATCAAGTAAATATTTATTACAAATTTTTGAAATATTTATTGATAATAAAAATTTTAATCTACATATTGTAATGGAAATAATGGAGCAAAATTTATATCAAATGATGAAACATAGAAAGAAAAGAATATTTTCAATACCATCATTAAAATCAATTTTAGCTCAAATTTTAGCTGGAATAAAATTTATTCATGAAAATAATTTCTTCCATAGAGATTTAAAACCAGAAAATATTTTAATTTCACAAACAAATAAATTTTACAATAAATTTTATATCCAAAATGAAAATATAAAAGATAATTATGTCGTTAAATTAGCTGATTTTGGTCTTTCTCGTCATATTAACAATCGTTCGCCCTACACTGCATATGTCTCAACGCGTTGGTATAGATCTCCAGAAATTTTATTACGTAGCGGTTTTTATTCAAAACCATTAGATATTTGGGCGTTTGGTTGTGTTGCAATTGAAGTGACACTATTTAAACCAATTTTCCCTGGTGCAAATGAAATGGATCAAATTTGGAAAATATTAAAATTGTTAGGTACCCCACATAAGACAAAAGAAAGTTTTAGAACTGGCTATCAACCACATGGTGGATTTTGGGAAGTATCAAAAGATTTAGCTAATAATTTAAACCTACAATTCCCATACGTTGAAGGTTATTCAATTGCATCAATAATTGGAAGTTCACAGTTGAATGATCTAACACAAATTATTGAAAAATGTTTAAGATGGAATCCAAATTTACGGCCCACTGCTCATGAATTATGTAGAATGGAATTTTTCAAAAATACTGTTGTAGATGAAGAACACCTTGAAAATAGAAGATTAAACAAAGAAATATTTAAACAGAAATCTACTTCTAATAATCCCATTGGCAATAAAAATGAATATCAAAATGAATCCAAAGCAAAGAAATTAAAAACTAATATTGAACAAGCTATGATATTTGCTGGAATTAAAACAAATGACAGCCCATTAAAGCCATTAGTTTTTAATAAGGAAGAAAACAACAACAATAATAATAAGGAGATACAAAAACGTAAACAAAAATTACCAAAACAGTTTCTTCCAAAGGGTTTATTTAATACTTCAAATCATGACAAAATTAAAGCATTTAATAATATGGCATTTGAGAGTGACATTAAACCTCTGCATACTCTACTTGAAGATTTAGTAATGTCTAATCATGAGACTGAAAATACCGATACAATTAATAAATTAAAACGGTTTCCATCAAAAACCAAAATAAATATGAATCCTTTGAACGATAATAATTATAACTTAGATATCTCTAATCTTTTAAATGAATATATTGATAATAATAATGAGGATATAATTGGCAACGAGGGTAAAAGCACATCGTTTCACCAATTTTCAGATAACTTCAACTTCAATGGTGATAATATTGATTTTCAAAACGAATTTGAAAGTTATAACAGGAGTAATGGAAAAGATTCAAATTATCTTTCAAATAAAATAGAGTTCTTAAATGAAATGAATAGAAATGATATTGATGAATTTTATGATGATTGTAAAATTAATTTTCTGCAGGGGAAGTTAGATAAGATGACAGCATATGGTGCAATAGATGATGAAGAATTAAAAGATGGTGACGAAGACTTTGTTGATAATAGTTTTTTCGATGGAATTACACATAAAACTAACCATAATCAAATAGAAAATATTAACATAACCGATAATCTAAATTCGAGTATAAAAGAAAACAACCCAAGTAATTTAGATATCAACATGAATAATTACATTCACTTTAAGTATAATCCAATTGAAGGAGCACATAAAAATTCCACACCAATTATTATTCCTGTTAACAATTTAGTGAATAATATGTCAATCGATGACGAGAGATCCAAAACAGATTTTGAAAATTCATTAATTGATAATGTACCAAGAAGTTTCACATTTACTAACTTGAATGAAAAAATTAACCAGAACAGACTGGCGCATGATAATATTCATTTTGCATATAACGAATTTTTTCATAATGCCGATCACGACACTTCTTGTGAATTTCATCCTCAGAATAACATCAACCTTAGTTTTTGAAGAAAGGAGAGTAATAAAAAAGACATTTCAAACCATGGTAGTTCCATCATATTCATATTGATTTTATTGCGAATCAATGGTTGATTACTTGCATTATATAATTTATTCCCATAGTTTCTTTAGTTGCTTTCCAATCAAATAATATATTACTCTATCTTATGTGTTTTGTTCGTACTTGCTAATTATACCACACCTTGATCATCAACAGACTTAATAATATTTAGTACATATTGTAAGAAATAAATTGTCGTAAGACATTAATAGCTACATGACTAAGAACAGTACAAATAAAACTTTCAACCATCTTAGTATAAGATAACTCGATTATGACATCAACGGTTGCATCGTTTTACAACATGGACAAAACAGCCACCGAAACAACATGATAGATACCGACACAAGCATTTTCTAATTAATTATAATCCAACAATTTTTATAATCACTCTCCTTCGAATTTATTGTCAATTAGCTAAGATTAACCTAAAATACATATCCAATTGAGTCTTTTGACCGATATAACGTCCATTTAACAATACTTGAAAACATCATTTTTTTATCGGATGAATAATTTTTTTTGTATTTTATTTTCTCACTGCATTCATTTCCACGTAAAATAATGTATAGTCACAGCGACCTCAAAAGACAATGCTTCAAAATTGATGCATTCCAATTCAGTTACGAAAAATCTAATCAATTTAATTTAAAATTTATATGGGTGCCAAAGTGCGGGTAGCATCTATATTTCTTTTATGGTAACCAATATATATTTCCTCATCGCAATTTAATTATCAGTAATTGAGGTGTTATTATTATTATTATTATTATAATTATTATCATTACTCTCAAGCACCGTGAGAATCTATTCCTTGCATACCCTATTCGGTACTAAGATTATTGTTTTTTATATTTTTATTTACATTTGTCCTTACACGAACGACTATAAACAAGCAATTGATGGTTATATCGTTTGCAAACAAGTATTATTCTCATATTGTAGTGTTTGTATATACAAAGGGGAAATAGGGCATTACGGTTCCTAACTGATGCACTGTTTACTAATAAATTGTTCTTACACATTGCCAAGTTCCAACTTAAAAACTCGATTTGACCAATTAACGAAGGGCTTCTTCACTCGTACAAATGAAAAATGTTATTCATAGATTCTTTGCGTGAACCTTAGTAAAAGTTTTTTAAAATCCACATCAAGAAACCTAATTGAAACTCCAAGAATTATAGTTGCCTCCTTTTCTTTTGGTCTTAGTTGCTATTAGTACTAAATAATCTGAGCATGGGAAACACACCGCTCATTGAACGAACCATAGTGGGGTTCAATATATTTTCTATATTTTTCAAAACCATAACCTCTTCCATCTAAAAACAAAAATTGAAACTACAGTTACTGAATATTGTACTATAGTGGGCGGTTGTCTATAACGTCCCTCGCCTATAATAATATATCCAGATTCTTTATTTCGTTCAGGACGCAATCACAGATTCAATTTCCAATTCACACAATGCCGCCGAAGGACAACACTTTCATTTTTCCTCTCTCTGTTCGGTTCTTCTCGCCATGTTCCTAAACAAACTTAAGAGTACACTCGCTGTACGACCGTTCTGGGTTCCCAGTTCTAATTTGCTACCAAACGAATAGCACGGGAACTGAATTCTTCCTCTTTACCGTTCAATTTCCACCTAGTAACATGAATCGTTTGGTTGCGGCTGTATCTCACATACCACCACACAACATCCGCAGCACAACTAACTCGTATCAACAAACCATACTTTTTTACTAAAAATTATTATTGATTCTTGGAAACACCGCACGGAAAAGATTTCACAAACCGTTTGTTGTCGTATCAGTGTCTTCTCGTACCAAACACCATCATTAGGATGTACCCATTTTTCACAGGCAATCTCCTCGCTTTCCACGGCGATCTCTCTCACTAAATGTTCATGTTCATGTTCGTTGCTTCTTCTTGTCTAGCGCGGGTGCGCACCGCCTGTCAGGCCGTTATCTTGAACATTTCTCTAATTATATAATACAAGAAGAGAGAGCCGTCCCGATTAGGTTATTTGTCCATTCAGAAGCCATTATTAGAATAGTTCTCACTAACCATTGTGCGTACGTATCCACATATCCGTAATTTATTCAGATATTCTATGACCCGCTCACGGAAAACAAACACAGCAAATTAATAAAACAACAACGCTACCTAGCCTATTCACACAGCAATTCGCCTCGTAACATTCAATGGGTACATACGATTAATTACACTATATAATTTTATATCCGTTATATTTTTATTTTATATCTTGTATACGTTTTCCACAAACAATATCTTTCTCTAGTTGTTGGGACACAGTATGCAAGTTAAAGATTCTTTTAATTTTGACTATGTCCTGTTTTACGTTAAAGTTGACCATTAGGTCAAAGTATGCAGTATACATCGTGTAAAACATCCCGTGAAATACAACGCAATAGAATCTTTTATGCTAATAATTGAACAAATATGAACTAGTTACTGTATATTAATTTTAACCATTTAGTCTTCTCCATTAAGTTCCGAACTCATTATAGTCTAGCTTTCCTCGGCGTCCGTTACGAAGCTAATTTAGTTTCGTTTGCAGTCCTTACTTTTTCACCTATCTACGTTTATCCCTGTTCTATAAAAGCGATTTTGAAAAAATATGCATACAATTGTATAATATAACTATGTTGTCAAATGTATGTACTATACATCTTCAACAATTGATTATCAAATTTCGAAATTATATCTTATTAAATTCCTTACTTACTCTCTGTTCTTTTTTTTTGCTTCTCCTGTAACCCAGTATGGGATAATAGTACTTTCGTAAACTTTCTTTCCACTTTTCTTATATATAGGTGATCAATTGCATACTTGAACAATAAATATTCTTCTATTAATTGATATTGGTCATCGTAGTTACTCTGCATTGTCTAATCTATCTCTCTATCTATATGCAAAGACATTTATAAGAATATATGGATACATACCAGTTGTTAATGCTATTATTAACTTAACTTGTTCCAACGTGCTAATTTTTATTTGGAGTTGCTAACAACTAGTAACGATATATTATACCGGTTAACGATGTCGAGAAATATCGAAGACAAGTCAATATTAGAAGACGCATCTACATTATTGATGTTTTCAAAGGGAGAGAGAAACCCATCGAGAGGGTTTTCCATGTCTAGACAACCATCTTTCCAAACAACTACAATTACAACAACGACAACAGATAATAGTAACAGCCAAACATTTGATAATGATAAAACTAAGAGAGCAGCAGCTGCAGCAGCTGCTGCTTTAGCAAAAGCTGCCACTATTCCACTTCCTTTAAAAAGAAAAAAAAATCACCTCAGCAAACTTAATAATAAAAGAACAAAACTCAAGCAAAATTTAAGTGGTACAAAACCTATGGAGACAAAACCTTCTTGGCCAGTACCAGATTATTATATTGTCGATAAGGATGATGGTATAATAACATGCGTCTGTGAAGTAAATGAAGAAACTTCCTTGACTATTCAATGCCATAATTGTAATAGATGGCAGCATAGAGCTTGTTATAAAATTAAGGAAGATGAAGAAGTAATGGATACGCTATTTTTCTGTAATGTATGCAAGCCAAGATTAAAGAAAAATGAAATAATATCAGCTAAGAAGTTACAAAAATTGAAGTCAAGTAATCAATCTGAATCAAACATGACAAGTATCGAGCAGGATGTGATGATAAAAAGTGATGAGAATATTGAGAAATCACCAACGAATGACTCCAAAATAGAAAATTCTTTAAAGTATCCAAGTTTTGAAACCTTGTCAGCTTCTAAATATGGTGACAAATATGTGAAAGTTTTTATTAAAAAACATCTTGATGATGATTGGGTTATTCAACATAATTCAGTTAAAGATCTTTCAAAAATAAATCTACCAATTACAGTGAAGGCATACGCAAATAAATCAACAAATGCATTACACAAATTTAACAAAGTTGGTCTATTTATTGAAACTAATTGCAAGAAGTCTGATTTAATTCATGAAGTTACAGGTGAAATAGATTTTCAAAAAAGTTACTTATTAGATCCAAAAAATCATTATAGAATTTGGGCAACTCCCAAACCAAAAGTTTTTTTCCATGCTCATTGGCCTATACATATTGACGCCAGAATAAGTGGTAATTTAACAAGATTCATGAGGTATAGTTGTAAACCAAATGTCGAGTTAGCAACAATACGCACATCAGAAAGAAATGATGTGGGTCCTTCTGTGTTATTTGCTTTACAGGCTTTAAGAGATATTAAGGAAGGTGAAGAATTACACATTGCTTGGCAATGGGACTTGAGGCATCCAATCTGGCAAATAATAAATGAATCCAAAAATCTTGATTCGTTGAACGAAGTAGACAAATATTGGTTAATTCATTCTGTAGATGCTGTTCTAAGAAACTGTGAATGTGCTTGTGGAAATGATCCAAACTGTAATTTAATGAAAGTTAAGAAATACTCAGACAATTTTTATAAGCAGGCTAACTCAAAAATGAACAATCGTTACAGATTGAGTGAAATTCTAAACAATTTCCCTAAACGAAAATCTACCTCTAACAATAACACACATAGTGTTGAGAGTCCCAAAACATCTAATGCAAAGACTAGTGATGGAAATCCTGATCTTGACAAAATAAAGAAGAACTTGTATTCATCTATATCTGATCCAAATGCCACAAATGCTGCTGTTCCTGACCTAATAAATAATAGGAATTTTAATAATCTTAGCAAATGGCAACATACAATGACAGCTACTGCATTAAAGAGAAAGGGTTCTGAATCTGCTATAAAATGTTCAAACGAAACCGAAGTAGTGAAACTGATAATCAAAGAGCAAAACTCATCACGTTCAGAATCTTTTTCTAGTTCTTCAACAGCAATTGCCTCAGACGGAGACGAAACTAAGGATGATGATTTATCTTCTTTGAAAATGTTCTAAAATTTTCACTAGGTTTATCATATCACACATATCATACTAAAAAGTACATCATTCAATTCAATATATTCTCTTGCAAACTTGAATAAGAGATGCTTGAATTGTCAGATACATTCAACACATTTTATAGAAGTAGTTCAACACTACATAGTTTGGTAATGTTCAACACCATTATCATGCTGACATAAAGTACTTATATAAATATTCAACTAAAATTAAATTTGTTAATTACTATATTCCTTTAATAATTAGTCTTAAGGTAGCATTTTTTTTATTAATGCGGCTATCTAAATTTTTACATGAAATTTCAAAGTAAAAAAATTGTCATGAAAATATATTTTATAAAAAATAGATTACTGATATCAAGATTGTTATGTAGATGGATGGCTATTTCACCTTGACCTACTTATCATTCGAAAAGCATTACACACAGTTTATCATTAATTGTTTTTATTTTATTCTTCTTCTACAAAATCTGTTGGATATAAACACAGAGACAATTTGAAAGAAATATGGCATATAGGGCGTTAGTTCATGTTGTGATCACAAGTGCACAAGTCTTTGGTAAAGCATTTTCTGAAGCGTACAGACAAGCAGCTGCTCAATCAGTGAAACAAGGAGCAAGGGCAGCAGCTGGTGCACATAATGCTAGTGCTGAATATGGTGGAATTACATTAGATGAAAGTTGCAAAATTTTAGATATTGAGAATAAAAATGATATCAATATTGATAAAGTTAATGAAAAATTTAAATATTTATTTGATGTCAATGATGCGGAAAAAGGTGGTAGTTTTTACATACAAAGTAAAATATATAGAGCTGCTGAGAGGCTTAAATGGGAGATCTCTCAAAGAGAAAAAAATGCAGAGAGTCTTGGAACTAAAGAAGGACATGAGAAGCCGCAAAATAATGCAAAACCATAGTAAATTAAGATTTCACTTTGAAATCTTCGATAACTATTCATCAAAGTTCAAGTCTTCCAAAAAGAACTGCGTTATGATATTTAAATAAAAATAGATCATTCATAGGATGATATAAGGTTCTCTATTGGAAAGAACACTACTTTCTTCATACAGTTGTAAATAATTTAAGTTATATATGAAACGAGTAATAAATAGTATATGAAATATAGTCATTTCATGACCGAAAATACTGGAGTTCACAATTCTGAATGAACAAGATCTTGGAATAACCAAACGGTTAACCGTCTAACATTTATAAAAACTGAATACAAGTGACTACATTACAACTTATAAAAAAAAAATTGTATTCATATATGTAATTATGTCCTAGCATGAAGAAGAGACACTGCAGATATCAAACTCTCAAGTTATATCACATAACTCTCTGATTAACATGTAACATTCCTTAAAAATTTTTAATTTTAAAGGACCTCCCTCATAGTAGATTATGATCTAAGAAACCGGAAACGAAATGGAAATTGTGCCTACCTTGTTTAGGAGTAGTCAAAAACCATTCAGCTATATGGGTTATATGTAATGAATCAATCACTCGAATCCCAGTATTAACTAGCCCAGAAATACACCCGTAGACATAAATCCAAACAGAAGGATAAAAATGAAAGAAACTTTAGGTTTCTATAAATTGTAATTAATTAATATTATCTTGAGATAGTATTAACCACTACTGATGATTGGTCTTTTGAAAAAATAAATCAAAAAGAAAACGATTATAATACAATAATAATATACACAATGTAATAAAGAAATATTTTTTTACAAATATTGCCCCGTTTATATACCAATGAATAAAATTTTAAAAATGTTTTTTTCGTTTTTGTGTCCAGTATCTAGCTCATTACCCGACACAGAGCAACTCGACGGCGGTAAAGTAGGGCATCGATATTTTGTAATACTCCACAATAGAAGCTTACAATATAAGTCTGTATTTTAAGGTCAGTTTACCATTATATGTATATTTATTTAGAAGTGCTGATGTGTTAGATGTCAGGCGTTAGGTCTTCAGTATGATTAGATAGGATAGTACATCTATGCGTTGTGAGATGTATGTATTTGCTCATTGTAATTTTGGTTTGCTTGAAAGGGTAAGACACTTCAAGGATATGGATATTGTTTTCTGTATGTAGTTGATCAGAGTGATATGTGTATAGAATAAAGAATATGTAAGGTTTATATGTCTTGAGTATTTTTTACAGAGAAAGCATTGGATATAATTGAGTTGAATGCTATTTTTTGATGGGATCTGTAGTGATATTTACGTGGTGGTTTATCATTATAGTTATTTTAAGTTTTTGAATAATTTCGTGAGGGTACATATTCTATAAGCTGAAAAATATTGAAAAAAAAAGTACTGTACTTTTAAGAATGGTTAGTAATAAGTAATTACAGTTTCGATATGTTAGTGATTAAAGAGGGTCACGAGAGTAACGACGTTTGCTCCGGAGAACATACAAGTTTGTAAAATATGGGGAAGGTGCAAGCAATTGAATTTGCTTTAGAAAAAATTCCACAAGTTCTTCCATTAGAAGAACAAGATATTCGTAATTTATGTGAACAAGTACTACAAAGTAGTAGTGGTAACTCTGAAGCTATTGCTGAATCTTTTTTAAGTATACTAGGGCATGAGGATTTGTCTTTTGAATTTGTGATTGGATTTAACAATTTTTTACAAGAGACCGATGCTCCTGGTAAAGAGGTGAAGAATTCAAAACAGATTAGTAATGTTGAAATAGAAAAGCCAATTGTTGAAAGAGAAAAGCCAATTGTTGAAAATGTAAAGGAGCCATTAAAAAAAGTGAACAATAATAAAACTAAATTAAATAATGGAATGATGATATCAGAATCATTAGAAAAGTCAAAACATAAAAGTAAATCAAAAACTGTTTCAAAAGATACTACTAAATTAAGTAAAAAAAAAACTGTTCACGCCCTTAAGGAAATTGATGATGTTGTTAAAATGTTGGAACTTGAAAGAGATACTGAAGACGATTCTTCTAAATTCGTTTGTAATTGTCAGGCGTTAAGACATCCATTATTTGAACCTGCACCAAACTGTCTTAAGTGTGGGAAAATTATTTGTGCAAGGGAAGGATTGAACTTAAATAATTGTAGCTTTTGTGGAACAGATTTTATACCAATAGAAGAAAGATTGAAAATTATTGAAGTTTTAAAGAAAGAGAAAGAAGATCTATTAAACAAAAACAAACAATCTAAGGAGGAAGAATTTAAACAAAATGAAGAGAAGAAGAAAAAAAATAAGAGTTTTAAAATTTCATCAGGAATGGGTAAAAATTTGTTTACTGAACAAGATAAATTATTTAGCAAACTTGAGAAAGACAATGAGAGCAAACGTAACGATATTGACAATGTCAATCAAGATATTGAGAAAAAAATCAAATCAGAAAATAATTCAGATAATGAAGATAAAAATTCAGATAGTGATCTGGTAGAGGCTCAAGAAAGATTAGATAGGTTATTACATTTTCAAGATACGTCCTCCGAACGTACAAAAATAATTGATAATGCTAGTGATTTCAGTATGTCTAATGATAGTGGACTATGGGGAAGTACCATGGAAAGAGCATTAATGCTAAAGAAGCAACAAAGAAACAGAAGAAAATTTGAAAAACTGGAAAAAGAGAGACATGGTGGGAAGGAAAAGTATGTAATGAGTTTGAATATCGGAACAGGAGGTAACGTAACAATATCAGAGTTAGAAAAGGATTCTGATACTGCTCCTGCAAGTACAGCAGATAATTTAGATCAATTAAGTGATGAAGATGATATGAACGACCTGAAAGAAATTCATGAAATACAACAGCAATTAAATGAAAAGAAAAACAAAAAAGCATTGGAATTAGAGAACACACAATGGAATCCAGCAGCATACGAAACACAATTTGAGAAACCTGTGTATGTAAATCAGCAATCTATACCACAGAAAGACACAAAAAGAAGTAAAGAACCGATGAAAACAAAGGCACATAAAGTACAACAGATTAATGACAATGAATCAGGCGCTCTTGAAAATAACATTTTGGCAATTCTTTAAGCGTATTGAATATTTGCAGCTAAGGCTATACATAATGCATATGATAGTTATGTTTGTATAGAAAAATTAATTTAATATATGCATGGTTGTTAATAATTAAATCATTTTAATTAGAGTCAAAAATTGGCAAAAAGTGACCAACTAAAAGCAATGGTATAGCAAAACTGTCTTTTATGACGGTTAAACAACACGTGCATTTTAAGTACGAACCATTTCTAAGGATCAGATTTGTTTCTTTATATGTTATGCTATTTGATGAGGTTGGTACATGATAATCATTACCAAGTGACAGTAAATTATTAAACGTAACGTAGTAATCAACAATTGAATCAAGATCCATGAATTCGATAATAAATCTTCTTCGTCCTAGCAGGTCTACTATATCGTAATCGGTTAATGATAAGAATTCATTACTGATGAATAGGATTTCTCCAGATCTTCTCCAAATCGCTACAGGAGTAGCGTTGTTCAAAAGTAACAGATTTTCTAAATTCAATAATGATCTCTGTAAAATGAACTCTTGCATTATTACATCTTCTTCAATAAGAGATGACGATAGTGCTATAAAATTTGTAGCAAATTTATCTAAATTAGATCTCAAAATAAATTGTAACTGTTTATTTCTTGTAATAGTATCAGTATCTGTATGGTTATTTTTGGATGTCTCTAATGTGTCACCCTCTATAATATTCAAGAACCTGCTTTTCAGGACTATTATCAATGCTTCATAAGATAACCTGTAATTATATTGGGTGACTAACTCTCGTTTTTTATAGAGATCTTCCCTTGTTTTTATTAGTTCTCTGAATGCTAAAGGAGAAATATATTGAGCAGAGTTTTTATTATCCACATTATTCTCGACATTTCGTTTGAAATTAACACTTAAATCTTCATTTAAATTTTTTATTTGATTTACAGGTAACGAAATATGAGGTCTTGACAGTACCTTAGTAATATTAGTTTGTCCTATATTAGCAGTAGCATCATTGCGACTCAATAAATTTTTAACTTTCTGTAGATCATCTTTATTATTCTGTTGTAAATTGATATCTAAATGATTATCAGCAGTCTGTAAGTTTATTAAAAGATCTAGTGACATATATTCTTCCCTTGCCCACCTGCTATCAAAATTCAACTCGGATGCAGTTAATATAGTGTCTGTTGAAGGAGTTGATTCCATGAGTTCCACATTAACTATTTCGGGTGATTTATTAGAATTATCATATGCAGTATGCAAAAATGAATTTGTATTACGTAAAAGAGTATCTAACATCACATTTGTACCTGTTTGTTCGCTATTTGCATCACGGTAATCAATGCTGTTATTCACCTTTTCATTTTCAACAGAATGTTTAGAAACTTCATCATTGAAAATATGTACATACTTTGATCTATTATTATCTTCTGAACGTTGTCTCAAATATGAAGATTTCGATTTTCTTTGGATATCTTTGCACTGACGCCCTACCCTTCTCTTCAGACAATTTTTGCAAGGCCTTCCACTATCACACTGAAGATGTTTTTCATGACATAGTGTACAAGCCTTGGAGATTGGTTTCCTACTATTTTTTTCATGCTCTGTTAATTTCTTGGTCATTACACATTTACCAATTATTGAAAAATATGAACTATAATGGAGTACCTTATAATATTGTTTAATAGCACTCGATCAAGCACACAATGTACAAAAAAAGTGCATGCACACTTATTTCAACTCTCACAGAATGAGTTCCTTAACATGTTATAATTAGTAAATAATCCGACTCACTTCAATCAGCGGTTTATCATTTACCAACATTTAATACTTATTCGTAAGAATGTTTTAGAATACTGAAGTGGTAATTATCATTTGCGGGGAATCACGTGAAGCTACTCAACTACTTCGCAGCTATAATTACATGTTACTAACAACAAAAACGATTGTCTGACCCAAGAGAATAAACTTTATTAACGTCAATTACAGTTGTAATATATATCACTACAGATTACAACTGAAAAATCATTCAATTATCTCAATAATCATCAAATTCATTAACTATTTTGCAGTTTAACCTTATATTGACCATAAATTGAGACATCTTCAATTTGAAATACTGACATCAAAATTATTTCTGGTCATGTGATCTGTATTTTTATAGTGAAATTAGTTCAAGAATTATTCACTAACCAAGATCTAGCTAACTAGATTCTGTTATATGGGTATCAAGATGCTTATAAAAGAGTCAATTGTGGATTTGTTGGGTAGCTTTCGTGATACTACTGCTAATTTTGGAGAACTCTGCCTTTTTTCCCCTTGTGGTAAGAAAAAGTGGACCTCGAAGACCATGTTTTTAATGAAGGGTATTTTTGCCCTGCCCATACGATTGCAATCTTCTATGTTATACTCTACTGGTAATAACAGTTTATCCAAAGTAAGAAACATTGGTATAATTGCCCATATTGATGCGGGGAAGACAACTACCACTGAAACGATGCTGTATTATTCAGGAAAGATTATGAGGATAGGGAATGTTGATCAAGGTGATACGGTGACAGATTTTTTACCGCAAGAGAGAGAACGAGGTATCACTATTCAGAGTGCTGCTATTACATTCAATTGGCAAAAAGATTATAGGATAAATTTAATTGATACTCCAGGGCATGCGGATTTCATATTTGAGGTTATCAAATCTTTGAAAGTCTTAGATGGTTGCGTAACTATACTTGATGCAGTAGCTGGTGTAGAGGCACAAACTGAAAAAGTTTGGAAACAATCTACTGGATTACCTAAGATATGTTATATAAATAAAATGGATAGAACTGGTGCAGGATTTAGTAGAACTGTAAAAGAGATAATCGCAAGATTGAAACAGAAGGTAGCAGTTATCAATGCTCCTCTTTTTACAACGGTCGATGTTAAAGGCACGAAAGAGCAAGTGTTTAATGGTGTACTAGATATTATTAATATGAAAAAAATTGTTTGGAAACCTGAGAATCAAGATGAAATCAATATTGAAGATATTACAGACACAACAAACAGCAACCTTTTTGAAGAATTACAAAAGTTAAGAGCATCTTTGATTGAGAAATTAGCTGAATATGATGAAAATATTGTTACTTATTTCCTGGATCAAGCAGAGGGAGATTATATGAAAGTACCACCATCGGTATTAAATAAATCGCTCCGGAAAGCAACTTTAGAATCTTATGTTACACCTGTCTTATGTGGCTCTTCTTTCAAAAATATTGGTGTTCAACCTCTCATGGATGCCATAGTAAATTATCTGCCTTCACCAATTGATGCTAAATTACCAGAAATAAATAATAAGTCAATAAAAATTAAAAAAAATCCAGTTAAGGGATTAATATTTGATGATAATAATCAGCTATGTGTTGCTTTTGTATTTAAAGTCATTAGAGATAAAATAAGAGGATTAATGGCTTTTGTTCGTATATATTCAGGAACATTAAAAAATGGACACACCGTTCTAAATTCAACTTCTAAAAAAACTTTCAAAATAGGAAAACCAGTGCTTATGAATGCAAATATTCCAGAGGATGTTCAGCAATTGCACACTGGGGAAATTGGTCTATTAACAGGTTCATCCATTATAGGAACTGTGGAGACTGGCGATACACTCATTGCTCATTCAATAAAAAAAGATGGTATAAAATCTATTGATAAGAAACTTTTAGATTTAAAGATAAACCCGATTGTAATTCCACCATCTGTCTTTAGTGTAGTAATTGAACCTAAAACTTTAGGTAATAAAGCATCAATGGAGAATTCTTTACAAACACTAATCACTGAAGATCCAAGCTTACATGTGACTAAATATGAAGACTCTGGACAAACTGTACTAAGTGGGATGGGTGTACTTCATTTAGAGATCGCGAAAGATAAACTGTTAAATGAATTAGATGCTGAGGTAAATATAGGTAGTTTAATGGTATCTTACAAAGAAGCTTTAGAGAACCCAACGGAGCTTATCAAATATGAAGATGAAAAAGGTTATTTGTTATCGATAATGGTAGAACCAATAGATTACGATAATGATGAGAATAAACAGTTATTAAAAAATAAAATTATTGAAAAAGAGAACGAAATATGGTATCCTTTAGGAATTGATGAAAATTATCTAGTAATGGAGAAAAATAAATTGACTGAAGCAAGAGCTCTTGAATTTTGGCCATATTTAATGTCATATGATGTAATTATAAATGCATTATCTTCTAGTTCTATCGCTGCCTTACAAAATGGGGGAAAATTGGGAAATTTTCCTTTGTTCGCTTGTGCTATTAGAATTTCTGGAAACTTGAACATGCCCAAAGATATTTCTAAACCTAATGAATTATTGACAATTTCTAGAAAATCGATTTTAAAATGTCTTTCTCAACTATCTGATCATAGTTTTTCACTGTTAGAACCTATTATGAAAATTGATGTTGTAGCCCCACAAAAGGCTATAGGTAATGTAATGCAAGATTTGAGTAGTAGCCGGAGAGCAATAATCTTATCAATTGATGATGAAATTGGCTCTACTAATGGAACAATTGATATTGTTACTGACTATAAACAGTTGGCTGAAGATGAATATCTCCCACCAGATATTACATTGAAAAATGCCAATTTAAATGATGAATCATCAGCAATGAAAATTATAAGAGCAATTGCTCCAGTTAAAGAAATGATGTCATATTCTAACAAATTAAGAGGTTTAACCGAAGGTCGTGGTTCTGTTTATTCATCTTATCATGGAATGCAAAAAGTCCCTCGTGATCATTTAAATGCAATTCTTAATGAATAATACTCCACTTAATAAAATTTAAAAATATTCATTTTTATTTACGCCCGAACATCAAGGAACAAAAATCATCAAGAGTGTAAAGTATTTGTAAATAGTAATAACATAATAAAATCTCTAAACTTTATTTTAAAAATATAACCTACGAATATCATTTTCATTAATAAGATATGTCGTTATTTAATAGATAATCTGTTAACTCTTTACCAAAATACGAGTCCATTTCATTCCTTGAATTGTCGAAGTGAGTTAGTCTATCACACATCTCTAATAAATCAAAGTTGATTACTTCGGATATTCTTGAATCTTGTTTGTAGTCTGGATGAGATAATACAAAGGATCTTAAAAAGTTTGCTATTGATGGAAGTTTATTACTGGCTCTATCGGATATTAGTTTCAAATAATAGTACAATCTTAAATATTTCTTTGAGTTCTTTAATTCTTTCCAATCCTTTTCAACGAGTTTCTTGTCGATTAAAATAGGATTAATATAAATTTGAAATATACCATTTTCTTTATTGTGAAAAATTTCATCTATAGATAATTCTCTAGTTTCACCTTCTGGGTTTAAGTCATGGTTGAATGTAGTTTTCCAATGAAACTTTTGTGAGGTAATTGGATCACGTTTATGTGCGGTATCCATATTTTGCCAAATTTTATGCATTGATAAGTATGGATTTAATGAATCAGAAAACTGCAATATGGATTCAACTAGTAGATATATGAACATTGAGTAAGCTGCATTTTCAAAATCTGTTAATTGCACTTCAAGTGGTCTGAATTCTACTCTCCAGCCAGGAACTGATTTATTATCTGGAGTTGCATCTAATGTTGGTGGTTTAAATCTTAAAGTTTGCCAATTTGTACTTTGAATATTTTCAAAATGATTTTGTAACGATCCCTTAGTTTTGTCATTAATGTTTTCTTCAAATATAACCAATGGGTCTCTAACATAAAGGTGTGCAAAATGTTTTGCCATATCATAATCCATTGGTGAGATATCATTTTCAAGTAAAACTTTTAATAATTCTTCATTTAAAGGCACATTTGTATCATTAAATGTTCTTTTAAAAAACTTGTTACCACCCAAGAATAGATCAACGTGACTATACCTGGCTTTTGGAAGCGATTGTACTTTGTTATATTTATCCTTTGCTATATTTCCCATACCATCGATATTATATTGTGGTAAATTTGGCTCAACGTCTCTTTCTCTCGGCGTTCTATCATCAGTAGCACCAGAAATTACATTCCATCTTACATCTTGATCTGCTAACCAACCTTTAAAGAATGGAGCAGCTGAAGAGATTGCCAGAAAGATTGGAGCAAAATTAACTAACGAATCGTATAAGTATCTAGCTCCTTCGATATTTGGTGCTTGATAAGTAGTTTGTAAACATGAACAACCCATTCCGAAACCCATGGAATCTAGATATATGTGATCTTTTTTAGAAGCCTTTGCGGCTTCTGCGTCCTCTCTTGCAAACCAATCCCTTTGGTAAATAGTGTCGTCATAGTCTGGTGAGTTTACATCTTTATACATTGGAATATTCATCACCACTTTTTCACCACGTCTTTCTCTTATATTTGAAGTCAAAGTTGGAAATCTTATATGTCTGTTTATAATTTCATCTGGAAGAAACAGCGAACGGGATGCATTATTCTTATGGTTCCAAAGCAATTTGTCATCGATATTGATGAAATTCTTCGTACCTAATCTTGGAAAAGACGTAATTGTCAGTGGTTTATATTTTATGCTCTTTGAATTATTATTATAGTTGGAGAGGATATCTTCTGCAAGCTCTCTCCTGACTTTCATGTTATATTCCAAGTATTGGTAGTTCCCTCCCAGGTTCAAATATGGCTTCAATGGCGTTGCCTCTAACATGTATCTACCGTACTCCGGGTGGAAGTTCACATCATTTTCAACACACAGTCTGTAGTAATTAACATTTTCATCGGAGTTCCCGTCCAGAGTCGATTCCTCATCCGTGTTCAACACAGTCAACACATTGTCATGGACCACATCAAGCTTGGCCTGTTTCGTCGACTCGTTGAATTCGACTACCATGTATTCCACTTCATCTCCCCAATACAACTCGTCGTGATCTCTTGCACCGGCATTTTTAAACACATTCAAAATATACTCCACCCCATTTTCTCTAACAAAATCGTTGTACTCTCTCGATTCATTCCAAGCAAATGGAGTCCCCAAAGCCAATAAACCCATCGATAAATCGTAGTAGCGTGTATGGCAGCGTGTATGACAGCGTGTAAAGTGGCCAGTGTATGGATACTGGCCTCAGCCAGTGCACTCCAACCGACCAGCAACTGTAACGACCCTTTGTAGCTGCCCTTTTATATATCCCAATTCCGTCGCAAACCCAATTGCAACACAACAATGCGAACCGCTACTCTGTCCATCGCTGTTATCTTTACATGCTCTCCTGTACCTCTCGAGCAAAATTTTTCACTATACATGTTTCCATGCGCCGCCGCCCTCGGACTCTTGTCCACGACGACACACGGCCAGCTTAGTAATAGTCGCCAGGCCTCCACACCACAGTTCCCGAGACGCTGACCACAAATCGACAGCGCGCTTTGTTGTGCAGCGATGACGAAAACTCAATTAGTAAGCGCGTTAAAGGGGCAGGGGGTGCACGTGACTGGTTTGTCTTTTTTGGAGCGATGGGAGAAACTGTGGCGTCGAGACTCTGCACGTGATGTGGATATACACGTGGTTTTCACGTGATGTGGTGGTGTTGATATTGTACGGTCGGGGTTCGAACAGGGGTGCGGTGTTCATGGAGTGGCGGTGGTGTGTGGGTGTAAGGAACCAACATACCATGTTGTTCTTTCAGTTAAGCTACGGAACAGAAAGGTAAACAGTTCGCAGTGACATAGTAACAAGTCTATTCCTGTTATGCAAGCCATTGATGGATATTTCAGGAGTCTGCTGTGATGAGATTAGATGGGTTGGATTGGGTTGTGTTTTGTTGGATTGGGTTATTTTGTGGTAATGTTGGCAAGAGTTAGTGAATTGGTTCAGTTTCTCTGAGAATGCAGTATATATGGAAGAATATCTCGCATGGGACGTCGAGAAGTAGGCAAAACTCTAATGCATCTGCATCTTCTTATAATAATTCTATAGTTTCGGATATAGGCACGAATGCATCGGAAGACAATGCAAGAGTAGTCCTCTCGACAGAGGATGAAGCTGTTAGTGTGCAGGATCCGAGAAAGGTGCCGGAAATAAGAATCTACAATTCGGCGGACTATAATTATGGGTATAATAAATATAATACGGATAATACGTTGGATATACGTAATTTCCCAAGAATACTTGAGAAGACGTTTGGTGAGAGTCTTGGGAGTCGGACGACGGTGCTGAATGATTTGGTGGTCAACAATTGTCTTTCGATTGGTTTGCCTGATCTTCTGCATTTTAAGAAAATTGATAAGTTTTACAAGCATGAAATTGGTGAGTATTTAAATATAACAGGTATTGATTTTTCTAACGATGTGATGCCATTATCTTTTCTGAATATTTTAGATTCGATTAGAAATAATGATAATGGTAAAAAATGGTTTGATAGTGGGAATGACAAGTTTCAATTGTTGACTTTTTGTTGTTGTAATGTATTCAGTGAGATTGACGTTAGGATTAGATACGAGGGTCCCAAATCGCATCAAGTAACTGCCATCAACTTGCGCAATCCAAGTTTGTTTGTAAAATTAACTGATGAACTTTGGGAGGAAACGTTTGTGTCCTGTAGCATAAGAAGTATAATTATTAATGATGATAAGTTGTGGAAATCGCCAGGTTTGGTGGAGTTGCCGTTTTTGATTAATGACTTCAAAAATTCAAAAAGATTGATTCAATGTATGTGTAAAAAATTACCATTATATTATAATACCGGATTCGACTCTACAAAGGCAAACAGTTTGACCATATTGAATAATTACCTTACGATTTCAATCTTAAAATATTTATCAATCTCATCAAATGAATTGAATGATTATACGATAAAAATTTTAGAAAGTTTGATGACTAAAGATCCGGAAAATAACCTAATATATCAGCTTGTAATAATTAAGATTCTTGACCAAGGCGAAACTAATGACATTAAATTGATTAATATGTTAAATGTAACAATAAGGGAATTACTCAAATCAGTGAGAAAACAGGACAATAGTAATGACAATTTACATCTAATAAATTGTACAACAGAACTGCTTGATATTCAAGCACGGTTTCTAATCAAAAGAAATGACCTGGAGTCTGCACTAGCAGTGGCGAAAAGAGCAACTTCATTATCATCGGATTCATTTGAACCATGGTACATTTTAGCATCAATATATGTGGCTCTCGGACAATATGATAATGCTCTATATTCCATAAATTCTGTTCCAGGTTTGCCAAAATATGATAGTCAACAATACAATATAATATCTCAAAAAAATGTTATCGATTCAAACTATAAACGACCTCGTGGAAGAAAGTTAGATCAAAACTTTGGTAGTATTAATCAATCATCTTGTGATTTGAATTTTTCAGAACTTAATAATTTAGCTAAAGTTAATAAAAGCATGAAAGAAAATGAATTGAGTTCTTTTATCTACGGTAGGACAATAATGCCGTACGGAGATTCAACAACAAAGACAAATTCGTATTTGGAACAATCTTGTTCAGAAATTGGGCCTATTTATGGTGTTCAATCTGTTAATTTGATCAACTTTGTTGCACCAAATGAAGTCAAAGCAATTACAGATAATCGATTATTACGCAGAAATTCTATAATAAATCAATATTCTTGGTTTGAAAAACAGGTGATGAATATATTATTGAGTATTGTATGCAAAATCGGTTGGAATGAGTTATTGACATTGAGATCTAACGTATTCGTAATGGAAAGAGAATATATATCAAGCAAGAAATATAATATAGGTATGATTCCTCGAGATCTGCGTGAGAAAAGATTATGTGAAAGATGGCTTGATCAATTATTTTTGGACATTTATGAAGATTTGGCAATAGTTAATGACAATGAAACTTTCAATAGTTTTGAAAATTTGAGCAAGAATGATGACAATAAAATGAACACAAATGATCGTTTATTAAAAAAAAGAGACACTAAATATAGTGGATTAGAATGGGAACTGTTAGGGTTGACAATGTTTCGTACATGGAATTTTGAAGATGCTATAACCTGTTTCCGCACTAGTTTATTAGCACGTTTTGACATTATAAGCTGTGAAAAATTATTAGAAATGTACTTTCATGATGACAAAAATAATAATGAAAATTTAATAGATCCAAGAAACGTCAATCTCATATTAGTATTATTATCACAAAAAATATTCTACGAAAGCAGGTTTTATGATTACCTTCAGATATCTAACATTAAAAGAATGCTTACACTATGTCGTATATTAGGAACCGATATGATAAGTAATAAAATAAGCCTTTTAGAATCTGAAAACGAATTGAATATTCCGAGAAATGAACGTATGATGGTCAGCACTGTAAAATTAAAAGAAATATTACAGTATGTAAATGATATCATAAAAGAAGAAGAAACACACCATCTTGACCCAACACAAACCTAATATTCATTTGCATTACAGTCAACTCAGCACCAATCCACATTCTTCAAATTCAGCACAAAGCAGCATCCATAAAACCTACATGCACACATGCACACATGCACATATACACACACATATGTATGTATATAGTTAGTAACAAAGAGATAAACAATACAATATCCATCAACTGCACCTAAGCACAATTGAATACCAAGCACACTTGGGAAACATGCAATAACTACTTTTCTCATACTCCAAGGTTCGAACACTCGACAATCGAATCTCAAGCAGCTTCCAATGCATCCTAAAGTCTTCGCCATTGAATTTCATAATTATTTTTTTGTGTGTGTCAAAGTGAAAAATTTTGTACTTTTTCTACGGAGCATTCTGAGCATTGTTTCCCTCATCATTGAAAAAAACTAAAGATGAAAATAATACAAAAAATTTACAAAATTTGATGAGTTTTTATGGTTTATTCAATTATCAATGTATTTTATTTAAGATATAATAGAGTTATGTATATTTTTAGTTGAGATTGGTGTTGAAATTGCGAGTTGTGTGCCTTGTGTGGAATTCTGTGTTTTGTGGAAATCTTGCAAGAGTGTATTCTGTTGAGCTGTTGAGGATATTGGCCATAATAGTATCTTTGCATATAAATTAAGAAATTATTTTTTTTTGAGTTGAGTAGCTCATTGCAGTTGTTTTATCTGGTGAAAGGCTAATAGATTGGAGTTCGTATTTTCTATTGTTGAAGCTATATATAAAGGTTGCATTTTTTATAGTGAAATATTGTTGTGGTTACAACATAACGTTAAGTGCGTGTCTGCAACAATATCGTAAACAATGTCGAGTTCGTTTTGGAAATTTGGTCAAGATTTTACTAGTGAGTCACCGATATCTAAGATTTTGGATAGAGCGTTTATCAAGAAACAGGATGCAGTGCTAGGTGAGGAACATGTTATGGAGCAGCATCATGCTGAAGAAGAGTTTGAAGAAATCGATAGCGACAAAATACCGAAACATTTGGATGACGAAAGTTTGCCAGCTACTGATGCTTTAGATCATTCTTCAGAACTAGGTATTGGTGGTAGTGATTTTAATACTACGGAAAATGGAGAACAGTCTACCACGGATGCTTTACCAACAACAGAGGCAGAATACGTTAACTATGATCCAAATTTAGATGTATTAGATGATTTATTGGATGATGATGAACTTTATACAGAACTAATGTGCTCAAATTATAAATTACTTATTTATTTAAAGTATCCAGAAGTTTTGGAAAAATTGATAGATTACATCACAAATGAAGATTTATTAGATGAAAAAAGTGACCAATTATTAGTTGAAGATGGTGTCGTAACAAAATCTAATGAACTAGAAGAACAAAGAGAAGAAGAGAAAGAAAAGGATGAAGATGAAGAATCAATTAATAATAATTTGAAAGTACCAGGTTCAGGAGCTAATGAAGGCGAAGATGATGATAGTGATAATAGGTCAGAAATATCACAAGAGACAAGTGTCACCATACCTCAGGAAGTTGTGGAGCAAGTTGAACTAAGAAGAGCTAGAATGTCAGCAGAAATATTATCCGCTGATGTTTGGCCAATCTCTTCTGCAATAATTGAAAATCCAAAACTTTTAGAAAAACTATGGTCAATATTAGACCACTCAGCTCCGCTTTCTATCATTTCTTCAACTTATTTTATGAAAATTTCAGAACGTCTATTAGATATGGACATCTCAAGCATGCTAGAGTTTATTCTAAGTCAAGAGAATTTAGTTGAAAGATTTTTAACACATATTGATAACCCACCACTGATAGATTTTTTATTAAAGGTTATCTCAACCGATAAACCTGATGCTCCAACTGGTGTTATTGAAAAACTAAAGAAACAAAATTTTATACCAGATCTATTAGATAGATTAAGTTCTGAATATAGCATATCAACTCAATCTGCAGCCGGTGATTTTTTAAAAGCGTTTGTAACTATTAGTGCAAATTCTAATACTGAAATAGCTTCCGGAATAGGCCCGAATGAATTAACTAGGGAACTAGTATCTGCTGAGATGGTTGAAAAATTGATAAATATTATGTTACAAGGTGGTACATCTTTAAATAATGGTGTTGGAATAATTATCGAACTAATAAGAAAGAATAATTCAGATTATGATTTTGTTCAAGTCATGTATACAACAATTCAAACACACCCACCTAGTGATAGGGATCCAATTTATTTAGGTCCTTTAGTTACCATATTCGCAAAATATTTGGATAAATTCGATGACATGTTAGTAAAGTCCAAACTTCCACAATTAGAAACTCCATTTGGTTCAATAGAACCATTAGGTTTTGAGCGTTTTAAAATTTGTGAATTAATAGCTGAACTTCTACATTGCTCAAATATGGCACTACTGAATGAACCAGATGGTGATGCTATTGTAAAAGAAAGAGATGTTGAAAGAGAAAGAGTTTTAAAAATTGATAATTTGTCAAGAACAGCAACAGAAACAGAAATTGGAGATATTGAAGTCGAATTAAATTCACTTCATTTATATTCTGGTGATGAACTTGATGAAAGCAAGAATGAAACAAATGAACAACCATATAATGCAGAAGATAAAGATAATTCTGATTATCAATCAGTGGCCTCAGTAGAATTGACAGAAGATTCATTACGTGAAAATCCTTCCGCAGGTGATAGATTAAAAATTGCACTACATGATACACACTTGATCAAGACCATCCTTGACATGTTTTTTGAGTTTTCATGGAATAATTTTTTACACAATGTAGTGTTTGATATTGTTCAGCAAATTTTTAATGGGCCTTTGAAAACTGGATTCAATAAGTTTTTATTAATAGATTTATTAACTAAAACTAGAATAACAGATATGATTATGGGAGGGGATAAGAAGTGTAATGATTATGAGAAGGAATCCAGATTGAGGTTGGGTTACATGGGACATTTAATTTTAATAGCAGAGGAAGTAGCTAAATTTACAGCATATATTGAAGAGGTAAGATCTGAATTTACTGATGAGGATTCATGGGAAGTTTTGCATGAACCTCTTTGGAAAGAATACACAGATACTGTTTTAGCTGATGCTAGAGAAAAATACAACACTGTATTGGGTGAGTTTGGAGAGTATAATGACGAAAATATTGATGACTTGGTCGAAGATGATGTAGAGGATAATAAACAGTCAGAAGAAGAACTAACCATATCAGCTGATAATATCAAATTCAATGAAAGTGAGGACGAAGATTCACCAATTTCTTTCAAAGATAGAGCTGGAAATGAAGATGAAGATGATTATTATGCAGAATATAACGACATCGATAATTCTAGATTTTACGAGTATATTGATGCAAACGGCAATAAAACGAGATTAAATTTAGAATCTGCTTCTAATTTTGATGAAAACAGAGAACCAAGTAAATTAAAAACTACAGAAGAGAGCAATAGATTCATAGATTATATGTCTAATCATCTTGTTGGATCATATAACGATGGAACATTTAACAATGAAGATAATGAAAATGAAAATGATTGGAGTAGTTCCAAATCATTTAGGTTTGTAGCTAATACTACTTCTTCAGCTGCTAGTGATAACGATGCGTATCGTCATCAATTCCAACTTGATGGTGATGGTGATGAATATATAGATCCTAATGATGATGGCCAGTCATATGCAAAACCAAACCATCCTTTATACAAGGATAATTTAAATATAGATGTTTCAGCAAGTGCAAGAAGTGAAGGACAATCTGAGGAAGTGGCTAATGATATAAACAGTGACATTAGTGACAACAGTGATGCTGAACTTGAGGAAACATCTGATGTATATAATGTTGATGATTCTGAAAATAAGTTTGGAGAATATCAAGATGATACAGGGGGGTATTCTTTATTTAGATCTAAAAATTCAGATACTTTATCATGGGATGAGAACGAGCAAGATAGGTTAATGGACATGGTAAGCTATAATAAGCATAATTCAAAATAATAATTGTACTCTATTTAAAAGTTATGCTCAATGTTAATAATAATTTTCATATAATTTCAAAGAATTTTTATCATTTTTACATTTTGTAATTGATGAGATTCTTCATTTGCATTCCACATTTGTTAGGTATTTTTACCTTATATTTTTTGATAATTGGCAAAACAGATAAGTTTACATAATAATTAATCAGACTTATATTACCAAGACCATTAATAAATTAAATTATATAACAATATATCCTAATATGTAAAGTTAATTTTAATAATAACAATAATAATAATAGAAATAATGATAATTTATGGAACAAGCAGAGACACATGCTATTAACCTCTAGATTTTAAGTTTTGGTGCCAGATGTGCAAAATGTTAAAGAAAATGACAATTTCGAAAAGGCCCAAGCAAGCTAATTCGTGTGCAAAGTAACTTGTTTGAACTATTTACCCTCAACCAGTCGTTCACATTAAATCAGAATACCCTAAAGTAATTGAAAATTTTTAGCAATTATTAGAGAATTAATGGAATCCATTGATTATTACAATAATATATCAACAACATTGCTGTCGTTTTGATGTAACAACAGGATTGTTCCTTTAGGAAATTTGTAGTCACGTGACTGTTTCTAGAGTTTTTCTCAAGCGCTGCTTCAAATTCGATAATTTCCAAGATATTTCAAGTAATGTATCATTAATTATACAGATTTTATATATAAATCAATTACTGATTGTTAAACGGGATAATGTTTCCAAAACACAATATACAATACGGGATTGATAACTGTAAGGGTGCGAACTAGGAGCTGAAAAGTTTTCCTTATAAGTTAGTGACATTTCATTTTGCTACCACGATTTATAACCAGTTTTTCCAGTACCATGCTGTCTAGAAGTGTTTTGAAGTCTGTGCCTTTACTGAAAAGCAGTTTTGCTTTAAATGCTCATAAATTTCCTCAAATGAAGACGTTTAGTTCTTTTTCTATATTGAAAAATGCTGTTCAACCACATGATTTGGCGCCATTGAAGCTTACAAATGAACTATACGCTGTTTTTAAAATCCATGAACGTCCATATTTAGTAACGAAAGGTGATATTGTCACATTACCATTTAAGATGAAGAATGCTGAAGTAGGCGATACTCTGGTCTTGAATGATGTTACCACTTTAGGTTCAAGAAATTTCAAGTTGGTTGATACACCAATTAATCCAAACATTTATAACCTTAAAGCGGTTGTTGTTGAAAAGACTAAACGTGCTTTCCAAGTAAGAGAGGTAACAAAAAGAAGAAATAGAAAAGTTCGTCATGCAACTAATAAAGCAGATTTAACAGTAATAAGAATATCAGAACTTAATATCAATTAAATTCATTACATCGATAGTCCTGGACTAGGAAAACAGATTCATAATTTCCTCAATTCCCTTTAATAATAAAGTATATATCCAACTATTGAATACTCATGTACATAATATATATCCCATTTTTAAAGCATGTAGACTGCGTCAAGACCTTAAATTGACATGCTATTCAAATAATCTAACTCTTAAATACAATTTTTGTTACCTATTATATATATATAAAACATCGATTTTTCACCTAACGTTTTTACGGCATTTCGTTATTATATTTATGAAACTAAAAATAAACATCACAAATGATATTAAAATTGATACATGACAGACTATTTCTGAACACTCAATTAAATATAAGTATACAGCTAGAGATGTGACTTTGATTAACACATTAGAGAGTTAAGTAAAATATTTTTGGTTATTAGTTGATTTTTTCAGAGGAACTCTAAGTGTGCTTTACCGCAATGCAGTTTAGTAAGCGATTGTCTGGTGTGTCGCATTCTAGATCATCATCTACCTCATCGTCTGCTCATAATGCTAGTAGTTCACCTACATCAAGTTCTTCGAAACAGTCTTTGAATTTGAATAAACATAGTTCTAAAAAAAGCAAAGAGAAAATTATCATCTCTGGTACTGATCAATCAATTGCTTCTCATTCACAATCGAGCTCCATGAGTTCATTAAGCGGGACAATAGTTCCTCATTTAAATAATGGGAACATAATTTATGAAGAATTAGATAATGAGGATAACCATGCGTCGACTAATGGAATAAATACAAATACTACTGTGGGGAAAAAATCTGGCCAAACTTCACACAGCTCTAGAATGGAGAAAGAAAAATCTTTATCAAATGATATTATACTTCCATGGGATACTACTGATCCTAATAATTGGACTACAGAACGTATAATATCATGGTTAAAATATAATGAATTCCCTGAAACTTGGATATTGTTTTTTGAAAAATATCAAATAAATGGTAATAATTTTATTAAACTTTTAGCTAAGGAAAATTTTATATTATACGAAAAGTATTTATCTGAATGCAGGAATGGTTCATATGATAGATTTCAACATCAATTAAAGGAGACCATGTCAAAAAATGTTACCTATAATTATGGAAGAAACAAGAATATAGAAAAAGTCAAGCCGACAAGATCAACCAGTGAAATTAGTAAAAATTTATATAAATCTAATGATCAAGCTACAACACGGTCTACTTCCGATTCTATAGTTGGGCTTAACAAAATTTCCAATAGTTCTTTAAAATCAAAAGAGAACAATAGTACTATTAATAAGCATAAAAAGACGAAGAGTACAAGTTCCATATACAGAAGAAGTTTTATATCTTTAAGGAGTGCTGCAAATTTCAATCAGGTACCAACAAAATCGCATAATGACATAAACTTGAAAATACCAATACATAATGTTGCAATACAGAACCCTAAATCATTAACTTCAAAATCAGCAACTACCCCTCCCATGTCACCAAATATATTTAGAAGACATCAGAAAAGTAATTCATCAGATTCTTCATTATTTAATTTTTTATTTGGCTCATCTACTGGGACAACGTTAAATTCACCAACTCCTAAGTTGCAACCACATTTCAAAGGAGCTAATGAAAGCATAACATCTCATAAGAGCACAAAGGAAGTCACAACATCTGCCGAGTTACAAAGTAATACATCAACTTCTCAAAAGCCAAACAAAATAGTTCAGGAGAAATTGCAAGATAATGATTTGACCATAAATTCCACAAAATCTGCAGATGCAACGTTAACAAGACCTTCAAAGATTAAGTTGCCCCAAGCAACGCTTTCTGTTGATAATATTATTGAATCTTTACCTAATAATATAAATATAAAATTGCCTTCTGACAAACCAGATCATATTGATAAAACCAACTCAAAAATCAAAAATAAATTAGAGATAGACAAGCAAATTTTAATTGATGATAAATATAAACCTATTCAATTAGAGGGAAAAAATCTTGGATCTTCTTATTTTTTAATTACTAAAGATAATAAGTGCTTTTACCCTATATCTTATAAATCTGTTAGGTCCGTAGAAAATTTTAAAGATCAGATTTTTAATGTATTGAATTTGAGAGGCAAACCAATCACAATCCATTTAACTGACTTTGAAAATGATCCTGGTAGAACTCTCCCAGATTCAGTACTCGGACAATTAATTACAAATATTTCAAACTATGATAATCTGAAGTTTTTAATAAAAGATCGTTCAATAAATCATCTTCGTTCAAGAGCGACAACAGTAACAAGTGAACCAAATATTTCACTTAATTCTGTGAAGAGTAGAGGATCTATTCGTTCCATCAATAGTAATATCACTTCCGTTTATCAATCCACAATAATTTCCTCTGACACAAACTCTTATGATGATCGTGCCTCATCCAATGGAAGAAGATATCCACAAACTCCCAGTCATTATTATGATTATGGTAATAATGAGGAAACTAATTATTGGAATATAAAAGATCATCAAGAAGATGCATCATCATTAAAATTGAAATCAACACAATCATTAAGTAACTTATATCAAGACAAAGATATCTCTTATTTTTCAACACCTGAAAGTAGAGCATCAGATTCTGTAAGTAAAGAAGATTTAATTGAAAATGACAATAAGAAGCTATCACAATTGGAACTTGCTCCAAAGAGAGACGCACCAAAAGCACCAGGGAGCATTTCCCCTCAACAACGATTATCAATATCTAAGAAGTCATCATTAAAATTAAAAAGACAAGCAAATAAACTTGCTTATTCAGGGTATGTCAATGGTTCCCCTACAATACAACATAATTCTCCAGAAGCTAAATTGCCAGCAATAGATTCAAATATGTCATCATATATACCAGCATCTACTCATGTTTTGGTTCCACAACCTTATAAAGGGGCATCTGATTCAATCAGAAAAAATAAGTCAGAGGATGAAGTTTCAATACCTTCAGTTATCAAACAAAAACCAATAAACAGAAAAAATTCTTTATCTTCAAATAGAAAGAATTCAATGTCGTCTATTTTAACGAAAAGACCATCAATTGGTTCCAGAGCAAATTCTAAAAGAATAATATCCTCATCTTCCGCCGCTGATGTTTTTGAAGAAAATATAATTAACTTTTCAGATGCCCCTTATTTAACAGAATCTGATTCTTCAGATTCATTAGATGAAATCATATGGACAAATAGACAAGATACCAAGAAAAATGATACAAAAAATGATAGTGATACGGACAATTCCTCAGATTCATCAGATGATATTATATGGTCCAAAGCTGACACTTCTAAGAATTCGATTAGTCGTTATCATGATGCTACAAATGTTTTAGAAAATGAAAATAAGGTCAAAAAATTAGCAAATTCTACTGATGATAATATGACAAAGAAAAACACAAGCAGTAAAAATCAAGATGGCATATCCAGAAAAATGACATTAAGACCTTCTCCAGAAGAAGTTTATAAAAACCTTGAAAAGTTTTTCCCTGAAGCAAATCTAGATAAACCTGTTCTAGAAGGCCCGACTCCACCAGCATCTCCTAATTTAGCAAATCAGCAATTTTTACATAAAAATCTTGTATCATCAGCTAATGGAGACTCCTCGAAATTACCTGCTTCTTATTTGAAAGAAGACTCACTAACCAAGTCATCATTTACAACATCTCTGAAAAGGACGAAAACTATAAGAACTATAGCCCACGAAGCAAGTAAGGCGAGAAAGAATTCAAGAAAGCTAACAAGAAAGAATACAAAGATGTGGGGTACTAGAATATTTGAAGTTACAGATAATCAAGGTTTCCCAATTAACAAATCTAAAAATTCAAGAGGTGAATATAATGAATTTGCATGGATGAAGGGTGAAATGATAGGTAAAGGTTCATTTGGTGCAGTTTACCTTTCTCTTAATATTACCACTGGGGAGATGATGGCTGTAAAACAAATTGAGGTTCCTAAATATGGTTCCCAAAGTGAAATTATGTTAAATACCGTGGAAGCCATGAAATCTGAGGTTTCCACTTTAAAAGATTTAGATCATCTGAATATTGTTCAATATTTAGGTTTTGAGATGAAAAATAACATTTACAGCTTATTTTTAGAATATGTTGCAGGAGGTTCTGTCGGATCTCTAATAAGAATGTATGGAAGATTTGACGATCAATTAATTCGTCATTTAACCAAACAAGTACTAGAAGGATTAGATTATCTACATTCACAAGGTATTCTACATAGAGATATGAAAGCAGATAATTTATTATTGGATCAGGATGGTATATGTAAAATTAGTGATTTTGGAATATCGAAAAAGTCTGAGGATATTTATTCCAATTCCGAAATGACAATGCGAGGAACAGTATTCTGGATGGCACCTGAAATGGTAGATACTAAACAAGGATATAATGCAAAAGTTGATATTTGGTCCCTTGGTTGTGTGGTGTTAGAAATGTTTGCTGGAAAAAGACCATGGTCAAATTTTGAAGTAGTTACTGCAATGTTTAAAATTGGTCAATCAAAGAGTGCACCACCCATACCTGAAGATACGAAAGATCTAATCTCGTCTATTGCCAATAATTTTCTAGATAAGTGTTTTAGCATTGATCCAAAAGAAAGACCAACTGCAGCAGAGTTGCTAAAACATTCATTTTGTCTCGATAGTGATTCCTTCATATTTAGCGAAACAAAATTGGCAGACTTTATCAAGTCAAATGATAAGATTAATTCGACAAAATTACGGATTACATCACAGGAAAATAGGATTTCTTCAAAGTAGAAGTTTTACAATAATTGCATTACAATAAAAATCAATATTTTTAGTAACTTTAATATACTACATTAATATTATTTTATGATTTCTTTACTATTTCTGTTTATTTTGTACTTAACTTCACAATTCTGATCTTGTAAATGGTGATTTTTGGTTATTGTAATGTGAAATTATTACGTTAAATTTCTTATTAGCACCATGCAATATCATCGATTTTACATTATAGGAAAATGGGTTATTGATGGAAAACTCAACTTCAGGTATCATAAAGGTACTTTCTTCTAAATTATACATATCAACAGTTCCACTTTCTAAAATTAAATCAATAAATGCAGAGTTGCTTTTATCAGATATATCATTTGAGACTATAGATACAATATTGATTACTGATTCATCGAACCAGCCCTCATGATTCATTATATTATGAAGATTTTCAGCAAAATGAGGAATTTTAGAATTTACAAATATATTAGCATCAATAGTATTACCTTCCTTTATCTCTCGATGACAAATTGACAGCAATATATATATAGAAAGGTAATCAGATGAACACAAATAAGAATTTGGTAATACTAAATTATAGCATTTATTGCGGAATCTATCGGAAAGAACCATACCACCATTGTTTGAAATATGAATCATTAGGTTTGCGTTTAATGATGTTGCAATGGTGTTGAAAAAATGTGAATGTAGTTCATTACAACCCAATATATGCGAATAAATATGTTCGAAGTTGCTATACTGATCTTGAATCAATGGGTTATTATGTTGTTCAAAAGAAGCACCCTTTAAAGTAATTAACATGATTTCATTAATCTTTGTATCCAGTGATATCAAATTAATGGCCTTTTCTTTCAAAGTTGAAAAAATCACTTCACTACTAAAGGGAATCTTACTCAATCTTGTCACAATATCATATATTTGTATTAGAGAATCAGTTTTAGCAGTAAAATCAGGGTCATCATTATAAAATGTCGAGGATTGTAATAAATCTGTTGTTCTTTCTGTTAGTAAACGTAAATGCACGACCTTTAAGGAGATTATCTCATCAAAATTAGAAGGATGTTCAGTTATCTCACCTAGGGCGGTATTGGTTGTGGTCAAATTCAAACTATCAGCTTTATGTGATAATAATTTTCTTATTTTATAAGATTTTGATTTAACTGTCGTCATACTCGATTTTCTACTTAAAGTAACATTCACACGTGAAATAACATTTGAATCGCTATCTGTTGTTCTGTTACCTAAAAGTAAGTTTAAAAAGTCTAAGTTGGCGGAAATACATTCAGTAGAGTTAATGATATTAACAATTTTTGTTGGTTTATATCTTCCTACATGTTCGAAAGATGTCAATTGGAAAAATTCAATATTATCTGAATCTGATAAGTCATCTACCTCAATAATAGGTGTCTCTGAGTCTCTTTTTTCTTTCTGTAATTTTTTTTCAGACACCCTTTTACGAATAAGAATCCTATATTCGTCTGTATATATTAATTGGGTTAATGGTGTTGTAACAAATGTCGAAACCAAGGCCATCAAAATAAACATACCAAATATTTTCTTTGTGATTATTTTTGCATTTAAACCCACTGTCAAAACGACAATTTCAACAATACCTTTACAAGACATCAAAACACCAACAGCTGCAGATTCCCTAAAATATAAACCATGTAGCTTAGACATTATTAGTCCAGATGCGACTTTTGAACCAATTGCTATAAATATAGTTGCAAAAACGTATCCCCAGTCTCTACCCTCATTTAATAATGTCAAATCAACATTTAGACCTGCTACTGCAAAATATATCGGTATTAAGACGATATTAGGTATATCTTCCATCCTTTCTACTAGTTTTATAACATAATTATTTTCTCTTGGAACAATTAGACCTGCAATGAATGCACCAAAAATGGGATGAACACCAACGATATCAGTAAAATAGGCTGATATAAACATCAAAAATAAAATACACATAGTTGCGAATGTTGAAGGTTTAGATCTATCTAATTCATGAAATCTGATCAAAAGCCATCTTAAAACATATTTCACTGGATAAGAATATAGAAGAAACCAACCGAGTGTACATAACAATATATATACAGTGTTAATCGGCGAAGATTCCGAATTTGATAGAATAACACTAAGTGCTAACAGTACCCAACCTAGAATATCGTTAATAATACCAGCTGCAAGTACAACTATACCAGCTCTATCTTTAATCAAACGTAATTCATTCAAAATACGACATAAAACAGGAAACGCAGTGACAGATATGGATACAGCAATGAAAACCATAAATACTGAAAACTTAATGACTCCTTCAGTTGGATTTTGATTTGCATACGTATGAAATAATGGTATCGCTATAAGGCAACCACAACCAAATGGAACAGCTAAACTTACTAAACCAATAGAGCATGCTATTTTTATATGTTTCTTAATGAAATCTATGTCAACTTCAAGACCCAAAAAAAACATAAACAATATGATACCTAAATTAGATGTTAAATTTAATCCAGTTATTGACTCATCAGGAAATACAGTGTCTAGATAATTAGGGATCTGACCCAACACCGTGGGTCCCAGTATCACACCAGCGATAACTTCCGATATAACTTTTGGTTGCTTCAACTTTGCAATGAAAAAATGTAATAAATTACAAGTTAACAATATTAAACATGCTTGAAATAAAAATAAAGTAATAGGTGAACTAGGATTGTAATCAAATGGGTTTACACCTGAAAGAACACCACCGATATGTTGACCAGCCATAGTTTCAAAAATACCTTTTAGTTGATTAAGTTTCAATGAAATAAAATGATAATTTAAATATAATACCCTCAGCTATTCATACCTTAATATAACCAAATACCAAATGAAATCCTAAGTATATATATAGTAATCGAATAATTCAGGGATCAATATCAGGAACAAAGTCAATCAGTAAACTAAAACGTAACCCCTCTTTTCTCAAATAATCAACGTCCCTTCTTAATATTAACTAGATGAACTCAAAATCTCCAATGCCTTAGACACTCTTATAACAGATCTCTACGTGAATTACAAATAATAGTGACTTACATTTTCTATTATAATAGTTATATATAATATATAATAAATTTTTAGCCGCTCCACTCCACCTTAAATTAATTTTACAACGTAAGCTCCAAAATGAAAATACGATTGGTGTCAAAACTTTAAATGTGTTATATTTATTTATTTATAAAACAATTGGATATATATATATATGTGTGATGCCTACATTGTTAATATGAATATTAGTGTCTTTAATTTTAAAATTGTAATTTGTTTAAATGCATGTTTATTAATTTCATATGTGTAATGGTTTATAAAATACAGTTTTTTTCATAAAAGTGCCAAAATGCATGTGTTATTTTTGTTTTGAACCCTTTGGTTCTGTGTTAATTTGAGAATTATCTGTTATATTTGAAATAGTACTTGTGGTAGATGTTTCTGTTTCTGGTTCAAATTCTGATTCCGAGCAAACGCTGATATCTTCAGAATATTTATTTGAATTTATTTTGCAGTCTTCAGATTGAAGTAGCTCATCTGTAATGGATACTATTTTCCGGAATAGTTTACCTAATGCAAACCTTGATTCATCAATTGGAAATCTTAGTGGAGTATTTGATGATACCCAGAATATTGGATCGATGTTGGATTGTTCCTTCATGTCACAATACGAAAATGTTTGTGTATCCAATAAATTTTCTTCAGCCATAATCTTCCATTGTTGATATGATAATCTGAAATTATGATCGTTTACTCTATTATTATGAATATGTGAAAACCCTTTCAGTAATTTTTGTAATTTTTGTAATTTTTCATATGTTTCCTCTCTTGTTAAAATAGGACGTTCAGTTGAATCCAAATTATTATATTCATCATCCAAATAAGGAAAGAAATGGGTTTTAGTATTTATCGACAATGGCAGAGAATCTTCTGTTAAATTAGAATTTGAAGAGGAGTTTTTGTTTGATAATCGATTATTAGCATTTTCACTCCCTTTATTACTACTAGAAGTTGAGTTGGATTCATCAGGAGCGATATCGTCATCATCATTACCTTCATCATCATAATTTTCATTTAATAAAATATCAGTAATATGTGTAGATGTTAATATTTCTCCCGTTTTGAATCTTAAAAGACTCTTTGCCGTACTATAGTTATTATTAATGACAAGAGATTTTATATCTTGTTTAAATAATTTTTTCCCCAAAGTAAAATCTAATTTTTTGGCTGATTCAAATAATGCATCACCAACAGTTGATAAAATTGCACTCATAAGTGGTACAGCCAAAATAGCCCATATGACAAAAAATGCTCTACCAGCTCCAGTAGAAGGTGCAAAATCACCATAACCTATTGTCAGTAAACATAGAAAACAAAAGTATAAGCTATTAAAATATGACCAACTTTCTGCAAACATGAATACAACCGCTCCTAACAACCAAAAGATAATGAAAATGACAATTGTTAAAACTAAAGAAAATATTAACTGTTTCCTTTTTGAAATTTTACGTATTCTTTTCATATGGCTAAATGCTTCCTTTGTGGAGTTTATTTGCATCTCGTTTCTGTATACCTTTTTAACAAGTTTTAATCTACCTTCTTCTATTCTATGGAAAAAAAAAATTGGACCAATAGATCCTTGAATTATAGTTCTTGTCATCACCACAATTAAACCTAATATAATGACACCAGTGAGAGAAAAAACCAAAATCAAAATTTTTGCAGCAACTGTTTTTGGTAAGATATCACCTAAACCTACTGTTAACAATGATACAACAGAAAAATACATGGCAGTACAATAACTGATATCTAACAAAGCAGTAAACAATCCTGCACCCCAGATCAACCAAAGTGAGAACATAACTGTGAATACCATAACAGCTCTCTCATTTTTAATCAAATTAAATGTAGCGGGGTATTTTTTCAATTTGTATCCAACATAATGCAAAGATAATGTTAAAGTACAACAAAAATATAATGCACAAGTAACTACAGCAAACCAGAATCCAATATGAAGATGGTAATCATACCTATAAGTGTACCTAATCGAACTAATAATTACATCAATTAATAGTAAAAGTCCAGCAATCGTCCATCCAGTTATATTTATTATTTGAGAAGTTTGATAACTTATCTTTTGTGCAAAATGTGAAATTAATGTTACATTTGAAAAAAAACCAACAACAAATGATATAATATTTAAGGTGAAAATAACTGCAGGGTCATTTAATTCATGTTTCACTGTCACTCCATCAACAATTTCCCATCTTTCTCTCCATTTTTCAACAACACATGCCACTGATAATGCATTCGAAATAGGTCCCATACATGCTGTAATTACAGGAAAATAACAAGACACTATGAACCAAAAGACAAACGTTTTAGATTCAGGATCAGCATTGATAATGTCAACTCTTTCAGAAATAAAACTCAAAGCCTCTCTCAAAGAGGGATCGACATTTTGATAATCAAACTTGTCTTCTTCTATATCCTTTACATGCATTACTCCTGCACTATCTTACCAAACTGTAAAATTTTATATATCCATATGCAAAACTTAATACTTATATCTCGACTTCCTCACAACGGTAAGTCCACACCCCATAGACAGTCCAGTTCTTATTGATAACTAAATTTATTCTTTAACATTAATATATTTATAGTCCTTTAAATATAACATCTTTCATATCCTTTTAATTTCTGAAAACATTGAAATTAATGTCATTAGTACTTAAACAACAGTGCCAAAAGAATAAAGGTTGTATCAGTATATAAACAACTTGGCATGTAATGTGCATAAGATGCCAGGAGAGTGGTGGGTTGGATGTCTATTTCTCTATTTATGTATGTTTAATCATGGTTTCTGGAGGAGTTGTAGAGGTCCTCTGTTTTGCTAGGTATAATTAAGTTTTGGAAACAAGTTAGTTGGTTAGCTTACTATCTGTGGACTGTTAAGATTGATCGATGTTGGCTGATTTCAGCATGATAAACATATGTGTATCATTATTTATATTCTATATTGTATATACTTGATAATATTTAGTACTGACATTTAATTTTGAGTTTTTAAGTTAAAATTTGATATATATGTGACGTTGGTGCAATGTGACTGCAATTACTACTAAAACTGTAGAATATCCCATTAGTACTGCAATTGCTGTACTGTCCGTGGCATCAATTGTAGAGAAAGACATATTTCCTAGACCTGTCAATATGTTACTCAATAAAAACATGAATAAACCGTTTCTATTTACTGATTCATAGACTACTGACATCTTGTAAGGTTTCGAGTTGTCCCCAAATAATGTATTTATCATACAATAGCATGTTATAAAAGCTAGGTTATACGTGACAACCCATGCACTATATGCTATGTTAGCAAATCTTCTAGAGATATCAAAAGGATGCAACTTGAAGATTATATTTGTGACAAAAAAGGATAGCGTAGTCCATATCAAGAGACCACGAAGGGATGACACAGTGGTGATCCTATCCCAAAGTGATAATTTATTCTTGTTCTTTTTAGCTACTAAAGTGGATGATGGTTTGTAGAGATTGTTCTTAGTTGGTTGATTACCTAACAGATAGAAACCTGTATTTTGTCCAAACAAAAAGATGGAGCAATATCCAAAGAATGATAATATGCCTTCTCTATTAGCACTGAATAAGTCGGTTCTCTCTCCCAAAACCAAAAATATCAGCATTTCATTTTCATTCTTCATTAATACCCATTCATATACCAATGAAATGATCGAAGCGATAACAACTCTTGGTATATATTCTGTAATTGGCTCCAAAATAGCTAAAACAGGTGGTAGAAATGCCAATGTTAAGAAAAAATTCCAATGTACACCATACTCAGTTACATGTTCCTGGTATTCGAGGTTCTTCACAAAATAAAGTCTTAATAGACCTAGGACTAATAAAACTAAACCAGATCTAATACCCATTATAATACGCATTAATGGGTTCATTTTATAATTAGAATCCATTTTCTCTTTGATTAACGACCTTGCGGAGACTACACCGTTACTGAATACAAATGAACCAACACCAAGATCCATCAAAGATGTACCCCAAGTTTCAACTTTTGCAAAACGACGAGGAAATATATTGAAATCAACAGCAAATATAGAGATCATGGTAAGAACCATCATAGCACTTCTATAAGCAGTCAAATATGGAGATTTAACCAATTCAAACTTTTTACCTTCCTTTTTAGATGTATCCTCATCCTCTATTACCGATTCTTTCTTGGTTTTGTTCTCTTGAGGACTTTTGTCCTTTTTACCCATGGCTGACCAAATAAATAATAAAACACATGGAATTAGTATCAATGTTATTAACATATATGTATTGTCTGCATACGTAGTGACCGACAATAACAATGTGATCCACAGCAATGCAAATTCAACAACAATACCATAATTTTGGCCATGAGTTGTAATTAAATTATAACAAAAATATGCCACTAATGCAATTGATGTAACTATATTAACCTCTAAAATAGTTCCCCCTTCAAGGCCAGTCACAAACGACTCTTTCCTTTCTTTCAAAGAAGCCATAACGTTTTAGAATAGAAATTCAATAAATTCAATCCTCAATTGATAGGTTACTCGTTGCAAACTAAATCTTTACAGACGCAAATAATGTCTATTTGACGTTGTTGAATACAGTTAATTAACGTTGCTAATACTTAATAATTTATATTTAAGTATACCTGAAAAAATTATACTTTGCGATGCTTAAAATTTAATGAATTTATAGTTGAAAGTAATTTAAAGTTGTAGTATGTTGTATAAGTAACAAAATGTCATGATATACTGTCATTGCTGGAACAAAGTTATGGTATTTTTAGTAGTTAGGGCATATTTCACTAAAAACCCTTTGAATGTGAGGTAACAGCATATACAGACAAGACAAAATTCAACTCTATTATACAATGAGTTTTAGGAAACGGAACAAATTGATTTTAAACAAATCAAACGATACCACAGTAACATCTACTAAACGTATAAAGAAAGCTATAATTAAGGAAGACGAAGAAGAAGAAGAGGACCAAATTAGCTTCTCTATCAATAATAATTCGAAACTACATAAGGTAAAATTACCGCCTATTGTAAATAGATATAATAATGATACAAGGACTGATTCGAGCGATAGTGAAGATGCTGCAATAACAGAAAATGAAAACTCTGGATCAATATACAGTAAATTATATAATAGGGATGAGAATCCGACTTCTTTATCCAAAGAGTGTTCAATTACAAATTCCAAATTCCTAGAAAAAAGTGATTCTGTTATTATCAATATTGAAGAAATGGAACAAAATGGGCTTCTTGAGAATTATCAATCTGATAGTGGTTCAGTGATAAACGAAGTTGTTACTAGTTCCATCATATCATATCGAAGGCCAAAAATTAATATAAGGAAAGAAGAAAAAGCCTATACAAAGTTACTTGATGAAGATGATAAAGAGGAGGTGATGGAGATTATAAACAAACAAGGAGGTTTAGAAAAACATAATGAAAAAGATATAACTGGGTTTGATTTTAACATGACAGAATTTGAAGATGATAGACTTGCTGTAACCGACAAAGAGAGGCGAGTGTATGCCATGAATAGGAAAAAATTAATTGAACAAGCTTTAGATATGCATCAAATAGAGGATGATAGAGACAATAATTTAAATGAGTGGGAAAATCAACAATTTTCTAAAGTTTTTGATTCTGGGAAAACGCATTCTGACACTAAAGATTCTCAAATAAATTCATTACAATTATACTTACCAATATTGAGTAAACTGGAAGAACCGCAAAATATAATTAATTACATACAGACTGTGAAGTCAGAGTTAGCGAATAAAAAGAAAATACTAAAAACTCAAAGATCATCACTTTCGGATGAACTCATATCATTACAAGACAGGATTGATTCCTTAGTTAAAGGTTTATGTAATATATAATTATTATAATAAACGATTGACTTAATGTTTAAATATTGTTTCATTTTGACCTTAAAAATTAAAATCAACTCAAAAATAATCAAAATGGGATTTTTTAAAAATGTATAAAAATAGTTGACTTGTACATTTTTGAATTGTGAATATCATATACTCTGGTATGATTATCAACTTTATTATTTTCTACATTTTGACAGAGTTCATTTGAATAAAATGGCTTGGTTCCGGGTTTGATTAAAGCTAAGGTTATATGTGGAATCTCATTAGCACATTTCAATTTATCTAAAATTAAACCATCCGTATTTGTAATTGAATCGATTTCAATAATAGCAGCTAATATTTTATCATCCCAGCATATTTTTTTCACTGAAAAAGTCATAATATCATCTGTTCCCATTTTATTAGGTTGTTCTCCTGATGCATTTTTATCAGCTTTTAGATTTTTTTTGATCAATGGAATATAACGATTGTTATAATCTTGCCAAACTTTTTGCAAAATAGGTCCACCCTTTCTGCAAGATGCGACGTGAGCCAAAGTGACATGGAACTCTGGCTGAAATGCTTTACTTTCTAGTATATTCCTTATTAATGTCTTATCAGATTCAGAAAATGTAGATTTATTCAAAAAATCTTGAAGTATATCAAATATGATCTCATTATCTGGTAAGTCTGCTGAAAAAAAGACAGGTGATATTTTTTTCTTTACTTCTTTTATTTGAGTAACATTATTTTTAAAATTCTTCTTCTTTTTTGATGATGAATTATTAAACGTCTTTACTATAACAGGTTTATAATTTAATGATTTTTGGAAAGCCTTTTCAATTTCTTTATGATCAGGCACATCAGGGACTAATTGTGGATACTTTTCATGTAATTTAGTTAATATAGTTTCGGCATTTTTTAAAGAAGAATCAAGCTCTTTCACCTCAAGGTGGATTATAAAATCGAATAGGTTATCTGGTGATTTATCCTCTTGAACTTCTTGAAATCTTTTAATAAAACCATCCATGATACCAAGGATTTTCTTTTCACCATAAACAGTAGCTTTAATACTTTGATGATTGTCTCCTCTTTTCTTTACTCTATCTATAGTCAAGTTTCTAATAAATTCCATATTAGCATATGTTACATATGAGATTGCGATGACCTTAATATTGACATCATAAGACAAGTAATCTTCTTTATACATGTTGATCCAATCGATTATTTCTTTCCTCTCTCTATATTGGTGATTGTTTCTATCAATAATGACACATTTTACGTTATCTTTACTTAATATTTCAAGTGAACGCTTAACTAATTGTGAACGATCCTTAGAAGTTATATCATCATTTTGGACATGTTTCCATTGATCAGGAAAAATGTTCGTCAAAGTCATAGAGGTAGTTGTTTTACCACAACCTATCACTGCAATTGGTACAATAATAAATTTTGTTAATTCATCTACTTTTGAGAAGTCAAGTGCATTTCTCAACTCTAGTTCTTTGATCTTTTCATGGTCTAATATTTCTATACCTGTCATGCCATAAGATTCTAAAAACTTATTTCTCAAATATATTATACCTTTACCTTTTAAATAGTTCTGAGATAAAGTTGGCTGATTATCCAATAATGGGACCACAAAATCCATATACTTATTGGTTATAAACCTATGCTTTTTAAAATTGAAAACTCTCGTATTAGATTGTATATAAGCCTTTGTAGCCTCTCTCCATTGCCTATACATTAAGTAAGGCTCATCAAACTTATATTTAAAGAAAAATGGATTTTTAGAATCAATAGATTTTGTTCTAATGACAAAACCTTCAATTTCTTCATTTTCATATGTTCCTGTATTAGCACAACCTTCCAAAAATATTCTTAGATCAGTAATATCAGCTATAGTAATATATTTGATTTGTTTAAAACCGTATTTTAATGCAAATTCATTGACTTCACTCATTGGTAATGTGTTAAATTGAATAGTATTTAGATTCATACCATGCAGATATAACCCAGCTTTATTATCTGAGTATACAATGATATGTTCTTCAAAAGAATCATCACAATATTCAGCTACTGCAGTGATATTCCTTTCATAAAGTTCTTTTGCAAATTCCTTGACATCAATATTTAACTGTTCCAATTGTGATTTTAAAAATGCTTCTCCAGCTTCTGCATGATTTCTATCAGAATCATCTCTTGGGCCTGTGGAATGTTTAGAACAAGTTACTAAAGTCCCATCTGACAAACCAGAAAAAAATATAATACAACCATTTGCCTTAACTGATACTTCATAAGGTCCTTTTGTATGTCTAACCAAATAATCCCATTTTGTGAAAGGAACTTCGTCAACACTGAAAAACTTATCATAACCTCTAGCAACAATAGAAGGGATCTCAGAATCATTCGACAGAAACAAACCTCTAGCATCACATGGCAATTTTATATTTTTCTTACCATAATCCCATTCATTAAATTTCCAACTGACAACTTTCTGATCACTATCAAACAGATTACATACTCGTTTAAAAGCCCTTCCCTTATGTGGTAACGCCGAGGCCTTCTCCAATTTCTCTACAAGTGCCAAAACATCATCATCCTGACTAACACACATACTCAAATACTATCCGCACAGATCTCAATCCAATTAAATATATCAAATCACACAAACAAAAACTATCTTGTACCACAACGATCTGACCAACTAATCTGAGAGCAATAATTCAAAATATTTAACACTCCGGAACAAATAACTGCCAATTATTAAACTCAAATGGATCACTATCTGCTCAATCATCAACATGAACTACACAGATGTACCCCATCTCACCAACAAGTAACATCAATAATCATAGTTTGTCCCATCGACACTGCATAGCTCATCGCAATAATTGAATATTTATATTGCAATCTGAAACTTTCTTAAAATTTTATGTGTTACCCGGCTGTATTCTCAACGATATCGAAATTTCAATATAAAAAATATGAATAAATATAATTATGTTCATATATATATAAAGGGTCACAGATTTTAATGAATTCTAATGCAGTTGTTGGCGGTTAATTGAGGCTAGTAATCGTTAAGTTAAACTATTTATGGTTAAGCTGCTGATAGGGAATATTGCTTTGATTTTTTTTTTTAAATTTGGAGCTCAGTATATTGATTGTCAGATTGAGAATAGGTTTTGGTCATTATGAGTTATAATAATATTGATGTTGATGAAGCAGATGTGATTGTTTATTCACAGAATTTGGAGAAAGTGAGTCGACTTACCACAGATATAAATAATTCGTTGAAGAAAATTGCTTATTCTTCTAATGAGTCTACTAAATTATTTACTCCGATCATAACAAGAAATAATATGCTTTCAATTATGCAAAAAAATATAGATAGTACTTTGAATGCAGTTTCCTCTGTTAAGGAATTGGCAAATGAGGCATCGAGATACGAGGTTATTTTGATAAAGAGTATTAATGAGGTGGGATTGAAGCCATATATTAATTCTATCCATAAATTAGATGATATGTTAGAGTATATCACATCTAATAATGAGTCCAATGAACAAAATGCTGAATTTAAAGGTGTTTTGACACATTTGAAGGAACTTGTTAAGAAGAGTGATGATAAATTGAAATATTATTTTCTTGCTGTGTTAAATTCAATGAAACCTTTTGATCCTCAAATAAATATGAATAAAAAAATTCCTTTTCCTTATTTTGCAGATGAATATATAAATGAATTATCAATAATTTTGGATTATTTTGAAAATTCTTCCACAAATTCAAATATTCATGAAATTTTCATTAAGGAAAGAACAGGATTAATATTAAAAAGTATGGCATATTTAGAACCTTTTACTAAACAGGTTACAAAATCTTCTAATTCTCCATATGAAAAGGGAAGTAATGGTTTGTTAAATTACACCGATGGTTTAATGGGGTTTATTTCAAATGAGCAATCTTTAATTAATGATTTATATGGGCAAAGAGATGAATATAAATCATTTGTACTTGGAAATATTATAAGACCTTTATTGGATTCTTATGTTCATGTATTTAACAATAATATTGATACAGTAAAAAGTAATTTGGAAAATGCTGGATTATTTAGTTTTGAAATGACAGATAGTATAAATGAACTTGAGAGAGTTTTGAGAAGTAATGTATTGCATGATTATGAACCATTAACTAAATGTTCTATGAAAGTTAGTAAAATCACACAGTCTTTATTTAAAAATTTCATAATTAAAATTGAGACTAAAGCTGATCAAATGTCGGCAATCCCAGCCGACAATGGTGTCACCGAAGTTACAGTGGATGCTATGTCAAGATTAAGAAGATTCAGTGAATATAAATCAGGATGTTTGAATGCAATTTCCAACATTGACAGACAATCATGGCTGCCTGCAAATCAATCTGCGAAATCATATACATTTAACAATAAAGTAGATTTATCTAAACCAACTGCATTACTTTCATGTTTTTTAAGTGATTGTATTGATATAGTATGTGTTAGTTTAGAAAAAAGAGCTCAACAACTTTTATCACCACTAGGTGGTTCTGGGGCTGCTAACTCAAATAGTAATAAAAATTCTCAAAAGCCAAGAATTGGTTTCTTTATTATAATGAATTTAACTTTGGTAGAACAAATTATAGAAAAATCTGAATTAAGAAATATGTTAGGATCTGAGGGTTCGGCAAGATTGGATAAGTTGAAAAAACGTTATATTAATTACTTGGTATCTGATTGGAAAGACTTATCAGCGATATTAATGGATCAAGTGTTTGTCGATAGTGCAGGTAAGGTTGCCTCGAAAGATAAAGATCAATTGAAAGAAAAATTCAGGAAATTTAATGAAGGATTTGAAGAGCTAATAACGAAATACAAACATTATTCTCTTTCGGATCCATCTTTGAAAAATCTGCTAAGGTCAGAAATCACTTCTTTAGTATTACCGATGTATGAGCGTTTCTATGGTCGATATAAGGAATCTTTCAAAAATCCAAGAAATCACATCAGATATACGCCATCTGAGCTTACTTCTATCTTAAATCAACTAGGGAAATAATGTAATGATTAGATATATAAGATAAGATTATAAATATAAATTTGGACTCTAGTTTTATATGATTAGAATATTAGTTAATCACGTAGAAAATATGTAGTTGATTAAATAAAATGAAAGGTATTTAAAGGATAATATAGAAATATCACCTAATTCTCAATCAACATTATCTCCTTAAGAGCAGTCAGTACATTACTTAAGGTTTTTTCAAAGTGGTGATAGTATCAATTGAAGGCAAGCGTGTACTATCTTTACTTGAATGAATTGTATTTTTGAAGTCATCTAAAACATGATTTGAATTAGCATCCTGTGAAGAATATGCATGAGGAACACTGTTTCTTCTTTCAGTTCCCTCAAATATAGATTGTGAATTTAGGTTTACACTATTACTCTGCCCAAAAAAATCAAAAGTACTATTCGGTTCAGTACTAATCATTTCTTCAGATAAATCAGCAGAAGTAAAAAATGATTCATCTACAGTGTTATTTGCCATAGATTCATTGGCGTTCAATAATGGAACTCTTGATGTACCTTCTATGTAAGACTCATCAATAGGAGCAGCTGCAGCTGAAGAAGTTACAGAAATATCATCCTCCGAAAGATCATCAACTTCGGTGACATCTGTTTCATTATCTGAGGCAAAAATATTGTTTAGATCATTATATGATGAATTATCATGTCTAATAGTAGAAGGGAGGTTATCTAGCATGGTATTTGGTTTAGTTCTCCATAAATTGGAATTGAACGGTAAAGAACTTTGGTTCGTTCTTAAAACACCATTGGCACTGTGAAAGCTTAGATTTGAGGTCACATCAGTATCAGTATCATCACCTTCGAAATCTTTCAAGCCTTTGTTAGCAAAATTAGAACTTAATATGCTGCCATTTCTAGAAAGTGATTTTTGATCTAGTTTCAGAGTAGAGACCCTATTATTAGATGAAAGAAATATACTATTTTTATTATGGCTGATGGTATTAGAACTCCCGGAGAGAAATGAACTTGTAGTGATTGTTTTACTATATGAAGGAGGATCCAGTGGTAGTCCATTTTCTTCATTTTTCGCTGTGTTTAACGACATAGATTCAAAATCAAATGTTGGTGGCTCAATATCGTCATCAGATAGGGCCGCTGATCTTAAAACAGGTGAATTGATCGGTGATAATGGGATGGCTTGTGCCATTGCTAATCCTATATCTAATGAATTTGGATGATAAATGTTAGATTTTAATTTTGGAGACTCAAAAACCTCTTTAGGTATTGCTGGAATGTGGTCGATAGGAGTGTGAAATGCAGTTGCAGACGTATCATGGTTAATTTTATTTAGTTCCATTTGGACATGTGGAGACAACATTGGTGATAATAATATTTCCTTTGGAAAAAAAATATTGGAATCATGAACGGATGTGATATCTGGTATTGTTTGATTTAATACATCATTATCTGACTGAACGTTAGATGTTCCATTTTCATCAGCGAAAATATCTAAATTTGATTCATCAACATTCATGTGAACTTGGTGTGTGGCATAACATGGTAAAAGAGTGTTAGCATGACAACATAACTTGTGTAAAACGTGAATTGGGGAATCGATGACAATTTCATAATGTTTTCTTTTACCGTTAGTAATTTTAGATAATCTCAAACTCAGTTTGATCCAGTGAGAAGATTTTATTTTTTCATATGCAGTATCAGGATGTAAACTTTGTTTGTTAGCAAATACACTAGGGATAAAAACTTCAAATGAGTAGTCTTTGTTAATAACATCACCAGTTTTTTCATCTATTAGTAAATTTCCTAAGTTTTTCGTTTTCGAAGTCTTTTCATCCGGTTGTAGTGGTTTCAATGCTGGACCATTATGTTCAGCTAACAAATATTTCTTAGCTGGTTCTATTCTATGGACCTTTTTACCTTTACTGTAATATTCCATCGTTTCTGTTAAATATATCCTGATTCTATGTAAAGTTACTTTATCCAAAGGTGAAAAGCGAAAAGAAATCGGAAGAAATGCATCCAATATAATATCCTTTGAAGCAATCATAATATCATAATATAGAAAATTTTCCCAGTTTCTAGATATTGCGATTGGCTCTGTCTCTTCGATTGATGTATCACATGGAGTTCTTATAATATTGACTGGTAATTGTGCCACAATGTTTGATTTAAATGTACCATATCTTTCAATAGTAGCGGTCAGATTATATTCAACAAATCCAAAATCAGCCTTTATGGTTTCTGGATAGGAAGAAGGAATGGCTTGTTCAAAAGTGTAAATATAGTCACCTGGTAAGAACGTAAAATGATCAGTATTGTTTGAAGTTGCAGTTGACGAATTATTTGTATTTATATTTGAACTGGATAAACTTTTGTTCATTGATGAAGAATTAATGTTATTTGAATTGGAGTTTGTACCAGCATCCGATAGTGAGGAAAAAGTGCTAGTTAATAAATCTGAAAAGATTGATGATTTAGAATTTTTGCTATTATTATTAGTAGTATTAGTATTTGTAGAGCCTGTATTCATATCTGCGTCAGTGTTTGTCAAAGAAAACTCTCTTTTGAAATATCCGAAAGGGGACATGCTTCTAGTCAGCTTGGGACTTGACTCAGATTTCTCTGGCTGATTAGTGGAAGCTCCAAAAAAGCTTCCTTCCGAGTTTAAAGATTTTTTGTTAACAGTATTTGAAGAAACAAACGAATTGTTCTGAGATATATTTTGTATGTTTAAATCTGATGGGAGACTTCTGAACGCGGAAGCACCACTTTCTTGTAAAATAGGATCCTCTATTTCATCTAATGAATCCTCACTCTCCTGTTGAAGTAGTACTGAGTTTCGCAGAGATCTGGGATTTAAATTAATTTTCGTTTGAGCTGACTGGCCATTTGATGATGAATTTGCATAGTAAAATGGCCAAGTATGGTTAACAATATCCTTAACCTCCACAAACTCTTGTCTCTTAGGCGGGATACCTTCTGGCCAATCGGTTCTTCCATACCCTTTAAAGTTCAAACATATCGATTTCAATTTCGAAGGTTTCAAAACTCTCACAATTAAAGACCCTCTCAACAAAGAAGGAGGCCTTTGCTGAATCTCTCGGGGACTGAACCCTTGAACAAAAACCACAGGCTCCACCAACTGGATAAATACTTGTATATTCGTGGTCTGGGTCAACGGTAAAGCCTCATTCGAGACATCAGCGTCCTTCTCGACTGGGAAAACAGGAGATCGTATCGAACTCTGTTGCAACATTTACTTACTCTACAACGGCGCACGTATCCACCCTAGCGACGGTATTTTCGATCCTGGTACACTTCAGACCACCTCTGAAAGCTAGAGCTCTACTAATAACTGTATCAAATGTAGTTTCCAAATCACTTTGCCCTTCAAACCACACCGTGCTCCAAATTAAACCGTATCGCAAACTAAGAAACACACTTTCGGACGCCCTGGCTCTTTCAAGCATCTCCAAATCGTCCTGGCAGAATCAAATTTGAAACACTCACAACCACCGACCACCACTAACCACACAACTGCCAACCGCACCTTCACAGCCTTGGTTCCACTTTCTACATATCCCACTTGACCTTACATCTTTGTTTCAAAGAGTCCTATTGTTTCGAAATTTCAGTCCAAGCATAAAACCTAATATTTGAAAAATCCAACCACAGTGAACCCCCGCACAACATTAGTCTTATCTGCTCCTGCGTGACGTTCACCGACAGCCTCGCAAGACCCAATTTCCTGCCTGCATCCTCAGCAAGTATCTAAGCGCTTGTTCCCAAATAGGCAACCCACAATCACCGGGCCTCCACGTTGCTCGCAATGCGCCTTGCAAGCCATTGTCCACCAATGACGGCGACTTGGCAGCCACTCACACTGCCTCACAGCAAGCTCATTGCCCGTTTAGCGCCCCCTGTCCCGTATACGTCGCAATCCACCGAGGCTCCACACAAACGCCGCATGCACCCATGCCTCGATCCGACCGACCGCACAGCATTCTCTGCCTCGGGCGACGTTGTGTATGTATTTCCCGATTTGTTCGGTCCCTTAGTGAAGTTTTTCATTTCGGAATATTACGTCAATAGTGAAAAAAAAGAAAGGCTTTGGCAATTGGTGATGAGATATATAAAACAGGCCAGATTTTGTTTGGATGGGAGGTTCAGAAACGATTGTGGGTGGTTCAGGGTTGGGGAAGCACGGCTGAGTTCACGATTGGAGGCTTACTAGACGCAGTGGGTTACATGGGATGCAATAGAGGCCACGGACACGAGATAAGAAGTTAGTTGCACGTACTCTGGGATGGTTAGATATTTTAGTAAACCGCGCAGCCTGCATCCAGAGATTGGTCTGACTGAGACCCAGAAGGACAACTCTCTGAGGGCTGCGCAGCTGATGTTTCAGAAGCACAGTTCAGCAGAGGGGGGGGCTTTGGCTGCGGTAGCGGGTTCGAGCAGTGCGGCTCTGAAGAAGAAAGCGGCGCATGTTGCTGCGAAGGACAGCTCTGCCTCGGTCAGACCGCCCTTGGAGAGGAAGTCGTCGAGTAGGACGGTGATTAATGCGAGGAGAGCAGCCGTTAAGGCTCAGAAAAATGTATCTGTGGCTCCTGAGAGCAGCAAACTTGAGAGAAGTGTCAAGAAGAAGCAAGAAATGAATCCAGCTAAGGCTGCTAGCCTTGCACAGAGCATGTCTGAAGTACAGGATAGACAGTTGAAAGGAAAGCCCACAAATCAATTCTTGACGGTAAGTTCGAAGAAGGCAGCCGCTTTGGCGCATACGAATTTGGCTAACATGGAAATAGAATGGGACCTGCCATTGAATAATCAATCGCATAATCAGCATAAACAAAAAACAGATAAATATCCACAATACGAAAGGCCTACACACTCTAGATACCATACACATTCTAGGTCTATGGAGACCTTGAACACAGTGAGTTCTCCAAAATTTACAGAACCCTTATACAGAGCGACGACTAGTAATATCTCTAAGGAAAACTTTTATTTTTCTGTGCCGCCTCAGATGTCTAAGTATAATGATAGCCAGTATTCGAGCAGTAGTGGTGTTGAAATGGGGGATAATATATCAGTCAATAGTAATAGAAATGATATAACATCAATCGTCTCTTCAACATCCATCACAAATGAAAATGTATTGAATATGGGAGAAGAGCCCATATACCATAATATCAATAGTTCACAGGGAAATGGGGACATAACTCCACCATTGATGGATAAATCTGTCAATTCGTTGATACAGATATCTCACAATCCAAAGCTCCCTAAACTAGTGACTGATCATACAGAAGATACATATGGTGCAATTAATAAAAGAAACGCTGGTAATGTAAAATATGAAGGTACTTTACCAGATCTAATACCTAATCACCAAAGACAACATTCAAAAGTTGAGAAGCTGAAAAATAAAATATTTAAAACCCATGAATCAGGACCTGCAGCTCATTCTACTACAGATTTAGGGAAATCGATTAGTTATTCCTCTTTTGATAGTAGTTCTCATGTTCCAAGCTATCTCAGCTTGAATAATATCATTGAATATCAAGCTGGGAAAGCAATTATAAGGAGCACTCAGAGTGTTAGATTGAAAACCACAATGAGACAAGCGAAAGAAGAAGATAACGATAATAAATCCAATAGAGGAAATATGTACGGAAATAACGACAAAAATATGTCATTTGACGAATTTGGAAAACCTCTTGACTATTTGGCATACGATGAAGATTATATCTCTAGTGATGAAAATAGTGAATATGACAATGCCTCACTCTCTGACAGTAATGAAAAAAACCCTAAAAAGAAAATGAAACGTAGAGACCGTATTAAGAATAAGATTAAAAGGACGACAGCAGTTCTACCCTACTCACACCTACACAGCAGCGGTAGCCATCACTACTTGTCTCATATCACTAGTAATGATTTAACAAGTGGAAACAGTCATTTTAAAGGGTTTAATGAAGACAAGCCATGGAAATCTCATAATGATTCCTGTTTTATTACAGAGCAAGAAAGGAAAAGATACGAAGCTATGTGGGTAAGTAATAGATATCTATACCTACATCTATTACCGTGGTGGAGTTACTTCACAGGGAATGGTACAGAACAAGATTCAATTATCACTAACCCCATACTGGCGAAATTAAAGTTTAATATCAAGGGACTACCAGACGACGGGCTGATGTTAAATCTGGTAGCCCAAGATATCTGGGTCAGATCTGCACTACCCAACGACGTCCTAATGAATATATACGATTTGGTCGATCTGCGGAAAGATGGAACGTTAAGCAGAAAGTCGTTTATAGTCGGAATGTGGCTAATAGACCAATGTCTCTACGGTAGAAAGTTGCCGAAATCAATTGATCAAACCATATGGGACAGTGTCGACAGGTACATGGTCAACGTTCTGACCTCGGAAACCTCCATGAAGGCACTCAAAAAAAATAAGAAAAAACTAATCAAGAAAGAACTTAAATACATCAAAAAGGAAATGAAGAGCATCCACATATAACTGAATAAATATTCACATCCCACACAACAGAGAACACAAATTTCCATAGCGGACTATCGAAGATATATCTGTACTTAGTGCTAACCACTGTAATAATTAATTTAACTAATTTAACTAATTTAAAACAAAAATTCATTGATAGACAAGAAATACTTGTCGCTATACTGCATGTATACATATATGTATATGTATAGGTATATGCATATGTATATATTTATATAGATGCAACTCGTGCTTTTACATCCCTGGCAAGACTCGAACGCTCGACAGACAGGCACCCACCGCAACAAAGAATCCACTTCTGCAAGATAGGAGCTCAGAAACGGCCGCACATGCAATCCGAAATACCCAAGACCCGAATTCGACAAGCGTTCTCCCAAATAAACACTCGCACAAGGATCCTTGTAACAGCGGCAAAAATGTACGCATCTCGTACAAAACTTTGAGGGCAATTGTGAGGCATAAAGCAAAAATGAAATATTGATAATTGCGATTTCGAGTTTTAACATATGGAAGAGTTATGAACTTTTAGTAACTTTTGTGCAGTTCAAGATATGGATCTGGTGTTATTTTTGTTATTCAGGATTGGTATAATTGTGTTGGTAATTGGTTGTTGTGTGTTGGGGGGTTGTTTATTTGTGGGTTGGGGAGTTTGGGGGGAAGGTACAAGGAGCGATCGATATATGTATATATGGGTATATGGACAATATTCCTTTAGTTGTTTGTTTATCTATAAGGAAGACATCTGTGTATATTTGATTTGTGATTGTGCTAGGTGTTTGAGTTTGATTTGAGCAATTGGTGGTTGAGAAATTATTTTCATTTTGTTGTATTGACTTGATTGCTTTGTTATATTGGTGAGATAAAGATGTTTAGGGGTGTTATTGGAGCGCTAACTGGGAGCAGGGGTCAAGTGACTTTGACGCAAGATGAGAAGGTTAGACGGGTTTTGAGACAGGCTCATGATTTTGAAATTGCTTTAAAGGCGATGGATTATGTTTTGGATGATCGAGCCGACGAAGGTTTGGATTTGTTGAGTAATGGTGACTCTGAGATGGAGAAAAGATTAAGCGATGATGAGTCTGGGTCAGTCAATCCTAATGATAAAACGATTAGGGTTTTAGCGAAAGGTGTTATTGAATTTTTGGAGGCAACCTTAGGTTTTGAAGCTGAAGAAATGAGAAAAGCGTCTGCTACATTAGCTGAAGCAGAGAATTTGTCCTTAAAAAGTAGACAATTTGCTCAAAAAATGGATTTGAGAAGTAGTTCAATTTATCCACCAGGAACAGTTTATGCTGTCACTTATACGGAATCGTGCTTATTACATGCATTATTGATGATTTTTAGTGAAAGTGTTCTTGAAGGTGCTAAAGCTCTTTTGAAATTGAGAAAAGCTTATTATATGTTACAAGAAATTTTTCAAGCAATTAAGAAAGCAGAAAAGGCACAAAAATCGTCCAAATCTGGTCGTTCAAATATGGCCACTTTTAGAGAAAAAAGTGGCAGTATCAGTAGTTCCAGAACAAATTCAAGTAGTATTGGAAGTCCAAGAGCTAAAAGTGGAAGCATCAGCAGTGTTAGAACAAAAAGTGGCAGTGTTAGTTCAAAACCTTCCATTTATAAAGAAGCAACAAATGATTCAGATGCAAGTTTCATTAGTGGTGCATCTAACTTCACATTCTCTGATATACCATATGAATTAACTGACGACGAAAAGGTTGATCATGATCTTTTAGAATTTGCTGAACAAGTTCACAAGATGAGAATCCAAAGATTAACAGGTGCTCATATCGGAAATTCTCCTGCTATTAACAGATTAAGAACTGATCTTGGTTTGGATAGTAGCAAAGTTTTACCAGAAGGTAAAGAATCTGAAGAATATGAAACATTGACAGAGTTAGATTTATCTCAAGCTACTATCGATGAATTTATTTATTCTGGTGTTAACTTATGTTATGGTATACTTCAAGTTGTTTTATCTCTGTTGCCATCCAATATTGGTGCAGTCTTATCGATTGTGGGTTTCCGTGGTTCACGTGAAGATGGTCTAAGATTGGTGTGGAGATCTACTAAACAAAGAAACATTCACGGTTGTATTGGTTTATTGGGTTTGATGTTTTATTACGACGGTCCATTCCAGTTTACTGATGATGACTTTGATATTCCTGTTGCCAAGGACTCAACTACATTAACAAAAACTGATACTAATAGCACTATTAGAAGTGAATCGGATATGGATGGTCCAACTTTGTTGCATCCTGGTAAAATTTTAGAAAATGCACTACTTCAATCAAGGGCCTTGTTTCCAAACAGTGCATTATGGTTATTAAATGAATCTACAATGTTGGCTGGTAAAGGTCGTCTGTATGATGCTGTTGCATTAATGGATTCAATTGACACCAATAATATCAGAATGAGACAAGTTAAATCATTAATGATTTTTAACAGATCAATTTTCTTGGTTCATTTACATGAATATGAAAGAGCTGCTGAAGATTTATTATCCCTAATTGATATTAGTAGTTGGTCGCATGCCTTGTACTATTATTTTGCAGGTTGTTGTTACTTAGAAATTTTCAGAATGCATGAATTGGGGTTGAAGGAAGTTGAAGATCCTGAAAAGTTTAAAAATTTGGCCTATAAGTATATTTTTGAATCTCCTGAAAATAATAAGGGTAAAGGTTTTAAATCTAAACCATTACCATTAGATAGGTTCATGATGAGAAAAGTGTCACAATTTGAGGCTACCAAAGCTAGATTGAATTTAGAAGATTCTCTGGATGCTATTGGTACTTCACCAGTTCACGAATTACAATATTTCTATAATGGTTATAATAGAATGACAAAGGAACATTTAGAAATAACTTACCAAATGCTAACAAGTTATCATAATCCTGCCATTGATGAACACGATCCAGATCAAGAATTGATCAAAAATCTATTAGTTTCTCTAACATTAAGAAGATTAGGAAAAGTTGAAGAAGGTGTCAAAATATTAGATAAAGATGTCATACCAAATTTCTTTTCCATTGTCGATGGTAAGAGTAAATATGTCAAAAAGACTGAGGATCCATGGTTATATCCAACTGCATTGTACGAGCGTGCCTTATTTACTTGGAAGATAAAGGAAATGAGTGGTCTTCAAGAAGCCAGAGATTGGCTGCTTAGAGCACAAGGTTATGCCGACGATTATGAATTAAGTTCTCGTGTGGAAATGAAGATCAAAGCTTCTTTGGATAGAGTTGAGCATTCTTTATAATCCAACACTTATTTTTGAATCAGAAAACTAAATTTGGTAACCTCACAATACTATTTTTTTGATGTCTATTTTGTATATAGAAAATATGTGTTATGTACGTATTCATACTTATTAATGAAAAATATACTTTGATTATTTTTGAAAAGACTAAACTTGGATGGAACACTAATAAACATCCCATTATAAATAGATAATACTACAAATAATAATACGATAAATAATACGATCTTAATCATCCTTCAGAGTTGTTAACCAATGGTTAATATCTAAATTGATATTTCACTTACAATCTCATTACTGGCATCACAATTTCTCAGGGCGCCTTCTAACAAATATTATACATAATAGATTTTTAAGATGCTGAATAATATTAATAAAGATATATATAACTGTAGTAGTAATTTGTTTCTGTTGGATTGATTGCAAAGTTGAGATAGCAGATTTAGTGGTGTAAAAAGTTTCTATCCTGAACAATATATGTTGAATTTTGTTCTAAAAATTGTGTAACTATGGTTAATGATGATGATTACCAATATTCCTCGAGTGATGACCAATTTTATGAGTCTCTAGAGAATTTGGATGCTATAGATAGTATTCCAGACGGTTATGGCTATTTAGATGATGATACGGATTCTTTGGCTAGCTTTATTTCGGATGATGATATTTCGGATGATATAGGTATAACTCCTATTAAAACCCCTCTTAGGAAGAGTACTGTTGAAGGAGCTGTACTGAATTTAAAATATGAGTGTTTAACCACACAAGACCTATATAATAATATGTTAGAGAGGGTTGATAGATTACAACCAATGTTCTCGATACCTAGAGAAGATATTATTCTTCTTTTACAAAAATATGGATGGAAGGAAGATCGTTTACTTGAGGATTGGACAGAAAAAATGGATGGTCTATTGGAAGAGGTTGGTATACATATAAGTACTGGGGTAAATGCTGAGAATCCAAATAAACGTGGAATTCGTATTAGAGATAATTTTACTTGTCCAGTTTGTTGTGATGATAAAATCAAAGAAACTTATTCTTTAGAATGTAGACATGAATATTGTGTTTCATGTTATCGTCATTATATAGAAGATAGATTAAACAAAGGTAACATAATAACATGTATGATGTGTTCATTAGCATTAAAAAACAAAGATATTGATGAATTGATGGAGAGATCTTCAAGTGAGAAACTAATGCATTCATCTCTCAAAAGTTTTGTACAAAAGCATAGCGAAAATTATAGATGGTGCCCCTTTACAGACTGTAAATGCATTATACACATACAAGATACGACTAAATTTGTGGAATATCTTAGATTACATTATTCTCCGTATGTTTTATGTAAAGAATCTCATAGATTTTGCTTTTCCTGTGGTTTCGAAATGCATGCACCTGCAGATTGTGAAATAACGTCAGCATGGATAAAGAAAGCTAAGAAGGAATCTGAAAATTTGAATTGGGTTTTATCACATACAAAAGAATGTCCAAAATGTTCAGTGAACATAGAGAAAGATGGAGGATGTAATCATATGATTTGTTCTAGTTGTAAATATGAATTTTGTTGGATCTGTAACAGTGATTGGAAGCCACATGGTAGCAGTTTCTATCAATGCACAATGTATAATAGTGAAGAAGCAAAAGCAAATACTCTGGTAGAGGATACTGGTAAGACAATAAAGAGATATACTTTCTTTTATAGAATGTTTAATGAACACGAAATATCTGCCAAATTAGATTGGCAATTAGGAGAAACAGTTGGTAATAAAGTCAGAAGTTTGCAAGAAAAAATAGGTGTCTCATGGATAGAAGGTCAATTTTTGACGGAATGTTTAAAGGTTTTGAATGAAGGTCGTACAACTTTAAAGTGGTCATTTGCAGTGGTATTTTACTCGGATGCATCTCATAATTTGACTAAAATATTTATTGATAATCAAGCATTGCTGTCAAACTCGGTAGAGGATTTGTCTGCTCTTTTACAAATTAAATCACCAGAAGTGATTATGGAGAAAAAAGTTGAATTCTACAACAAAGCAGGTTTTGTAGAAAATAGAACTTATGCTCTTATGGAGTGTGGTAGAGAATTGATAACCAAAGGAATAGTAAAAATATCAAATTAATTATATATTATTTTATATATGGTTTCATAGATTATGCATTCTAATATATTATTTAAAAGCACTAAATAGATTCAAAATTTTACGAAATTATCTAAATCTATCGGTCAGTAGTCTATCTACACCTACTTCTTCATATTCTTGTTTACCAACCCATAATTGATGGAAAGTACCTAAACTCGACAAAATGCTTCCACCTAACCACGATTGATATTGTCTCTCTCTCAACTGTCCGTTAGCCAATACTCTAAATTTCAAAGCTGGTAGTCTTTTATTTAATTCTAATAATATTCTATCACTTAGCCCAGGTATACATGATGTACCACCTGTTAGTACAACATTATGGGCTAATGAAGTACGTAGATCAACATCAGCTGCATTTATTGATGATACTATTAGATCAACGATACCTGGTATTATGTTTTTCTTCTCTTTTGTTTCGTTTTCAATTGGTCTTTTACCATTTTCATTAGGATCTTCTGATGGTGCTGTACTATCAATAGTAGGGGTACGTTCTTCTGTATTCTCTTTATCAGTTTTAGGAACAACAGCTGGTTTATTTCTTTTCAATGGGATGTAGTCATTATGCCATGTTTCAACAATTCCGTCTTTTGAGATGTTCCAATCTTTTGGAATATCATCCTCCTTTGGAATAAAAAGTTGTTCACCAAAGCCATATATAGTTTTATTATCAAATATTATATCTTCATTCCATAATGATTCATACTTTCTCTTTGAAATCTTTTCTAGCTCAGGTTGAAATGCCTCCAAAGTAGAATTTGGAGAGACACGACATAGAGCCTCTTTGATTTCTTGGAAAACACCACGGTCATTAGCATATGTTCTTAGGGATTCATGAATAGGAAAATCAAACATCTTTTTGACTAAAGTTGGTTTTCTTTGTTTGATCTCAAACAAAGGTACGATTTCTCTTGGTTTTAAATAATTGTCAATAAGGACATTTAAATATTTACCAGAAATGGTGTTCCTCATTGTACTTTTAGAAAATGTCATACCATCTACAACTGGACTAACACTAATTATATCATGGCCTATATCAACCACTAAACAATTTGATCTACCAGCAGCAAAGGAAACACATGTAGGGGTAGCAGATAAATAACAAGCTTCAAATTCTAAGCCTTCAAGTAAAACTTCTAAAGATTTTTTTCTATTTTCCACAGTGTTCCAAATTGGTTCTGTTAATAAAGCAGGAACACCGTCATTTGATTTTAAAAATAATTCATTTTGTAAAGCCCATGACCATTGTTCTTGTGCCGCATCCCAATCCACAATTTCACCATTTTGAACAATTGGTTTGATCTCATAGTTTGCTCTTGGGTATCCAATGTACTGTTCACTAAAAACTTTTCTCACCTTAGTTGAATTGGCAGTTGTAGAATTAGTAGTATTGTCATTAGATTCATCTTCTTTGGTTTCACTTTCAGGCTCTTCAACTGCACCATAACATGATGGAAGAATTGATTGTGGATAGTCTGAACCAGAAAACCCAATATTAGTAGAAAAAGAGCCTGGGTCAATGACTACAGCACATATTTCATCACCACCGTAAACCTGATTTGATGAATTCGACATTGTTCAGGGTTCCATGTATTTTTTAATTCAAAGAGCAATATTAGGACAGGTAAATGACTTCAATCAAAAATTTGTTGCACACGCTGCGAAGGAGGTGAGTTAACTTAATTATAGAACTAACTTAAAAATACATGCCCCCCATCCATCAATTACATTCGAAAGTGTTTCTATCTTTATAATGAAATAATAATATATTATTTACATATTTAATTTTTACAATTTTTCAAAAAAACGAAAAATAATCATAAGCTGTAATTGTAGTGAAATTAAAATAAACAAAAAGGTACTGACATTGATGTTATAGAGTGAGATTGAATGTGTAACAGCCTAGGCCGGTTTACGATGGATGATTACAAGGCACTTGCGGTGAGGTATGGTCTGTGATATTGTTTTATTTTAGTACAGTACGATTTTGCTTATTTATAGGTGTCTACGTACTAGTTTATTTAGGAAGAATATTTGAAGTTAAGTTTAAACTAGGTGAAGCTATAACTTGAAGGAGTCTTTTGTTTGTGCTAATAGTTTTTGATAATATTAAATACTGATAGACTTCGTTTAGTTTATTACTCTAGGATTTTATTTTCTTAAATTTACATAGTTCTTACTTCAGAATCTAGAAGGTTGATTAAAGATTCTACCTCCAATTTGAGTTTGGCGTCATCTATCCAATCTTGACAAACAATATGTGGCCATCCTTGTAAGGAAATTGCATCCGTTAACGCATTATTCAATTTCAATAATCTGATATTTTCGCTTATATTGGCATATGTGCTGTCTAAATCTGTACCATCTGTGGAGATCCCTCTCTTAGTAAATAATAACTTTGAGAAAAGTTTAGCAGACATGTGTCCTAGGATACCAGGGTTTTGTGGAAGTAATGAAGATGTTTTGAAATCTTTTTCCAATAAACTCCATCTATTCAATAGTTGCTCATTGGAAAGAATGTGTTTATCTTTCACAATGTTCGATAATTCGTTTAGGGCAATATCGAATAAATTCTTTTTCTTTAAACAACCATTACATTTACAAGTTGGTTTACATTTTGATGGACACTGGCATGCAGCAGTACCGTTAGCTCCGAATAAAATTGATGATAGAGTTTTTAATTTCTTTAAGTCATTTTCAATAGAGATACCCTTTTCTGGAGTATTTGGATTCATTAATTTTTGTTTTATTGACGTTAATAATAACGTAATTTGAGTAGTTGCCTCTTTTTTCATTAATAATTTATTAACTTTTTCTGCAGAAATCGATAAATTTTCAACATCTTTATTTAAATCTTCTAATTTACTTAATCTCCCATCCCTTTCTTTATCAACTTTTTCTTTAATTATTTTTGTAAATTCTTCTACTTGTGTAATAGACAATAAAGTAACTTCATTTGAATGTTTTGCTAATAAAGTTTGTTCATTTGCTCTTAATTCAGCAGTTAACTCCATAGCATGACGTTGTTCAAGATTTTCTTTTAGGAAATTAAATTCTTTTATAAATGATGAAGTCAATTCGGTTTCCTTCTCTTGCAGTTTTTTGGAAAATTCTGCATCCATTTCCGCTAAAGAATTGTTAAGTTTTTCACCAACTACTGCGTCAATATTTTTTTGTAAATCTTTATTATACAATTCGATTGTCTCTTTCAAAGCCTTATAGTAGGTAACAATTGATTTAATTTGTGGATCTGTCAATTTGATATTTTGATCTAAAATAGTACCAATAGTCTTATTTAAATCCTCAACTAACTTAAAAAATTTTGGTTCTGTCAATTTTTCATCCAATTGAATCAATTCAAGATTCAATAAATCTGTTGGAACAATTTCAACTACCTCATCGATGACTAAAGTTGGTGCAGAGTCAGAAGGTTTCTGCGAATCTGTAACATTGGTACCATATATAACATTATTGATTGTTTCTCTTAATCCTGTCGACGAATAAGAATCAACTCTGTTTGTAGATCCAAGATACTTATAAGCCTCATACTTGTCTACCAATCTCTCAGCAAATGGAACATAAGCAGTGAAATACTCGGCAAATTGATCGTTATAATCTGATAATGCTACACCACCTCCATAGAATAAAACAACCCCCACACTGGTCTGGAACACGAAACTTCCTAAACCACCTGTTTTCTTCACACTAGGACCGCCAGAAGACAATAATCTTCTGCTGACATGTGCCTTAAGCCTTGAACGCAACATTACTTCTATCTCTCTATGCTTCTCCTATTATTTTGCCCTCAGATCAGAGATTGAATACGAACCTCCCTCAGTTTTCCAGTTAAACACCTTTACACACTTCTCGACTCTTTGAAATCTCGATTGAAAAAGTAAAAAATGTTATAGTTACAAACAACAACTACTCCAGACTAAATGTTATACTAGAGTGCTCAGGAACCCTCAAATAGATATCTCTTACTGACTGGTCAAACTAGTAATTAATCTTGAGCAACTTAACTTAATAATTTCGTATGCCTTCAGAACCTTAAACAATAATTCTATTGGTTAATCTGCTGTTACCCTGCTGTTACCCAAACCTAACCATTCATGAATGTAATTTCCATCACGTGTTTATACTGTCACGTGTGCTTGCAGTGAACCAGTAACGCCTGTCACACTATGATGCAGCGACACAGACACGCATAAGTACACATGTATCTTCGGTTGAACCAAGACACGGCCCCCATCACGAGCGTCTCTTCAATCTTGTAGCCACCACCAATGCCAACTAAATGGAATTGAATGCATTGATTCCAACCCAAAGCAACTGCCAATAGATATTGACCCTATGTGCATGCATAATTCGTCCCGCGGGAATAAAATGGGACAATAAGGCTTCTGCGAAATCATCTAGATGGTCGGAAAGCGTACGCCCATACATCACAGCATCCCACATGCAACCGAAATTAAGGCATAAATTCTCATCAAATTCATTACTATTGCACTATAAATATCTTATCTGAATGATGAGGTTAAATAGATTTAACATTTGCAATATCTTGACAGATTGAAGGTTTGAAGTGTCTAAATTCATTAGGAAATTGCATCTTTGTAGAATATTGTCTTTCCGTAAAGAAAACTGAGTAAGATATAGAGTGAAGATGGTTGAATACAGCGAATTGCGTGCATCTGAAGAATCGTATGCTGCTGACGGTAGTAACGATGTGTATTCAGTGAATAAAAATGATTTATATTTAATGTTATTGGCCTTGATCCTGCCTCCCGTCCCTGTGTGGATTAGGAAAGGTTTTTTCACTAAAGAATTTTTAATCAATATTTTACTGGGATTTGTGGTTTTTTTCCCTTCAATTTTGCATTCGGTTTATATTATATACTCAACAAGTAGTACAAGAACTGATAACATCCGTTTGGGAGGTTTGAGTGAAGGCAGTAGTAAGGTTAAAAATCATTTAGACCGTGATTTGGAGGCTGGCAATGTGCCACCATCATATGAGGACGGTGTAAATGCAACCACGCCTTCTTTCCCAAACGATAATAAGATTCAAATTTAAAGATAGTTCTTAGGTTATGCCTTTTTATATACCTTACTATTAATTGGAGTTAATAATTACATATATTATAATATCGACAGTAAACAAAGTTTAGGATGAAAATTACGACTGTACATTATACTTATATATATATATTTATACATAAATTTTATTCATAAAAATATTGACGATTTAAATAGTAGGCATTATTAATTGTATGTAAATGAATGCAAAGATTAATTTAAGGTCCTAACAATAGTGTCAGTGGCCTTTTCGACACCTTCTTTTGTACCTCTGACATAAATAACATTGTTAACCTTGTCAGATCTCTTTGGTACACTAATAATGGTATTGGTGGAGTTTCTAATCTTCTTGACGTTGGAACCACCAGGACCAACAACTTTGTTAAAGTTTCTTGGGTTAGCAACCCAAATATAACCAGCGTAGGTGGCTAATGGAGCTTCTGTGATTCTATCTTCGATTATCTTGGTTACTTTAGCAATAACCTCTTTCTTCTTTTCAGCCTTTTCTTCAGCAGTTGCCTTTGGTTTGGATTCTATTTTTTCTTCATCATCAAAAATTACAATATCATCTAATGGTTCGTAAGTTAGTCTCCAAGAAATGGTATCATTGGCGTCACCAGTTGGGAGTGAAATTTCTTCGATGCTAACTTTAACTTTGTCTGTTTCAGAACCAGCAACTTTCTCAATTGGAATAACAATTTCAGCATTAGACAATTTGGTGGCCCTTCTGGAATCGTTACCATGTCTAATATTAATAAAGTTATCATATCTTAATTGTTGGATAAAAGAACCACGGTCTGCAACATATTCGTGAAGATGAGCAGGCACTTGTAACTCGACATCATAATTATCTCTGATGATTTCGGTTGTGATTTTTTTGATTGCCTTTTCGATATTTTCTTCTAAACCGGAAATCTTTACCTTGCCTGCTTGACCTCTTTGAGGAACATCTAAACTAATATTAAATTCGCTTTCTAATTGATTACGAACAATACCACCTGGACCAATTAATGCACCTTGTCTATCATTTGGAATGTCAAGTTCTTTAGTAACTCTTTTCTTAATATCTTCAACGGTTCTGTTAATTTCCTTAATTGCAGCGGTAACGAAACTCTTTGGACCACTGACAACAATTGTTTCTTCTTCAGAATCAGCATTTGGAATTTGGATTGATTTGTTTCTAATTTCATCACCACCAGCTTTTGAAATTATGTCTCTCAAGTTTTGACCACCAGAACCAACAATGTATCTGTGGTATTGACGTTCAATAACTAAGGACTCAGTGGTGAAATCAGAGGCTTCGTTAATAATACTGTTAACTCTGGCTTCAGCCTCCTTGATACTGTTTCTGGAACCTGTTATTTCTAATTCGACAAAACCAGAGTTAATGGAACCCTCATCAGAGGCGTTCTGCAGGAAATCTAGTTCAACACCAAGATCAGCTCTGATGTCATTGATTGTTTCACCACTTTTACCAATAACTCTTGCAACATGTTCAGTAGGAACCTTAATGATCGATTTATGACCATTTTCAATTTCAAAATCTAATAAGCCTTTTAATTCTTCGTAAGCCTTAGAAACACCACGAGAAGGACCTCTGATTGTAACAATATCTCCTGAGTTAGGGAATATAATACGAACATTATATTTATCTTGTAGACGGTTCTTGTAGACACCTTGAGCACCAATCATGTTACGGTGAAATTTAACAGGAACTATCAACTCTTTTGAAACAATATCAGCCCATTTTTTAGCTTCAGCTAAAACATAAATCTTAGCATGGTTCAAGTTGTATTCCAAACCAGTTAATGTAATTTCAACACCTTCCTTCGAGTTAGAATCGACATTTGATGGGACATCAATGGAACAGTCAAACATCTCACGGATATTTTGTAAATTAGAACCTTTATTTCCTACTAATCTAGAGACAGTATTAGCTGGGACTTCAAAAGAAACCTTGGTTTTTAAAGATGGAGAATCAATTATCAATTTGATTGCCTTTCTCACTAATTTAATAGCTTTCTCATTACCTCTAATGAATAATTTGTTGAGAGATGGGGTATGTAATTTTATTTGAAGATTGCTATCATTGTTAGATACTTCTTGTAGTAAGATAGTTCTAGTTGAAGTACCTTTAGCTAATAGCTTATCTTGAATGGAAGCATCTAAATCAAATTCAGCTGTCTCTAAACTGTTTTGTTTTTGACGTATTGGGTTCAAGGTATCGTTAGCCTTCTTTAATAATTCTAAAACTTCTTCAGTAGATGGTTTGAAGTCATCAGCAGCAGTTAAGCAGAATAATACAATTCTATCATCGCCATTAAAATAGTCACCAACTTGGATAAATCTTGAATCTTCCTCTTGGTTAGTTAAAGTCTTTCTTATATCCTTGTGGAATAATTCATAATCCAAATCATCAACAATTAAAGTATCCAATGGAGTAATGGTGTTGACAAGGTTAACAATTTCTCTACGGACAGATTTAATATCAGTAACGGTTTCCTGTTTAGCAGAAAGGACGATAGTAACATCAGTGGCTGTTTTCAAACTTTTTGTGTTTGGTAAAGTAATTCTAACACCTGGGAATTCATTTTTAATGAAATCTAAAACATCATACTTTTCAAAATAAAAGGCCAAAAATTTGGCATGATCAATATTCCTACTGTGAGATTTTGAAATATCTAAAGTATCAACTGAGAAGTTCTTGGAAGAAATTCTGGCATGAGCAATTGCTTTAGAAACGTTGCTACGTTGACCAGCAAAAGTAACAGTTTCATCATCAACATTTTCTGGGAATTTGACGATGACATTAAAAGACTCCTTAATTTCATTGGCATCTATTAAAATTTGGAACTTAAGTGGAATTTTAATTTTTTCTTCACTAGAATCATTTTCTAATTCTTTCAAGTAATTGTCAATTTTTTGCTTCATAGATTTAACCTCTTCACGTAAACCAGAAATAATAACATCACCAGATCTTTCAAAAAATTGAACTTTGATAGTATCGCTGTTTTGATTTGTGAATTGAGATAAATCAACAAAAGACAAAATTCTGTCATTATCAATGGTGAATTTTAATGTGGAGTTCTTGGTTTCCTCTTTAACAATATCCAAAATGTGTAACTTTGCTAAATTAACTGATGCAACATCACCATGTAAAGAAACATTAGCAGAATAATCATTTAGTTCTTCATCATAAGAGTTTTCATTAACCTCTTTAGCAACATCAATTTTCACATCGTACTTGGAAGAAATTTCACGAATAGTTTGACCACCCTTACCAATAATAGCAGATCTGCAGTTGGAAGGAATTTCAAAGACAGTAGAGATTGGTCTCGTCATTTTCTTAACTAACTCTCTCTTAGCTTCATGAACGTCTTCTCTTTTACCAGAAATCAAGAAAGTTCTAGAGCTCTTCGACAAAGTGGATTCCAAAGAAACTTTATGGTTTTGTTTAATATATTGAACAATACGGGTGAATTCCGGCTTGGTGATAGACAATTGAGATTGTAGATCTAAAGTCAAAGCTTCTTGCACATGATTAGAACGCATTGGTTTAGAAGCAGAAATTGGAGAAGGAGAAGCGGAGTTAGACAAAACTGAATTGGTCACAACATTTGGCTTAACATTTGGACCCCAATTGACTTTAGTATTCGCAAACGCATAGCTGGAACCCAACTGTGGCAAATCTTTCAAAGATGGCAAATTAGACTTGTCAATACCTTGTTGAACAATTGAAACAGGATTTTCATTCTCTTCCGTGTTAATACCTAACTCGGAATCAGCAACAGTAGTTGGTTCAATGGTTTCCTTATTGGAAACCTCTGAAATCAAATCGGACATATTATGATTATCAAAGTATTTATATCAATTGCAACAAACCTAGAAAACTCGAAATGAGACTATAACAAAACAAATAAAAGACAGGCAAACAAACGCAAAAAAGAATAGATGTTCTATAAAATGATTTTTTTCAATATATTAACAACTGGTTATCTTTCCTTAAAATAACTCCAATGTATATATATATATATAAATCCAAAAAAAAAATTAAAAAGATATCTAACTAGCAATTGGGCAGACTGTCCTTTTTCAAAAACTAAACAATTACACCAATAAATATCAATAGTGAGTGATCAAACTTAAACCTTGAACATCGTATAAATATTGTTAAATTTTCTACTAGTCCACTGACTATTGAAATTGCATATAATATATATTATTCAAAACTGAAAAAAATGATCCAAATTCGTTGATTGCAAATTTCCAAAAGTGAATATTTGGAAGAGATCCATCTATATCACCATACACGACTGATCTGTTGGAACAAGACAAGTTGCTTATCGCTGCATACGAACTTTCGACAGTTCGAAATTTTGGAAAACCACTTTTCGTATATAACGATCGATGAGAATAAAAAGCTTGTTACGTAATAAGAGGGAAGGTTATATCATAATGATGAAGATAGTAGTATAGAGAACCACAGGTATGGTTAAATTCATTTATCGTATGTTGTTAAGTATGTTTTAGTTTGGTTTAGGAGCTTGGAGAGGGTGTGAATGGATTGGTTTTGGTTTCTGCCAGGTGGGGATCTGTGACAGTTTAGCGGTTCGAGATGGGGCTCTTTTATTGAAAAAAGAGAGTTTGTTGGGTTTAGTGACACAAGAAAGTATTGGTGTCGTTGTGTAGGATATATAAACACTATGTATGTGAACTGTATAGAAATAGTTTTTAAAGAGTAATTTCTTAATTTTATAATTAGATCAGTGAAAATAAAATGTGTTCGATATAGTTCGAACACATTTTATTTTACGTTAGAGATATTTATAAATATATATCTTTTGAAAATGTAAAAAGTTCGTCTTGTACGTATAGGGAGTAAATTTTACCAATTCAGATTACATTTAATCGTTATTTGTAGTTGCTAATTGAAACAACTTCTATATTTTTTAATTGGCATTGATATTCCTATTAAAATAGGAAAAAATTTAGTTTAGAAAAAAAATTGTAGGATGAGTTGTTTTAGTGAATTGGATTTTGCATTATAATGGTTACATTTAAACTAGGGAATGTACTTCACTAGCGAATTCACCAATGTAGTTACCTGGTGGGTTGTAGTAACAAGTGATAAAGTCACCGTAGTAGGAACCACAGTACTTGATACCACAACCAACTTCGGTGGTATCAGCCCAAACGACTTGAGTGAAATGACCGGTAGCAGGACTGAAACCTGGGTTAGAGAAGTCGTAGGCAGAAATTTCATTGTACCAAGCATCAACGGCATCAACTGGAGAGTAACCAATGGCTAAATTGTTACCGTAGGTAGAGTCCTTATGGTTTAACTCACCTAAACAGTCATAACCATCAGCTTCAGCTTGAGCGATAGAAGCTAAAGAAGAACTCCAAGATAGAGCTGGTGTGTCAACGTGCTTAGCTCTTAGTAAATTGTGTTCGTCTAATAAATCTTGTTGCCATTGGTATAAACCGGAAGCAGCGATAGAACTGTTGATATCAGAACCATCAGCGTTGGAAACACTAGTGATAACGTGAGTGGCAGTGTCCTTACCGACAGTGGAACCATAGGTGATAGTGCTACCATCTTCAACACAGACTTCACCTTCAATAGTGTAGACAGTCGTACCTGCCTTGACAGAGGTGGCAACTAAGGATAGGAAAGAAGTAACAGCTAATTTGTTAAAAATCATCGTTGTTATTGTAGTTATATTTCTAATATAGTTACCTAGTTGTTTATTGATTAAAAATTTACGAAATATTCTTTAAATAATATATAAAAAAAAGTTATAATCAATATATAATGATATCTTTATACTATAAACTATATCGAATTTTCTAATAAAAATAATAATAAATACATATAGGTGTCAAAAACAAAATTTTAAGCAGGATGAAAAAAAACATGAATATCAATTGAGGACAAAATAATTGGAAATAAAAAATAAGATTCACTAACATGAAAAGATGGTATATATACTCATTAGTTAAAGAAAAAACGCATGAAGAAGTAAATAGGAGGGGAAAAAAAAAAATAGAAACTCTCGAATGATATATATATGGCAAGAGAAATTATATAGAAATTTGTACTAAACTGGAAAAAAGATTATTACTATTACGTTTATTTAACAGGTCTTGGAAACCTTCGAGACACTGAAATATTAAAACTACCATTCTTAGTAATTATTTTTCCTATTTAACTTGCAGCGCGATGTTGCGAAAGAAAACACTTTCGAGTTTCCGTAAGTTAATCTAAGTAGAAAGACCAAAAAGAATCGGAATGACTGCGGTAAAGAACTATACAATTATAAAAAAACGGTGTACGCTGCGGAGGTCTACCAGGTTAACCCTCGAATCTTGTTTTCGAAATATTATCAACAGAAGAGGAGAACATGGGAATGGGAGGAACACGCCTTCTTAGATTTCGCAGCAGAGATGTGACAAGAATGAAAAGGAATTGTAATATACAATTACTTTACTGTGTAAAACGCCAGTAGAACTGATTAACTTTTTTTCATTAGTTTTATCACTCCAAAGGTATCTGAGTACAATTCCCAAAGGAGAAAGAAATAGGAAAAAGAAAAGGGTAAAAAAAGGGCAAAGTTACAATATCTCATCCCTGTATTTCTGTGTTTCTCTGTTTATCTTAAATGCGTTAAAAATTTTTATAATATTAAATAATACAATAAGAATTTATTTTCATTGCTGCTGTTTTTCTACTCAAGTGATACCACAAAAAAACTGTGGTACAGAATATAGATACATGGATATTACTACTTCCCTTGGGAAACTAATGTTGTTCTGCAGTAAATTGTCTGAAATTATGAGAGCGGCATTAAATTCATCGTAACTGAACTTGTTAGTAGCGTAAACTTATACCACTCTATATGTTTCTTCACCCTATTTCCAGCTGGGAAACTGCCTAGAAAACACACACAGAAAAGTGCAGACAAAATATACATTATTAACCCATATGAGAGTCTGTTTTCGTGATATCATCCAATTACATAACGTGCAACAATACTCTAAATTACCAAATTGTGTTTATTGAGAAAGTAATCGTTGCAGTTTACAAACAAGTCATTCTCAATTTTTCTCACGATAGCATTGCAAACCAAAGTATATGTGCAAACCAAAGAGTTTACCACAGAGACCGCAAACTGGCGCAACAATTAAAGAGCAGTATTACAAACTACTATCGTGAAATTAGAACGTTGGCACGATCTTTTTTTAACTGCCACGATCAGGCTCTCTGGTCACATTCACTTTACATAAACTTCGCTCTGTTGATAAGTAAAAGGGATTTCAGGGAAATACCTTTGATGGACTCCTTTCGGCTCATGGGTTACGTACGTACTCATAATCACTATCAGGCAAGAGATGTTTACCACTAAGGATCTGGTGAGCGTCATTAGGGATAAATATTTATTGGAAACTTTAATTCAAGGTACTGTCACAATTGTGATCTCAAGATTTCTATGCTCTATCACCCAGGTATTGCATGTTAAAAATCTAAAACCTCGTCATTTGCCTGTCCCAAAATGGAGCAAGCTCGCTAGCTTGATATATGTATTTTCTTGTCCATGACTCCTTATTAGGTTTTATAATGTACTATGTTTAAGCGGGGCAGAGAGATACAGAATTTAGATTGTATTCTCCAACATATTAAAAGCTTTTCCCTAGTTCTAATTGTCATTTGCTGCTCTCCAGGAGGAGGTAGCAAACATTTAAGGTACTTCATTCTTTGAATTTGGGGAAACAACCAACAATCACAAGAATATTTCTTATCGTGTTATAGATATTGTTAAAAAAGATAGTTAATCCGGCCTTCTTTTGTCCAACCTTTCCATCTCTTTTACGCAAAGTTCCCCAGAGTTTCAACATTTCACCTTTTATGTTTAGTGATCCATCTTGCGTTATCGACTCTTGCCCATGAACAAAATGTTAAATGATTTCGATACTTAGGCAGGTCAAATCCTTTAAACCAAATAAAAACTATCTTCATAGTGTCTAACGACATTAATCAACTGTTGCAATTTGAAATATAACATTTAAATACTTGCTACCCAACGTTCAATCGACTCAACAGCTCAATTCTTGACACTGGCAGGCATCAAATTGTAGTCACCAGAGCGATCACCATCATTATGCACGAAGAGTCTGTAATTGTTTTCTTAATACTCTACAAGGCCAACTGCAAAAAATTATTATATCATCACTTTTTAATAGCCTTATATAAAATATTTGTATACTCTAAACGGTATATACATACATACAAACATATATATATATCTATCTATATTATATATATAATCTCAATAATTATTTGAGTTATTGTTGTATGTGCATATCTGCCGATAAGAGTCTTGAATAGATTTGCTAGATTGCTAGAAGAACTTGGATCAGGTGCTGCTAAATATGTATAAATTGCAGATTGAACTTATACCGCTGAATAATGCATTGACTAGTGGTTCCATTATAAATGATTCGTATAACCACGTTTTCAATAATACCCATCCTGTTTTATCTGATTTGAAAAATCAAGCTTTACCTTTGCAATTATCGCAGCAAGGTCAATTTCAAAAGAGAAAATTTACTAATTCCAATAATAGTTTTATACTGCCTTCTAATACCATAAGTAATAAAATTGGGAATAAGAAATTTCTGTTATTTACGAAACAAACTACGACATTATATGAGTTAGCTCAAGAGATTATGGCAAAATGTGAAAAAATGTATTCAAATTTGAAAGAACCCATTGATATAGAGACTTTACAAGATTCCAATGGTTGTGATCTAGATCCTGATTTCATTGTAAAAGATGTTTTTGTTTATGATAATAATGTGAGAGTTATTTTGAAAAATGATATACAATTTAAGGATGAAAAAAGATCTGTTTCTTCATATGGGCTTACCAAAAAAAGAAAAATTAACAATGGTGTTCCACAACAAGTGCTTACCTCTCTTTCATCTCCATATCATGATCCATCCGCAAAAAATAATGGCAAATTAAGAATCTCAACTCCATTAGCAAATCAAATTTATCTCAATCCAAATCATCATAAAAAAGAGCAAGATCCTATTACTACACAAGCAGACACAACTCATGATAGGTCATTCTTGCCTCCTCCTTTCCAACCACAGTCACCAGGGATAGTGGTTAGTTCAGGAGCAGATAAATCTAAAAGAATTTTATCTATTAATGATCAAAATAATTCAGTTTCCAAGTCTGAAACTGTGGACCCAGATAAATCGAAACGTCAAATTCTGTTATCTGGAGCCCCACTTATATCTACGATGACTCCAAATCGTGTTACACTAACTGGTCAAAGAGTTGTCTCAGAGAAATCAAATATAAAAAGTAAAGAAATTTTTGAATCGATGGAACAGAACGGGCTAAAAACTCCACGAATTACGTCTGGGATGCTTAAGATCCCGGAACCCAAAATCCAGGAAGCGGAAGGAGAACTACAAGAAGATCTTTTAATGTCTACTTCTATTTTACCATTAAAAAGTAATAAAAATCCAAAGAAGGACAAAAGTGATAACATTACTTTCAGCTCTGACGATGAAGAGATGAAAACTTCTAGTTCAAAAGCTTCGAATCACAGTGAAAGATTAATCGCTAATGACAATGGTTCTCCAATGAGATATACTCAACATGATGATATATATCAAACCTTAAACTTAAAAAACTTGCCTTCATCAAATAATGTTAATACTCAACAAAGAAAATCTTCTCTAGAAGAAAAGGTTCAATCAAAGTCAAAATCAAAGTCTGACCTATTTGATCAAGTTGAGCCAAGAATAATCAATAATTTTGATGAAATCAATGATAATATTGTTGGAAAAGATTGTTTTAAGGCTTCTAAATTATTTTCAACTTCTAGAAACATGGTAGGAAGCAAATCAAAACTGAATGCTCCTGAAAAAGATATTATTTTAACGAACAACGAACAAGTTGAGACAGATGAAGAAGATGTCGGAAACGATACTGTTAGAATTAGTAAGGATTTGACAAAAAAAGAAGCCAAACTAAAAGCAGCCGAAGAAGGCAAAAGGAGGATAGCTGAAGAGGCCAAGAAGAAGGCGGCTGAAGAGGCTAAGAAGAAGGCAGCTGAAGAAGCTAAAGTAAAGGCAGCTGAAGAGGCCAAGAAGAAGGCGGCTGAAGAAGCTAAAGTAAAGGCAGCTGAAGAAGCCAAGAAGAAGGCAGCTGAAGAAGCTAAGAAGAAGGCAGCTGAAGAAGCTAAAGTAAAGGCAGCTGAAGAAGCTAAGAAGAAGGCAGCTGAAGAAGCTAAAGTAAAGGCAGCTGAAGAAGCCAAGAAGAAGGCAGCTGAAGAAGCTAAGAAGAAGGCAGCTGAAGAAGCTAAAGTAAAGGCAGCTGAAGAAGCTAAGAAGAAGGCAGCTGAAGAAGCTAAAGTAAAGGCAGCTGAAGAAGCCAAGAAGAAGGCAGCTGAAGAAGCCAAGAAGAAGGCAGCTGAAGAAGCTAAGAAGAAGGCAGCTGAAGAAGCCAAGAAGAAGGCAGCTGAAGAAGCCAAGAAGAAGGCAGCTGAAGAAGCTAAGAAGAAGGCAGCTGAAGAAGCTAAAGTAAAGGCAGCTGAAGAAGCTAAGAAGAAGGCAGCTGAAGAAGCTAAAGTAAAGGCAGCTGAAGAAGCCAAGAAGAAGGCAGCTGAAGAAGCCAAGAAGAAGGCAGCTGAAGAAGCTAAGAAGAAGGCAGCTGAAGAAGCCAAGAAGAAGGCAGCTGAAGAAGCCAAGAAGAAGGCAGCTGAAGAAGCTAAGAAGAAGGCAGCTGAAGAAGCTAAAGTAAAGGCAGCTGAAGAAGCTAAGAAGAAGGCAGCTGAGCGGAAATCATCTGATGAAAAGCATCGTTTGGCAGAAGAAGTAAAGCAATTGGCCGCAAAGGAGGTAGAACAAACAGTTCAAGAGCTCAAGCAAAAAGCTATTGCTGAAGTCGAAAAAATTGAAGCCGAAGAAACTAAAAGGAAATTAGCTGACAAGGGAAAAGTAAAAAAAGATGGAAATGATTCGATTAGCAATTGCGGTTCTAATTCTGTTTCCTTAGTAAATGGTGTTAATATATTGAAAGAATTAAAAGCGAAATATACTGATCCAAAACAGAGAGTATCTTCTGGTCTTAAACCCAAATCATCCTTTTCAGATGACTGTAGCTCTGATGATTCATCAAACTCATCTTCAAGTGATCAAAGTTCTAGCTCTGATGATTCTGGTGAAAATGATAATTCTCATAAAAGAATAAGAAGAGGCATAGTAGGAACACCAAAAGGGCAATTGGGAACTAGAACGCCTTCTTTAAGATCAAATTCTTCTTCTGCAAAAAATAGTCAACCAACCGATGATAATGAATTCAAAAATCCAACTTTAACAAAAACTCCTTCTACCATTCCAGAACATAAGAACTCTACTACGTTAGCACAATCTCGTTCTTTCAACTCTTCCAAGTTACCACCTAAAATGAGGCCATCATTAAGTTCTTTATCTGATTTGGTTTCCAGAGGTGTGCCTGATGTAAGAGAAAAAAGTTTTAAGTTATCACAATCGCAAAATAAAGAATCAATGAATGAAGTATCGGAAGTATCATTAGATTCATCAAATGATTCGGACTCAGATGATAGCAACAGTTCTAGCAACGATTCAAATTCAAGTAGCTCATCGGATGATTCTGAAGGCTATATCAGCATAAAATCAGCTAGCCAAAAATTAAAGAAAAGAAAGAAGAATACTGGAGGTTTTGCATCGTTGATTGCTGATTTCAAAAGACAATAACCTCCGTGATATTTGCATTTTATAATTATGATAAATAGTTATATAAACAGATAGATAGATATAAATAATACGAACATGAACCTGTCGCACAGAATCTGTTTCAATATGAAGTTTGAAAGTGACTAAAAAGTTTTAAGTATTAAAAGTTGTTAGAAAAATGATAATTAATTGATAAAGCAAAATATTTAAATGTCGCTATATATTAGCCATCCGATTACTACCTCTAATGAAATTTATAGCAGAATCTCTATTAATTTCAACTACTGTTGAAATCTTATTTTCATACTTTACACGGAAGAATTTATCAGCAACTTGAAGCATATCTGTTCTAAAGGTTGTACAAATAAATTGAGCATTTGCTGATAACAATTTTATAATATCTGCAACTGCCGTTCTATATTGTTTATCTAAAGCCGCATCAATTTCATCAAATAAATAAAATGGTGCTGGATCAACCATTTGGATAGCTAAAATCATTGCAATTGCACACACGGTTTTTTGACCACCTGAAAGTTGTTCAACATGTAATTGTTCGTCTTTTTTAGAGTTAAAGGATACTGATATTGAAACACCAGTATATGTTAGATCATTTACATTCTGTGAGACGGAATCTGCTTCTATTGGACTTTCAGTATAATCAGAACGACGATGAATAACCAAATTTGCAGTACCTCTTGGTACCAGTTTTTCGAAGACCTTAGTAAAATTTTCAGAAACCTTTTTGAATGTAGTATCCACTGCAGTGACCTTTTGTTCCTTTAACTGAGTAATTAATTCTTGAATTGAAGTTTTCGAATCATCCAATTCTTTTGCCCTATCAACTAGTTCAGCTTGTTTTTCAGAAAATTTCTTGAAATTTTCAAAAGCTCTTTTATTCACATTATTTAGTGTGGATAATTCTTTCGTTATTTTGTTCAAATCATTTAATAATTCTTCGCTACTAGAATCTTGATGTTTATTTAAAGAATCTTCAGCCAATAAACCAAGTTCTCTAATTTTTTGTTGAATCTCATCTCGTCTTGAAGTTAATGTATATTTTTTAACCATAATCTTTTCCGTTTCTTTTTGAAAGTTATCTAATTTTTTCAATAATAGTTTCTGTTGTGAATTAGCTTTATCTAAAATCTTTTGATTATTCGTCTTTTCTGAATTTATTTTTTCCAATTCATTCTGAATTTCAGTTATTTCTGATTTTGCCAAGCTGTAAGTTTCAAAGATAGATTCTCTTTCTAAATTTATTGATTTTAATTCTTTCCTTAAACCAATTAAATATGCATCATTTGAAGCTGATATTTTTGCCTTTAAATTATCATACTGTGGAAGTAACTTTGAATCCAGTTGTGCTTTTAACTTGTTTAAAGTACCAGATACCTCATCCAGTTCGTCCGTAATGTCATTTAGGTTTTTCAACTTTTCAGAAATAGAAATTGTTAAATTTTCTAAATCCTTCTTTTCGAGTTCAGATAATTCACTATCAAAAGGATGTTCTATGTCCTTATAAAAAGTTTCAAGATTATGAGCACCTGAATTCAAATGTGCCTCCAGACTCTTAATTTTGTCGCTTAATTTATTTAATGATTCCTCAGTGATAGCTTTTTCACCTCTTTTATTATTCAGTTTCAAATTCAAATTATCAATGTTAGTTATCATTGATTCATATTTATTGGTATCTGTTCTTATTAAACTATTATGTTGGTCAATAATAGAATCCATCTCATTCAACTTTTGGCGTATAACTCCTAATTCTGACGTTACTTGTGTGAACCTAGATCTTTCAGTTTTTAAGTCCTTCAATGCATCTAATTTCATTTTTTGATGTTGATCATAATAACCACCAGTCAATTCACCACGTCTATCGGCACGGTCACCATCTAGTGTCACTGCATTAAGTTTAAATTTCTTTGCAAGTCTGCTACCCTCTCCCAAATCCTTAACTACAATTGTTCTACCAAAAATATGTTGAACTGCTTTTTCATATCTAACATCATATTTAATTTTTTTGATCAATGGGGTGCATGAAGCTTGTTCATTTGGTGGATAAGATATGCTTGCATCAAGATGCATTCTATTCAAAGGCATAAACGTAACTCTACCACCTTTCATGTGATATAACTCATCCATAAGTAATGAAGCTGTTTCGTCTGTATCAACGACAACGTTAAATAAAGAATTTCCACCAATAACTTCTGCACACCTCTTGTATTTCTCACTGACTTTAATTAACTCACCCAAAGTACCTAAAACGGCATCTTCTGGTAAGTTTAATTTATCAACAATTTCTTTAACATTTTTAATACCATTTGCAGCAGAGCGACTCATGGTTTCACTTAATATCCTTTCTGATCTTTTCACACCTTCTGATATATTTTCAAGAATTGTTTGTAATTTTTGTTCTTCCCTCCACAACTCTTTACGATTGTCAAATTTTTGTGTATATTCTGTCTTTACCTTTGATATTTTCTCTTTTAAATCATTTAATTCACTCATCACTACAGGCCCTTGAGTAGAATCGACTAAGTCTTCAATTTCATCATCAAGTTGTTTTAAATTTTGTTCGTTATATTCCTTTTCACTTATTAGCTGTTGCTTATTAGTCTCTAATAATGCAAGTTCCTCTTTCAGATTTGTAATTTCTTCCTCAATCCATGCGTTACGTTCTTCGATTGTTTTGAATTTAGCATATTTACCTTTTTTTATCATTAGAATTTTTTGTTGCTCTTTAAGAGATGATAATTCCGACTTAATATCATGTTCTAATTTACTTAGTTCTTCAAATCTTGGTTGCGATTCAGCAACAAGAACTCTCTTCTCTTTTATAGCATTATCTAAAATAGTCAAATTATTTTCATCAATTTTGATTTGTTCTTCTTGTGAGTTTATTTGTGATTGGATATCTTTTTTAGTAATATCACAGTCTGCTAATTTGTTTTGTAAATCTACGAAACGAGATTTTGCTTGTTGAAGTTCTGTAGTACCTTTTAATTTCAACGATGCCTCAGTATTTTGAAGGGTTTTTGTAATATCTGCTACTAAAGCCTCCCTTTTATCAAGTTCTTGTAAATATTGCTCAGAGGTATACAAAATATTGGTATATTCTGATTCAAGATTCTCTATTTGATTAATTATATCATTTAACTCACGATCATATAAGGTAAATTGAAAAGCTTTTCTATCACCTTCTAAATGGGTATATTTCTCCAATTCCTTACGTTCTTCTTCCATTTCATCTAGTTTTTTTGTTAATTCTTTCATTTCTTTAGCAATTTGCATTCTTTTCTTTTCAGTTTCTTCCATTTTCTTAAGAGATGCCTTTAATTTAGTTTCAAATGATTTGGCACCTACCACATCTTCTAGAATTTGTAATCTTTCCTTATCTTTTGCATTGGTTAAAGCAACAATTCTACCTTGAGGAACAATATTATATGGATTACTCATCGAAAATCCAGTACTCTCCATCATTCTAACAATATCCGATTTTGTTACATTCCTATCATTAATTTGGTAATCGTCTTTTTTCAAACCAACTGTTCTTCTTATTGAAACAACATTATTTGAATTAACTGTTACACCGGAAGGTAAAATCATAGATCTATCAGAATCATAAAATTGAATCTCTACCGATGCACTCATAACGGATCCCGAACCTTGATGAATTAAACCTTGTCTTTCTTCTCTTTTTAAATTAGAATAATCATCACTCAAAACAAACCTAATTGCAGCAAAAAAATTTGATTTACCAGAACCATTGGAACCAATTACAATATTATAATTTGGTGAAAAATCATCGATTACTGTCTCATTTCTATACGTTTTAAATCCTTTGATAATAACTTTTTGAATGTGCATTTTTCCAAGAACCTATATCCTCCCAGGTATCTTCACCATATATTACGAGCACTCTGCCTCTCTTAAAATATCATGAGACTAAGAATAAATAGTAACTAATAACTTCAGTCTGGATATCAATATCTTTAATATATTAAATTTATTTATGTTAGTAAATATTTAATAGTAGATTTGCAAAAATATATTACGCGTTAATGTAAGTTTACGCGTATCTCACTTAATGCCATATTAAAAGTATACCAATACACATAAGATTATATATATTGTTCATTAGAGTTTGAAGTGTTAATAACATGGTGATACATTTGGTTAACATCACCTATGTGGTTCAAGGTTCGACGTAATGAACAGGGTTGATGGTTTCAGAACCTAGAATAAGTTTTTTTATACTTAATTATGTATTCATATATATGCAAAAACTGAAGAGATATATAGCTACAAAATCAAGTATTAGCCCATTGTAATACGTAAATAGCACCTGATATAACAATAATACTTACTGGCAAACTTAGTACAACATAACCCCAAAATAATACACTTGCCATTTCAGCTTCAAAAAATTCGTTCAATTGAGTAATCTGAGTCAGTTGGATAGCTGGAGGTGATACGGTTAATAGGAAACCAACTATCAAAAAAATTGGATCATCCAAAATACTCTTATTTATGTACTTGACCGCTAATGTAATAATTGGCAATAAAATCATCGACGGTAAGATCATTCTACCTATAATAGAACCGATCACTAATTTATTGTGATTGTAAGTTTTTGGGAAGGTATCGACATTTGGATATAAATTAGAACCTAAGACAATCAAAATTAATGGGATTGAGACTGATCCAAGTTGAATTACAGCTTCGGAAAATGTATTTTTAATAAAACCATTTTTTTGAAATAATTCATGTTGTAAGCTTGGAATGGCAGCTATAATTACTGAAATTATCATTGCATATAAAGGTGGGTTCAAATAACCTATAATTTTGGATATGATTTTTGCAAATATTGATTTTCTCAAATGATTAAATCTGTAATTATCAGCTGCAAAAATGTCGTTTCCTCTGTCTTCGATAATGTTACTATCTTCTTCATTGTCGCTAATGAAGTTCAAATCCTGGTTATCTAAAGATTCACTAATTATACTGTCCGTAGTTCTCTGAATATGTGCTTCTATCTGAGATGGAGGCATATGCTGGTGATTTTCTCCAGACCATTTCATTAGTTTATTATAACCCCAACTCCATCTAAGCACTTGTCCAATTTGTTGGAATATCAATAGATACAGTATACCTCTCGAAGCAACATTGTTCCTACTATCGTTAGGGATATCATCCCACGTCAAATTTGGCAAAGTGTATGCCAAGGACAGTGTCAGCGAAACTGGCAACGAGTTACTATTACCAAAAATCGAATTTGCTATCACAAAATTTGTCTCATCCTTATCCAGCGAAAAAAACTTCGACACAAAATACCCTGACCCAAACGAAATACCAGTAGAAACAGCATAGAAAACCGGAATCACACCTAGCTCCACAATCTTCGCCAAAGACAAGTGTCTAGCCAACTTACTAAAAATTAGACATGGCGTAAACAAATCGACATTCAACGACGAAACAATCTTCTGAGCATTCTTAGGCAACAGACCCATATAAGCACTCCAAAACCCCGCCAACGAAATGATCACAACCTGCAAAACTGACTGGAACACCGAATAAGCAATCTCGGTAAAAGATATATTACTAACATATTCCATCATATTTTCTCTAGCTAAATAAAATCGCCACGCTCAGCCAACTAAAGCAATTAAAGCAACAAAGCAAACGCAGCAACTGAAGCAACCAATCCTATACTACCCTGCACCCCTCCACAAAATGACCCCACACTCGAATAACCATTGCAGAAAACGCAAACATATATTTGCAATTTATACTTATACATATTTATACAAATTTATTTTCGATGATTTCGAATTTTATTAAGGGACGATTATGCAATATATGCTATCTGTTTTACCCGATTAGGAAAAAACTGCGAAATTAGGAAACACCGTGTGAGCCTCATTTGGCCATCGCTGCAGGAGTTGTGAACTGGACACGATGAGCTATAAGAGCTAGTGATGAGGTAGAAGTGCCAGTTGCCTGGCAGCACTGCCACTGGCATCGGCACTAGTACTAGCACTGGCCAAACCAGTGCTAGTACTAGTGCCGATGCCAGTGTCAAGCATGCAATCTCTTCTCGTTCTGCTGGGGACCCTGTAAATTTCACCTGAACGTCTGTGTTGCTGGTGTAGTGGTTTATCACTATCACGACATGCAAGATTTGTCGTGCCAGGATCGTGACATCCTGAAAGTTCAGCCCAGTGATTCGGGGAACGGTTGCGTGTCCTAGCACAGTAGTCGAGTGCGGCGATGGGAATCGACACTACCTTTCTGCCCTGAGTCAAACAGGGGTCTACCTAGTGCATTCTGTGAAGGCTAAATTAAATAGGCCATGGATGGCAGGGTCTTGCTGATAGCTTAATTGAGAAGTGTCAAAATGCGAAGGTCGTACGGGTGTTTCTGTGCTAATTCGGTGGTTGAAATTTGAGAAAGTTGAAACTTTCGAAATTATTGAAATTAGTTAACAGGTAACCAATAATTATTAAATGTAGTATATAAGTAATACGATTTGAGTTGTGAACTGTGGGTCCATTGGTTGCAGGAGGGTCGACATAGGTGTAGTTGAATTTTGTTTTCAAGACGTATTCATTAATAGCTGTTTGCAGAATAGGAGCTATACCTTCGATAAAAGCATGTTAGGAGACGTAGTGTTTTTTTTCTGTCTTTTGTTTGCCAAACAAGTCTGGTGTCAAGAAACTAGTGATGCTGGGTCAGTAGTTAGCAGGTGTGATTATGATGCGTTGGAAAATACTTTGAAGGGTGGTAAGTACGATAAAAATGCTGCGTCAACGTATTATTCGTTGTTGGAGGACGTGCAGAAATGCCAGGTTGAAAAATATTCTGATGACTATAAGAGGAAGTTAAAATTAATTAATGAAATATTGTATAAGCAAGGTTTGATCGAGTTATCCAGTGGCCAGGAATTAAAGGCATTGAGGAAATTTGAAAACATTTTAACTAATTACAATGACAGTGATGTTGTTGCTTCAGCGCTCATGCAAAATGATGCATATTTCACTTTAGCAGAGGAAAGGTATATAAATATAAACTCACTGTTTGGTAATTGGATAGAAATTGGTGAATTCAATAGAAAATTTGGCGACCATGGGAAATCCAAAGTTTTATACGAGGATTCAAAGATGAAAGAGTTGGAATATACGGGTTTATTAAATAAAATCATAGATGCACTTAATAAAGGAAATGAGGATTATGACTCTCAAAGTATAGATGATTTATTTAATAGAATTTTCCAAATTTCACCATTTGATATGAAATTAAGAAATATTCACATTAAGTACCTTTTAACCGAATTATGGAAATCAGTTGATGATTTATCAATATCATATGATTTAATCAGATCATATCAAGTAATGATAGAAAAAAATAACCTGAATCTGGATATAAATGAGAGAAGAGACATTAGATTAAATACTGCTATTATTCAAACTTTTCTACTTGGTGTAGATTCTTCAAGAACTGTTAGGTCTTGTTTACAACTGGATATGGATTTTGCTCCATGTAAGAAATTATCTAGTATGGGGTCTAAAATAAATAAAATAAACCCTCATAGATCTATAATATTAGATTCTGACGAGTATAAGAGTGGTTCTTACAAGAACGATAATATTAATTGGAAAAATATCGTTATGTTTTATTTGAAAGATCAAAAACCAGTGGTAAAATTGGACAAAAAGAAGAAGAAGAATTTTAAAAGTAATTATCAACTACTTCATGAAATAGTCTTAGATATGATGTCTTTACTTTTCAAAGATAAGGACATTGTTGCAAATGAGAATAAATTTAACAATATCGAATTATTTAAGTACATCGATACTCTCTTATGTCAAGCCTCAATTGAAGATCCTACTAATAAGAACTTGGCGTATCCATATTGTAAAAAAGCTTTGAAAGATGTAATGTCAAGATTTCAATGGTCTAAATTTGTTAAAACTTTACATAGTTTTGAGCCATTTCCAATTGATGAATTAAGAAATATTTGGAATACTTATCCTCACTTATCAATATACGCTGTCGAAGTAATTCTCAATAAGCTAAATAATGATAAATTTAAAAAGCATACTGATTTAAGAAATGAATTAAAGAGATTTTTTGAGGAAATCGGTTCTCGTGATGCCAACAATAAATATATTAAAAAACAATTAGAAACATTTGAAGCTTTCGAGAAAAGTATGCATCAGAATAGTTATGAACAGTACCAAAGACAACAACAGCAACATCATCAACAGCACCACCACCAGCAACAGCACCACCAAAGAGGTCCACCACCTCCTCAAAATAATGAATATGGCAATAAAGATTTTTATAAGATATTAGGTATTTCTAAAAGTGCCAATGATAAAGATATCAGAAAAGCATATCTAACACTAACAAAAAAGTATCATCCTGATAAGCAAGGTCAATTATCACCTGAAAAGCAAGAGAAAAATCATGCTAAAATGATTGAAATTAATGAAGCTTATGAAATACTTAGCGACGCAGATAAACGTAGAAACTATGATAATTCAAGAGGAGGAAATGCAAACCCATTCCAAGGGAGACCTGGAGCACCTGGTGGATTTGGAGGTAATGGTAATCCTGGTAATGGTCATTTCACATATGTATACAATGGTGGAGAAGGTAATCCATTCAATTTTGGAAATAATTTTAAATTCAATTTTGGATTTTAATAGTGAATTGTAATGATTATATACTGTATATTTATAGAGCTAATTTGACTTAGTATCATACATGTTCATTATTTTGATGATTTTATTAAATTAAATATGGTGACGTTTAGAAAGAAAGCTGATTGAATCATATAAATTTATGATAAAAAAATAACTCAATTAAAAAATAAAAGCTAAAAAAAACCACAAATATTCATATCATGCTATCAACTTTATATACTAATAAACTAATTCGTTACCTTTGTATTTGAAACCAGTTGCGGAAACTTTATGATCTTTATCCTCCTTGGTAGATTGCTTGATATGCTTATCCTCCTTGGTAGATTGCTTGATATGCTTATCCTCCTTGGTAGATGGCTTGTGGTGCTTATCTTCCTTTGTAGAAGCTTTTCCATGCATACCACATTTCTTCTTAGATTTCAAATTTTTGTCGCTAGATTCTGTTAAGATCAATGTAGAGTTTTCTCTAGTTGGAAAGCCTTCCAAAGAGTTAGCATAAGTTGCAACAGAGTGAGCAATTAATTTAGTGTTAACTAAGAAGGCATCCCAAGCTAGATTTGAGACATCGTCACATAATAGATGGTAACATTTGTCTAAGACTCCACCATTGAAAACGTTATTTTTTTCAGCACCAGCTGCAATTCCACCTGCTGGAATACCATGATTGATGAATCCAACATAATCAGATCTACCATCAAATGGAATTAAAGTGTAATTAAGGTGGTTAGCTTTGTAGTATCGAATATATAAATCTCTTAATTCCTCAGAACCCTTAGGATTCTCGATATTGCTAGCATTGTAAACTTCATATTCATAATTTGGAGAAGCCATCATATCATAATCCATAAACAATCTAATCTTCATATTTTCTTCTGGGGTTAAGTGGTCAGCGTAATAGTTTGAACCAAGTAAACCTTCTTCTTCAGCAGCCCACCAAGCAAAACGGACTTTATTGGTTATCTTGAAATGTGTTAATTGTTTAGCTACTGTTAATAAAGAAATAGTACCAGAACCATCGTCATTAATACCTGGGCCTTCTTCAACAGAATCAGAGTGAGCACCAAGACCAACAATATTGTTTGGATCACCTCTTTTGGTATCAGCGATAACATTGGTTGTTTTAATGTTCTTAACATAAGAATCCATAGCAAAATTTAAAGTGTAATTCATGTTATTTTCGATAGAAGTAATTAAATATTGACCTGTTTCAAAAGTTACACCGATAGTAGATACTGTATGTTTTTTTGGCTTTTCCAAAGTGGCATGTAAACCTGTTGATTTTGGATCATTATCAAACACTACAACAGCTTTGAAACCAAACTTACCAGCTAATTCACTCTTCTGACCAAATGAACATTGACCTCTTTCAATTAAAGCAATTAATTTTTCTTCGTTTTCATGTTTATCGTGTTTATTTAAATGCTTCTTCTTAGAATGTTTAAACTCTTTATTGTGCTTCTCAGCAGAATGTGCCTGTTTATATAAAGCACTTAATGCCATCTTATAGTCCTCTTTGTTACAACCCAAGTTTGGGATATGAACAACTCTACCTTGGAAAGGCTTAACAGGAGGAGATAAGCTCAAAGCTGTCGAATTGATAAATGGTTCACCGGTAGCACCATCAGTTAAGTTAAAAGAATTGATTTTACCAGTTAATGCATCAAAATGTTGCAAAGTGACGTCATAGTAATCTTTCATACTTTCAAATTGCTCCAAAATATAGTCAATAGTTTTCTTGTGACCTTTAGAACCAATAACCCTAGTTGGATGGCCATAGTGTTTTTTAGAAGCCTCTGCAATATGATACAAATCCCAAGCAGTAGAATTTAAGTCATCAATAGAAATCAATTCCTGTAACTTATCTGAATCCACTTGTGGCTTCAAAAAATAAGGGATATGTGGAAAAACGTTACTAAACAACGACGAGTCATCAGAACCCACAGCAACCCTGTCTAACAACGAATCTCTATTCTCATCCAGTTGAAAAACCTGTTGAACAAGTTCAGGCAACACAAAACCATTACCGAGACTAGCAGATAGCGCAATTGCGATACTAGCCTTTGCTAACTTCATCTTAATAGCAATACAATAATCTCTTTAATGTTCGATATCAGTATTCCCCACTTTATATAATAACTCAAATTATAGCAACACAAAACAACAACCAAACGAAACAATAAACCATTTTTGGCAACACCAATACAAACAGAAACCCACATCTCAACAACAACCATAACTAATCCATACTTATATAAATACATAAACAAAGGTTCATAACACTTATGGGGTGCACAAGTCATCCAAGGTTCACTAAATTGGGTACAGATCTGGAGGTCCAAAAGTTTCACCTCAAACTTCCAGAGTTTCTTATGGTTGTATCTGTTGTCTTGCGTTCCGTTTTGTGCGGGATGGTCTGTGCAGCATAAAAACTGTTAGAGAAAAGCTCGTACGAAATTTATAGTTTGTTGCTTTTTTTTTCTTTTTATTGCCTGTTTGGGTCTTCTTCTGACAGAAGATGGTCTTATCGATTTCTGGTGTCAATGGAAGAACATACGAGTCCAGTAATGCCAAGCCACATTTCTTCTATTCCTGAGCAGGAACGGTGGATGGGTGCCAAGAACAGTTGCCGATGAGGTGGCAGGACTGAAACACCATCTGTGACTGTGGGTTGTTCGCAAGCATACTTGCGACATAAAGAGCTCCCAAATTGGGTTTGGGCAGGGTTTGCAGCGGGTGGCTTAGGTGAATGTTGGGGGACGACCGTGGAAGAGTCTTTATCATCGACATTTCTATTGCGATCTGCATTGCCATTCCTATTGACGTGATAAAAACCAACAGTCTTGGGTCATGTACGGTTTGTCGGACTTTGATGAATTCAGAGGCTCATATTGATGTCTTGGCTCTGTGATTGGGTTTCCGTAGCGTTTGCTGAAGAATGCACTTCTCTTAGTTTATCCATGATGTCAACTATGAAAGGTCTCAGTTCGTTGATTTCCATTAGTGAAAGGTTATCTAGTTGTAAATGAGACTCATTCAATTGTTCCAGACCTTTCATGACTTTCAGTTGTCTAATTTCCCTAAGATCTTGAATCCTTGAGCGTAACTCATGCACCGGATCGTTGAAGTCATCTGCTGCCCTCTTAAATAAAATGTTGGCCAGCACCAGCCAGTCCCATGGCATAGGACTGAATCTGTCATGGTATGTCTCTTCATAACGTATCTTGTTTGTCAATTCCTTGACAGTCAGCCAAGATGGGGCAATGATTCTACATTTGTTCTGCTGCTTCAACAATAATGCAATCCACAACGCTACCTCAGTGGTTTGCATGGCCACCATATTGTTCAAATTGTTATCATTACTAGAAATAAGCTTCCAACCTAATCTGTTGGAATCACTGCTCCCAGCCTGGCTTCGAGCATTTCTCAAATTCTGACGTGTTGTAATACGAGGAAATATCTTTATAGGCTCATTCTCCACAATAAATTGAATCTCCTTGGGGGAAAATGTCTCTTGTAAATGCTGCGGTAAACTCATCTTCAAACGTTAATGATTAATATCTTTTATGCTGTTCAATTAGACCGTTTGATTTAGATTTTATATTCCAGTTTTGTTCCTAATCTGATCTAGCAAAATAGTAACCACAAAAATATTATAGTAAGACGCAAATTGATGTGCTTAATAACCTGTCACTGAAGATAAATATATACATGAACCATTTCTTTAGTGATTCATCAGATATATATATATATACTTATATTTGGCGTTTACTTATATCATCGCATTCTAAAAACGCCTAAGAAATATCGCCGAAATTTCGACATAATAAAATATCATATTAAAGAGTTGAGATGAGATGCATTATTTATATTCTACATTTTACATTTCAAAAGCTTATGATGTTTATATATATAAATGTTCAGTATACATTGTGTTCATATTTGTTCTAAGTGAGATATGCGCTAATTATTTGATTTCTTTAAGTCATTAGTTTGCATTTTTATGTTGAAATTTATTGCTCCAGAGAGGCAAACTTGCATGGTTTATAGGGTATAGGACATAATGTGGAAGAAATTATTGTCTGGAGCTTGTTTGCCCTTAGAGCAACCAAATGCATTATCTAAGAAATTGATCTTATCTGTTTTGAATTCAACTGCAACAAAACGTGAGGCCAAAGATTATTTAAACAAATATACAATTGATTCGAAAAGACAAACTTATTGTTTATTGCTAGTGAGAAATCTAAATGCATTGAGTATTTCTCAAATCTTTCAGCTGTCTGGTACAATTGAAAAAATAACTTTACTGGGATTGAAATCCATTTTTTTAATTCCTCCAGATTCTAAAGATGTTAATAAAGATGCTGAAGTTTTGGATGCTGTAACTACCATTGCCGGATTAAATCCTTTGCATCTGCCGAATGGGTTAGTGGAAACAAAGTCAGGTGAATTCAAAACCATTTTTGAACTACAAGGAAACATATTTGCATCTGAGAGTTTCGACACAAAAAATGGGTATCATAGGAGAAACAATGCTTTAGTGCCTATTATCAAACCGATCCTCTTTAGTGAAAAAACATCAACTAATATGCTTATAGAGGATCCAAATTTATTCATGAGAAAAATCTGTTCCAATGGTTTGCTGAATATCGATAAATTTTTTATTATTAATAACATTGGTGGGATACCGTCAACTGAAAGACATTCAAATTCCCATGTATTTGTAAATTTATCTCAAGAGTATGATATTTTAAAAGATGACTTAGGAAACGTTATAAGTATATTGCAGAATTCATTTATCAATGAAGATTCTCTGTATGATAAGTTACAAGTATTGAAAAATGAAGATCTCATTGAAACTACGGTTAATAATTACAAAGAGCATTTAGATGATTTGGAATTGATGAATTCTGCTTTATCATGTCTTCCAAATTCTTCCACAGGTCTAATAACCACTGTATCTGCATCTAGTTCACATTCAGATAACCAGAATCCGCTTGTATATAATATTTTAACAGATAGATCTGTAATCTCATCTTCTCTACCAAGGTTTAAAAGGAAAATGAGTAATGACGAATTTAAATATAATAGTACTGTATATGACCTTTATCCACATTATAGAAATAGTAACACGTTCATAAACGATTCAGGAGGTTCAGAAAATATTGCGTTAGTCACCACAGTATTAAAAAAAGGTGTTAATATCAAAATGTTTGACTATCGTACTCTGACCCAACACAACAGTGAAGGGTTACCAAAATCACTTTATTCTAATACTAAGGATGTATTTTCAGATAACGATAATAAAGTTGATTTAATAAAATTAAAGAAAATGATAGATAGATGTTTCCATAAAAAATTGGATCTTGAGCATTATCTAAGAAGAATAAACGGTCAAATTGCTGTTATAATTGTCATTGGGGATTATGAAGGGATAGCAATATTAACATACGAGGGACCAAATGAAAGTAAATTTGTATATCTAGATAAATTTGCCATTGTTCCTGAAATGAAAAGTTCTTTAGGTATATCTGATATCATATTTAATCTGATGTTTAAAAAATTTCCAAAGGAGATCCTATGGAGAAGTAAGAAGAATAATAAAATCAACAAATGGTACTTTCAAAGGTGTACTGGTGTTTTAGATCTATCGATAGATTTAGGTAATGATGATAAGAAAGAGAGTGAATTTAAGCTGTTTTATTATAGGGAAACATCTTCAAATTCTAACTTGGATTATAATAACCAGAGTCTGAAAGAATATTCCAAGTATGTTAGGGATATTACCCCAAGCTGGCAACAATAAAGGATTTTTTCAATAAGTAACTTTATTTCCTAAATTTCATTATAAGATCATTTATATATCTAACTTAATAATATGCATTTTTAATTACATTTGAAAATACTTAAAGGTAACTATTAACGTAGATCCACTCTTGGTTGAAAGTTTGATTTCTGTACTCTCTTCTAACAAATGGAACATTGTGTCTCATGGATGTTCCTTTATGACCGTATGGGCCATTGATATCATACCAAAGATCAGCAGCACCTACTATATCACTTTCATATAAGCTTCTCTGTACTGTAATACCTAGCCAATGTCTCTTATACCATCCATCAAAGCCACTGCAAATTACACTATTTCTGGCAAGTTCACAAACGTCTGAAGCATTTAGTAAGTATATACTAGCTGCGACACTATATTCTTCCATTAAAGGTTCTCGAGTATATGAATTATTGAATAATATGGAGTGACAGGAAAGAGAAATTTTCATACCTATCTGGAATAATTTCATGTAAGGATTTTTTGAATAGTAACTAGATTCATTCAATGTAATATCTCTCATTTTTACTTTGTGCAATTCCTCTTGTATATTTGGGTATATTGATTGAGAATGATGACTATCAATCATGGAAACAGATGAAAGAGGTGACGCAATCATTGGGATTTGTAACAAATAATATACATATTGAGTTAAAGCTGTTGTAGTCCAAATTGGATGACTTGATAACAGACCACCATTTGAGAGAAGTATATTTGATGCTAAACATTCTAGGTGTTCAGAAAAATATAGGGATGTTCCAAATTGTGATGTTCTGTTCTTTAATGTTGAACTTGAATTTCGCAGTGTAATCGAATTCTGTCTTTTAATATGTCTCATTATATTAAATTTTGATATTTGTCGAAACATATAATACATATAATAAGCAACGGGAGGATTATCACCCTGTGATGTCCAGTTTTTTGGCAGTGTTTTAATATTTGTAAACTCTTTCCATATATAACTATCCGAATTTGTCACAGATAAATCAATGGCAGTCAAAATTGATAAAAAATACTGTAGGTTAATGCTCTTATTAATATTATCTTCATCAAATAAAGGTTTAAAAATGTAATCAATGAATTGTTCAAAATTATCAACTAAATTTAATTCAAATAATCTTGGAAATATTCTACTAACGTTCACATTCCACCTAATGTTATTGGATACCAAATTCCATTTGGTGATCCAATTAGAAAATTTTATCCACCAATTATTGACAAGACAATAATACTTTAAAGGATCGCAGTTCTTAGTAGAAGTTGAGTTAATATCATAAAATTGGAAATCAACCGTAACTTGTGCCAGTAGATATTTGTTCAACTCTAAATAATGTATGACATACTTGATAAATATTTCAGCCAAATATTCACCCTCCATATAATTAGTAAATTCCAAAAATGTAACAGTAATCAAATAATATTTTAGATGTTTTGGTTTCAAAGGAGGTACAGTATCTATATGACCCTTTGTAAAATTGGTATGTGGTATTATATGGTAGTTTTTTAAATAGAATGATTTATACCAATCTAAAAATTCATCATCAATAACTTTAAATCCTATTGCATTAGGATCAAGTCGACCATCCGAATCAATTTGAAAAATATCTATCAATTTATATTGTTTATTAGTTTTTTCATCAACATAAACAATCCTTTCTGGTTCACTATTAATTTTTTCCCATATGAAGTCACATAATTGCTTTTGTTGTACACAACCACTCAACAAAAAATTTCTATCAACTTTCCTGCAGTTATAAAAATCTCTATATGGTACATGTTTGTTTTGTTGGATTTCTTTTTTTTGATTAAGATATTGAAATAGATCAAACTTATTATTCAGATAGATTAATCGTTTTTCTGCAATTACATTCCAACTTCTATTCTGTAATGCTTCTATAATATGAAAAAAATCATCAGAAAAATTTTCAAATGACGGGATCTCAGATACTTTATCCAAATAAAGTGCATCTCTACAATGGAAATCTTTAATATTATACTTGGAATTATATTCATTTAGTAATGATTCATAATGGGATATACTAAAATATTCACCTGTATAAGGTATTTTTCCTAATTTTTTATAAGGGTCCACTATATGTTCTTTTGTCGTTCTATCAACTGGAAGGGTAAATTGAAAAAAATCATCATCATACATCAAATCATCATTAAAATTAGCTTCTTCACTACTACTTTCATCATCTCCGCTATTATTTTTTTCATTACTTTCTGAATCCCAACCATATTCTGCTGCATAATTAGTTTCGTGTTGTAAATCAAAATTTGGATCTATTTCATTATTTTTATTCCTAAAATTTTGGAATCTTTTATCTCTATCGATTCTCCAAAATTTTGGTAACGGTTTGGGATACAATAACCAACTTTTAGCATCGCATTTAAAATCTGAAGTATTATTTTGCATAGAACTTTTCAAATATGCTATTCTTTTCATTTTAATCATATTGAGAACATTAGTTAACGATTGCATATCTTCATCAGAATGAATTTTACCGACATATGAATTTACATTCAACAAACTATTGTTATTGTTTTCATCTAGAACAGTTGCTGAACTTCCTTCCTCCATGAGTCCATTATTTTTATCAAACATACTATTTTTCATATCAACTTTGAATTCAAAATTTTCAATACCATCGAGATACATTGGCACACCTAAAAGCATCTGCTCATCAAACTCTGTCTGCAATGGAACCATATCCAAATCATCTAAAGTAAGCTTGCTCTCTACATGAGTCCTTTTAATGACAACTTCAGACTCCTCTGGTGAAATAGTACCATTTTTCTCATAGTCATCCAAATACAATGATTGTCTTCTATTACCTGACATAATCCCCCCTATATTCTTAAAACTAGTGTCTTTTTCCACGTATATTCAATTGCTTCTTCAAAAAGCAGCCAGGAGCAACAGCTAACTCGCACCTAATTAATGCACCACGCCAATCACCAATATAGCACGTCTTAACGTTATAAAACCAAACAATAGCTGTCTAACCGGACCAAAATATAAATAGTGTACACATTTATATATATACATATTATGATATTTAAATAGGAATTGTACCTTAGGGTTAACAATGCACTGAAATTACACATCACCTTGAACGAAACTACGGTCTTTTCTTACACGAATGATTATCTCAAATAAAAGGACGAACAATATCGCGCACTGACGCCCATTTGTTCCATTCACAAAAATGATTTGGGTAGCGGAAGGGGGAACTTTATTGAAATTTAGCCGCCATCACTTCGCACGTAAAATTAGCATGAAAGGATAAAAACAACAGGAACCAGTCACGTGATACGCACGTGACTGTCTTCTGATCCAGCAAGTGTATCCTGCGTCATGTGATTACATTTTGCTCTCCCGGATAACAACTGATATCCGGGCAACTCAATCCAGTAGCACGCTGGTCACGTGAGACGTTGAAATGAAAAACTTGGTGTTTTCCTCATATCGACCACTGGCTGATTCACAGCCTTCCGAGTAATAAGAGAGGCAGTTCTGCAATTAGTTATCAATTGACCACATTGGCAAACTGAAATTGAATACAGACATACAATACATTCTCTTATACTACCTTCTTCCTTTCCAGCTAGTATGATACAGAGAGTACCCATCGAATTATTTATAGGCATACTTGCTTTTGATGGTCGCCAGGGCACATACAGTTTGTGTTATTGTCTTCGTATCTAATGCGCGTCCTCGCAATTAGTGTTTTCGTATTTTTTTCACTCCGATTTTAGACGTACACGCTCATTAGAAATAATTTCATTTCCATACTAAAAAAAATTACTGTATATATATTTATGTAACTTTAGGTTGATAGGATTTTTTTTCAATTGTGTTATGTGGTGGTTGTAGTATCTTATATATTCATTTAATAGATTCAGGGAAGAGTATTCATTGCTAGATATTGCATTGCCATGGCTGGGTTTTCTTTAATTGATACGGTAAAGCCATTTTTACCGGTTTTGCCAGAAATCGAATTGCCTTATGAGAAGTTAGAATTCGATGATAAAATTATTTACACAGTTGCTTCTGGTTTGATTTATTTGTTTATTCAATTTCCATTAGCCGGTATTCCTAAAGATCCTGAGACAGGGAAGATTATCACTAATGTTAAGGATCCTATATTTTTTTTAAGAGGTGTGTTTGCAGCTGAGCCAAACACTTTATTGGAATTTGGTATTTTCCCAATTGTTTCCACTTCGATTATTTTACAATTACTTGCTGGTTTAAAATGTATTAAAGTAAACTTCAAGATTCAAAAGGAAAGAGAGCTGTTCCAAGCCTACACTAAATTGTTGATTATTACTCAATATTTTATTTTGGCTAATATTTTCATCTTTTCTGGTTACTATGGTGAAAATTTATCGATCTTATCAATTGCTTTATTGAACGTTCAATTGGTTGGAGCCGGTATATTTGCTACTTTATTAGTTGAAATTATTGATAAAGGATTTGGTTTTGCCTCTGGTGTCTTAGCTATTAATACTTTGGTTTGTGCAACAAATTTAATTTCTGATATGTTTGGTGTTGCAAGTATTAAGATTGATGAAGAAAAGGGTATCACGGAATCTCAAGGTTCTGTTATTTACTTCTTAAATGTATTCAGAGCAAAGCATATGACTATTTTGGAAGGTATCGTCAATGCTTTCCAAAGAGACTACCTACCAAACTTGACAGCCAGTGTTATTGTTTTGATCATCGCAGCCATTGTTGCCTATTTGTTCAGTTGTACAGTTGAATTGCCAGTCAGATCTACTAGAGCCCGCGCCATGCAAAATGTTTACCCAATTCGTTTGATCTATGTCGGTGCTTTATCTATTTACTTTTCGTACTCCCTATTATTTTACATTCATGTTATTGCTTTTGCTTCAATCCAATTGGTTGCCAAAAATGATTCAAGCAGTATTTTGACTAAATTTCTAGGCCATTATGAAATTTTTAACAACATTTTATATGTTCCAAGTTTCCCATTGTCTTTATTAGCTCCACCAAGATCTTTAATTGCCGGTCTACTCGAGCAACCATTGACCTTTGTTTCATACACTGGATTTTTAGTTGCTACTGGAATGTGGTTTGCTCGTAAATGGCAAAACATATCGGGTGATTCCTCTTTTGACTTAGCTGAACAATTCAAAGAACAAGGTATCACTTTAGCAGGTCGTAGAGAACAAAACATTGCCAAGGAGTTAGAAAAAGTTATTCCAGTTGCTGCTACAACCGGTGCATCTATTCTTGCTTTAGTTACAGTTGCCGGTGAGTTCTTAGGTTTAAAAGGTAAAGCTGCTGCAATTGTCGTTGGTATTGCCGGTGGGTTTTCACTACTAGAGTTGGTCTCTCTTGAATATCAACAAACTGGAGGTCAAAGTGCCTTATCTCAAGTTTTAGGTGTCCCAGGCACCTTCTAAATTAAGAATTTATCAATTTAATCATAATATTTTAAATTATATTCTTATATAAGTAACCCCAAGTAAGAATACAAACATTCGCATAATTTATATTTGTTAATTGAAAGATTTATATATATAGTAGTCAAGATACAATTATGTTTTCATCTATTTATAAAAAGTTCTAAAATTTGCTTTATATTGAATTATTTACATGTGGATACCAAAATCATCCATTAAATATTTTACAAACAGAATTCAAGAAGTGATAAACCGATTTTCAATTAATTTTTCAACCTCTCTCCACATAACATTTCACATCAGTGGCAGTGCTTTGCACTTCACCATTTTTAATGTAATCCTTCAATTTCGTAAAATACAACTTGGCATCATATGGACCCTTTTCATAACCTTTGAAAGTATGTGCTAACTCAGGCACATCCTTGCTCACTAATGGCTTCAAACTAGTATTCAACACACCAGGTGTCTTAAAAGTACGAACCTTACCCCAATTAATTATATATTTACCCAATGATGTATGTCTACCAATACCCGACGATCTAGTACCTTTATACATCGTCTTGTTACCTTGTTTAGTAGTCAACGCAGTACGTCTATTACCGGTCTTGGACACACCATAGAACAAAGTACCATCACGATTCTTGATCCACGGTCTAGTTAAAAACGTAATAGGAGATCCATGAAACAACCTGCTAGCAGTAGACTTCATATCGAGTAATATCTATATATATCTGATAATTATTATTTTTCTGCAACGACCAACACAAAATGAAAAAACTATTCTATCCTCGTACTTCAAAGTGTCTCAATCTTGACTATCGAGATTGCAAAAATTACCCAGAAGATCAACACAATTGACCAAATATCAACTAACAACTTTCACAAAAACTATATCATTATTCAACATGTTTTAGTTATATAACATTAATTAATAGTGAATTTTTCAGTTTCGATATTGACCATTTTTCAATATCGAAACGTTGGTAGCGCCGTGGATAATTTAGGTATCAAGCTAGTGACACTTTATGAGGATAGCCTCATCAATATATATAGATGGATAAGTGTATGTATATATGTATGTGTGTAATGATTTGACATATATATAGATTAAGAAGTGCAATTGTATTTGTTTGTGAACTGTACAGCATATCAGATTTTTAAGCGAAACCATCCTTTAATTGACCCTTTTGATGATATTCACAGTATAAGAAAATATTTAATATGCGGTTAAGATCAAAAAATTAGTGTGGCTTCTCTTAATTATTACATTATAAATATTGCAATTTAGAATGTAATAATTATGGGGTATATAGGAACTATATGTATGCCTAAACCCTTTATTTCTGAACTGGTAAGGTGATAACGTTGGTTGTTTTTAAAGTTTAGAAATTATTACGTTTGAACAAAATTTCATTGTATGGTTAGGATATTGCTTGAGCGTATTGAGAATAAAAAATTTAAGGAATAGATATATGTTTGGTAGTAAAAGAAATCATGAACTCAGCTCTGATGATACTATGATTCCGGAGCCTGTGCATCGTTGGAATCATGGTTATTCTATATTGTCCATAGTTAGTTTTCCCAAAAAAAACCTTTTGATAGCTGGTACTCAGGATTCGAAAATATTAGTGTTCAATTTGAGAACATATAATCTGATGATTACTATTAGTTTGGGTATCTATAATATCATTAATGAGACAAACACGAGGTCCAGTGTACTGTGTATGACAAGATCAAAAGATCAGAATCATTTATTTACTGCAGGCTCCGATTCCCTAGTACGGGTTTGGTCGATTGGCGAAGTTACAGATGACCAATGTCCACATATTCATGAAATGGCTACTATATACACTATCTCTGATATTGGAGATGTTTTTTCAATTAGATATTTTGATTCATTAGATACAATCATTATCGGTTGTCAGAATGCAAGTTTGCTTTATTTGGATAATTTATTAGTAAGAATAAATAATTGCTCAAACACACCAGAGACAAACTTTGAACGGTTACCACATAGAAGATTTGATAAATTTTTTGATTCAGTTGGTCCAACAGGTAGATCCTCATCGAAACCGATACATCATGGATTTGAGCACGAACTTGATCCCACAGAGAGATCTGTCTCCCCTACACAATCATCAACTAGTTGCATTATAGAGATACCAGCATCTAATATAATTAGCTATGCTCATAATGGTTTTATATATTCAATTGAGGTATTAAATCCACTTTTTTCCTTGGATCAGAAACAATCTGACAATACACGTACTGAATATATGTGCACTGGAGGTGGGGATGGTATGAGTAAATGCTGGTCGATATCAAAACAAGATAAAGGAATAGTAGTTGCACGTACTTCTGTAAATATGGATAATGACGACAGTGTTATTTCTCAGGCTTTTGAATATCCATTTCTATATTGTGGTTTGTCTGATGGTTTAATTAAAATATGGGATATAAGTACAGGTCAACTAATATCAACACTTCAAGCAGAAGGCGCTACTGATATTATATCGATAGCCATTTATAAAGATCATATATATGCTTTTAATGAGTCTGGAGTTTCGCATTTTTATGAAAACAAGAGGGAAACTTGGTCATCTAATCAAGGTAAAGTGCTATGTTCAGAACTATTTATAAGAAAAAGTTTTCAAAGTAGTAATTCCATAAACTTAGTAACCGGTGGCAATGATGGTACATTGGTACTCTCACATCTTAACTACGGGACAGATGTTGATTCAAATACAATTAAACAAATCAGTCTTGGACAAGCCAGATCTAGAAAGGATTCGTTTGCATTTTATAAGCCAGCTACATTATCAAATGAACTAATGATAGATACATTAAGGGAGTTAATCTTCTTTAACACAGTTTCGGAAAATGCAGATACTTCACAGCAGTTAGCTTCCAGGCGTTGTGCCACCTTCATTAAGCAATTATTATCTGACTTAGGTGCAATAAAATCACAACTTTTACCAATAAAAAACGGTTCCAATCCTGTGGTTTTTGCTGAGTTTGAAGGTAATGCTCCAAAAGAGAAAAGAAAAAGAATTTTATGGTATGGGCATTACGATGTTGTTCCAGCTGGTGATCTTTCATTATGGAACACTAAACCGTTCAACTTAACTTGTGAAAATGGCTATTTAAAGGGTCGTGGTGTTACAGACAATAAAGGACCTTTGATCGCCGCCATATATAGCGCTGCCTCATTATTTCAAGAACAAAAGTTAGAAAATGATATAGTATTTTTAATTGAAGGTAATGAAGAAATTGGTTCTCCAGGATTGAAAGATGTATGCATTCAACATTTAAATTTAATTGGTCCCAAAATCGACTGGATTTTTCTAAGTAACTCGAGTTGGGTAGATGAGAAACATCCATGTTTGAATTATGGATTAAGAGGAGTTATCAATGCAGAGGTAGCACTCTGGAACGACGGTCCTAATAAGCATTCAGGTATTAATGGAGGTGTATTTAGTGAGCCAACCTCTGAGTTGATTCGGCTTTTAGCTAAGATCCAAAATGAAGATGGTCACATAAATATTCCAGAGTTCTATAATAATATTAGTGAACCAAGTGAAGAAGAAATAGAGAGATTCAAGAAAGTCTTATTATTTTCCAATTTACATAAAAATTTAGATATCAATGAATTAATTGCCAATTGGTCTAAACCCTCTCTGTCAATTACCAGTATTGACACCAGTGGATCTGGGAATATAACAGTTATCTCCAGATTAGTTTCAGTTGGTATATCTATTAGACTTGTGCCTGGACAACGAGTTGACGAGATCAAAAAAAACTTAATAAATTATCTTCAAGAACTATTTGAAGCCAGTAACTCAAGCAATCATTTTAGTATAAAAATCGTGAATGAAGCAGATGTTTGGCTAGGAAATCCTAAAAACCATGCTTATCAAATATTAAAAGAAGAAGTAACAAAAGCTTGGGATATGGAACCTCTATTTGTTAGAGAAGGTGGTTCAATTCCTTGCATTAGATTTTTGGAACAAATATTCAAAGCTCCAGCAGTACAAATTCCATGTGGCCAGTCGTCAGGAAATGCACATTTGGATAATGAAAGTTTACGTATTGTCAACTTGTCTAAAATGGCAAACATTTTAGCAGCTGTTTTTCACAGATTATAATGTTACAGCCAACCCCTCACAAGAAAACATACATTAAATAAATAATTACATTTTGCATCATGTTAAATACAATAATGAAATAGATCCTCTCTTGTATATATTTATATTATTTTAGAACCTAAAGATTCTTTATAATTTAAGATTATTTCAGTGTGGCATAGTTATCATATAAATAAGGGACGTTAAAAAATCCAAATCTTGTATAAACTTTAAGGATAAATATTTTACATTTTCTTTGTAATAAGATTATCCAAATCAGAATAGTTGACTGAATATAAATATACATATATATAACGATATATATATATACTCTACGAATATTATTTACTGAATAGTAAACCTAAATTTGATATTTTTTAGACAAGATGTCAGCTAACCACAACGATAATGAAGAAAATGGTTTACTCAACCCAGATATTATACAAGCTGCTTTACCATTTTTGTCCCCAAATGATATTAAAAACCTATCTTTAACCAACAAATACTATAACAAGTTACTCAACTATACTTCATCTGATACTTTATGGAATGAATTATATCATAAAGTATATAACAATAGATACACTGACGATGAACCCTTCCAATCTACAATAACTAATGAATATAGCAATTATTCCTCTACGATAATGTCAAGACAATTTAAAGACCTCTCATGGCATGATATATTTAATATAAGAACAAAGAATACCCATATATATACATGGGGGTGTTTAAAAAATGGAAGACTTGGATACAACGTAGGATCTAATCCTGAGTTAGTTGATAATCAATTGAATCAAGCTGGTTTTAGAGTTAAATCGGGAGTCAATCAACCAGTTCCAGTTCCATGGCTTTTTTTAAAAGATGACAGTTCCAATTTAGATAATTACTCTATCTCTGAGGTTTCTGGTGGTGGCTTTTCTTTTCAAATATTAACGAAATCAGGCGAGTTGTACTCTACAGGTTCAACATTTTCTGGCGGTTATGATGGGCCTGGTCCAATTAATGGTGAAGTCGACTATAATCCTTTTAGAGATTTAATAGAGAACCTGGAAAACTCTTTGCCTCGGACAAGGATTGGGGGCCGAGTAGCTATTAATACAACAGGAGTTGTTGGTGGAAGGGGGATGAGGACTTTTGGACCGACTCCAATCTCAAGTGATCCTCAATATGGTATCACATCGGGACAGCCACATACTGATATATATGCACAGTTCTCCGAGTTAGAAAAAACTACCAATAAGACTTTGGAAGGAAATATAAACATCAGAAGGATGTTTCCAAGAAACGTTTTTGATTTCTATACAAAAACCATAGGTGAGGTGACTAAGGTTGATGAAGAAAGAATGGAATCAGTAAAATTTATAGCAGTCGCTTCAGGACGTTCGCATTTTATGGCATTGGATGAAAATAATATATTATACTCCTGGGATTCAAAGGATTTAAGTCATGGTGTTCAATTAGGATTTAGAGATATCGATTTGAAAAAAAATCCAATTATCAAAATAGCGTGTGGCTGGGATTTTAGTTGTGCTTATATATATGATATTGGATTAGTGGTTTGGAAAGACAGAATACCTTTAAAGAAAGGAGAACTGATTTCTAATGTGAATTATAAAGTCATTCCAAATACTTCTGATATGGGTTCTGAGAGTAAAATTTTAGATTTTACATGTCTCAAAGATAACAGAGTTTTGTTTGTCAACAATAAGGGCGACACACTATTTGACTACCGTAATGGAGAGATATTTTCATCCAAAATAAATCTGGAAAAAAAAATAATCAAACTATCAGCAAGTTTTAGTTCGCTGGTGCTATTTACAACTGATGAGTGTTATAATGTTGCTATTAATGGAGATATACTTGATTTTAACAATATTACAAGCATGCAATTAGATGATGCAAATGACAGAATTGTATCACTAGCATCTGGGGATTTTCATTCATTGGCATTGACAGAAAATGGTAATCTTTATTCTTGGGGATTGGAAAGTCAATTATCTGGTTGTTTAGGTTTAGGATTACCTGACTCAATAGTTTACGAACAGAGAATTGGTGCATTTGAAAATAATGGAAGGAATATAAGAGTAGCTAAGCCAAAAAAAATAAAATTGGATGATAATTGTGTTTCGATAGCTATTGCAGCAGGTGGATGGCAATCGTGTGCCTTAGTAGTCAAAAAGTAAGTGACACCTCTGCCAAAAGTTTTTATTTTTTTTGAAGTTACTAAGTTGTATATAGAGAATGCTTTTACGCTTTTAGTCTCCTGAGCTAAATCGGCATAAGAATATATATGTATGTATGTACAGTTTTTATTATTTTGTATTAATTAAAAGAATAAAGAGGAACAGATTCAACTATTATTATATCTGTGCAATTTTGAGTTCTTATCCAATTGTTAAAAAGATGAATTATCATCTTTACTATTTATAGTCTTCTCCGAGTATTCCGTTCTAGGTTTAGAACCATCTTTTGGTTTGATACTCTTCTTTAACTTTATGTGCACTGTGTTATCATCATAATATGTTTTCCAAACCTGTATTTTTTCTTTGCTTTCTGGAGTTGAATTATAAGTGGAATATTTTGAAGTACCAATCACTGCTCTATTCGTATGTTTGTCATCCAAAGCTCCATATTCATTGAGCATTGCATGTTCTGGTGTATCTGGAAAAGTAGAATTATCATTTCTGTATGGTAATAATTTATTTTTCTTTTCTTCTATCTCCTGTAATTGTAGTTGCTTTAACTTGATATTTTTACTTATTAGAGACTTCCAATTTAAAAGTTCATTGTATTCTTGAAAAAATATACCAAACTTCTTATGATCAACATCAGATAAGACATCTTCTTTTGAAATAATATTGTTTTCCTCCTTCAGATAAATGTTATTCCCCATATTACTGTTCGCAATATTGCTCTTTATAGTTGCCTTTGGAAACAAACATCTCCACCACCCTTTAGTATTCCAGACTGATAAACCATTTGCCTCTTTACATGCTGAATATTGCTCAACAGTAGGGGTTGTGAAACTATATAGACCAGTCACATTTTGTTTAATGAATTCATTATTAACAATACTCTGATCATATAATTTCCCATAAGAAGTCATGTCTGAAAGCATACTTGGAAACCCCAACAAATTTGTGAAACTCTCCATACCATCGTTGTGCTTGGAGAATAAATTTTCTAATAAACCATTTTGTAAATCTCCAAAACCTACTCGAAAGGGAACTGGGATCATTTCATTCAACTGTTGAAACTCATTGGACTCTATATTCGTTGGTTCATACTCATAACTTTCTAACTCCTTTTCAATTAGAGATTCATTAAAGGTACTTAAATCTTGATTCTTGTCATACACACCCATTGTTGCTGGTGAAATAATCAGTTCTTAGTCATTAAAGTAATACATTAACTTCAATATATACTAAAATACAACATCAAACTGAAATAAATGATCATTACTTTGAAATAAGGAGGTTCTTTAATAAACCATTACTAAAATAAAAATCATTGTCACATCACGAGACAGTGAATTTTTAAATGTTCGATTATTATAAAGGTGACAGTACAATATATATATGTGACGTTATCATGATAGTATTGTATATATGTGACATTTCAGCTTATATATGATGTCTATATGTTATATGCTCAATCAGAATTTCCTTCGTCTTCCTTCAATTCGCCCTCATCAGTATGAGAATCATCCTTATCTAGATCTTCTACATGGTTTAGTTGCTCGACTTCTTTCAATTGACTTTGTATCTCTATTTGGTTTTCAGAGAGGGTTTCTTCTATAGCTTCGTCGTCTTCGTCGTCGTCTTCAGCTTCATCTTCATCGATAATCTCTTCATCAGCATCATCATTTTCATCATATATTTCATCTCCAGAGTATACCTCATCTGCCGTTTTATTCGTATTAGAATCCATGGATTGGAAGGGCAATGTGCTCTGGTTGTTCATTGTGGAGGCCACGTTTGTATATCTGACTTTGTTCTGTTTTACTAGAGTCTTCAAGTTCTTAGTCATTGGTATGACGTCGCCTAGGAAATGGAACTTTTCGTGTCTCTGTACAGCTTTCGCTAAATCAGTATAAGTAATTCTTTTCACTTTCTTACCATTAGAACTATTCAATTGTGACAGAACTATCGTCTCTTCAGCTAAGTTCTTGATAAATATTTCAGTAGCAAAAGCAGTGGCCACAAATGCAGAGTTCGAAGTAATAATATAATCTGGATCACATCTAGCTATTTTTTTAACTTTCGAGATGGGCAGTTTGGGAGCTTTCAGTTTATAGAGACGATCGAGGTCTTGTTCATCCACATCTATAGTATTAATATGTTCGCTGGTCTCCATTGTACTAGTCTGGCTCCTTATATATGCTCTGATATGGCCTGTTCCTCCATCAAATCCAAATTTAAGATAGTGATAAATTCATGTTATCTTAGTACTAATTTTTATACGTGACGCGTATTACATAAAGAGGAATAAAATTTCAGATTCCTATATTTACAGGAAAGTATACATAAAACTATATACTAAGGGAGGAATATGTATATTAAGAAGATAAAGAGAGTTCTAGGTAGGTTCAATGGTTCATCAGTGTAATATATGCGTGGTGTTAGTACAGGGGCTCTAAGCGCTTTGCGGTCTTTCTTCCATGACCATGAATCCTGTTCTCTCGGTTGGTGGTGCTGGTGTGTAGTCGTATATGTCTGTCAGCAATTTGTCCACTATTTTAGTCTCTTCATCCTCTGCGATGGTCTTGTCTGAGTACAGTTCTTGAAGCAAGATGGATCTGATTGCTTTGATTTCCCTTTTGAAGACTTCTTTGTTCTTGAAAAAAGCCATTTTATTGAAGTTTTTAAGGGTGAGTTCGCTGTGGGGCAAATTGTTTGCCTCGTCGTGAAGTACTGTTTTGATCAACAGCCATAACTTGATGTTTCCTCTGTGCAAAGAGAACTCGCCATCATTCCCGGATTCCTCTAGAACAGGGTAGTCTACAAGCTCCAAAATCGATTGTTTGGCACCATCGTTCAATCTAGGCTCCAATCGTAGAACTCGCGTGAACCCAGACTTCCTTTTACTCTCCTCCATGCTGCCATTATCTTTATAAATCCCATATACTTTCTTCAACAGTTTGGCATTGTCTCCAGCTAGGAACAACCTTGACTGGATGTTTCTTCTGTAAACCGTATCGGCACCACCGTCAACGTTCCCCATCAGCGTGATGTCTTTATTGCACATCGTCACAACACGTTCGGCCAAGTTACGTGCCTCCATGCACTTCTCGTGCGTGGACATAATAGAACCATGAGCAAACAGTTCCGACACCAAATTCTTCAATAGCGCTGTCCTGTGCGCTTTCGTCCTGGAAAGCTTCCTAGCTAGCCCTTTCGTCATTCTTCCAATCGTCAACACACTTCACAGGCTTGATGTAAAAACCCAAATGCCCAATTCACGGCCACAATTCACTTATCCACCATTCCAAGTCATTTTAATATCTTATAACAGTGGTCAATTCACTTCTCACGTACTGCTGACCAGTACAAATTTTGAGATTTAAGTATTAAAAACTAAGTTACCCGACTATCACTTTCTACGAGCACGTGACCGTAAATTTTGTGCCGTAATTTTGGACCTCGTACACAAGGAACAGCACCGCGCGGATGAGCTAGTTGTCGTTCACATCGCACACTTGCCATATAAAAGCAACGCAATCTGCACTATAAAACACACTCAGTAACGCTTAAACAGCCCAGTAACACTTCAAAGCACTCACCTGCGCCATGCTAGATCCTTCGAACTACACCGACAGAACCACCTGGAAAATGACTCCCGCCATGATCCGCGCCAGGCAGCCGTTCCTCCTCAGGAACTTGCTCGGCCTGGGTATCCTAGCAGGTATCACCGGCGGCGTCTACTTATATACGTTCTCGTTCCTGCACAAGGACAACGATTTCGCAGACGTCCCTATCCCCCCAATCGACCCACAAGAGCTAGCCGCCCTGCAGAAGGAGTTCTCCAAAAAATAAGGCCCCACGCACCCGCCACCCTAGCCGCCGACACACATCTGGGCTGCAAGCCTGGAGCACACATACATGTACATACTTATATACACTCCTCGATATACACATAGTACAAGGGCAGCCCCCACCGGGGGCTGCCCTTGTCTTACCCCGCCTCTCGGCGGCTGTCAATACACACATTTTCACGTTTTCGCATTTCCCTTTTCATCCCTCGCACCCTTGCGCCTTTCACCCGGCCACTGCGTCACGTTTTCCCCCTGGCCCCCGAGGGTCTCGCGGATCAACGGCGGCGTCGTGCGCCGTGACGGCCCCGCTGGAAAAGTTTTCTCTCGGACACGCAGCGCTGTTTTTTCCCAGTCGCTGCACTCTCTGCGCAAGAACTCTGCGGTTTCCGGACGTTAGCAGAGCTCCCGGCGTCGGACAAAAGTTTGTGGAAGAAAGCTGAGAGTTGTGTTTGTTGTTGTGCCGGATTCGATACTCTTGTACAAAAATATATATACAATATGAAGATGAACAAATGGACAGATGGAGATATAAAAGTGGAGTATTTGGAGACCCGGCGATTTTTGGTTGGAAGTGTTGGGAATATTGGGGTCAAGAGGCGAGAGTGTTTGACAGCCTGGGTATTTCAGCAAGGAGGGCAGGCCCGTGGAAGAGAATAATGAACGCGACAAGCAGCAACAACGTCAACACGATGAACAACACGAACGTGACCGTGCATGGGACGGTTGGGATGAACCATACGGGCAACTCGAACATGGTGAGCGGCAACACGAACGCCAGTGTGAGTGTTTCCAACAACACGAACGTGAACGGCAGCAACATGAGCACGAGGGACGACTCGACGATTGTGGGGCTGCACTACAGGATTGGTAAGAAGATCGGGGAAGGGTCGTTTGGTGTGCTGTTCGAGGGTTCGAATATGACGAACGGTGCCAGTGTGGCTATCAAGTTTGAGCCGCGGAAGACGGAGGCTCCGCAATTGAAGGACGAGTACCGCACATACAAGATTTTGAGGGACACTGCTGGTATTCCCAATGCGTACTATTTTGGCCAGGAGGGTCTGCACAACATTCTTGTGATCGATCTGTTGGGTCCCTCGTTGGAGGATCTGTTCGACTGGTGCAACCGCAAGTTCTCGGTTAAGACTGTGGTGCAGGTTGCTGTGCAGATGATCAGTCTGATCGAGAGTGTGCATGCGCATGATCTGATCTACAGGGACATCAAGCCTGACAATTTTTTGATTGGAAGACCTGGGCAGCCGGATGAGAACAAGGTCCATTTGATTGATTTCGGTATGGCTAAGCAGTACAGGGATCCTAAGACCAAGCAACATATCCCGTATAGGGAGAAGAAGTCTCTGAGTGGTACCGCTAGATACATGTCGATTAATACTCATTTAGGTAGGGAGCAAAGTAGAAGAGACGATATGGAGGCATTGGGTCACGTGTTCTTTTATTTCTTAAGAGGTCAATTACCATGGCAAGGTTTAAAGGCTCCAAACAATAAGCAAAAATATGAGAAGATTGGTGAGAAGAAGAGGTCTACCAATGTTTATGATTTGTCCCAAGGGTTGCCAATTCAATTTGGTAGATACTTGGAAATTGTGAGAAACTTGTCGTTTGAAGAAACACCGGATTATGAAGGCTATAGAAATCTTCTATTGAGTGTTTTGGATGATATCAATGAGACTGCTGATGGTCAATACGATTGGATGAAGTTGAATGGTGGTAGAGGTTGGGATTTGGCTATTAACAAAAAACCAAATTTACATGGTTATGGTCATCCAAATCCACCAAATGAAAAATCAAGAAGACATAGAAATAAATTGCAACAACAGCAGCAGCAACAACAGCAGCAACAGTTACAACAACAGCAGCAACAGCAATTGCAACAGCAACAACAGCAACATCCACAAAATTTAATGAACAATAATATACACGAAGATTCATACCATGCACAACAACAGCAACCACAGCAACAATCACAACAACAAAGATTGGATCCAACGTCGTATGAAGCTTATCAACAGCAAACTGAACAAAAATATGCACAACAAAGACAGCAAAAGCAGCAACGTAGTCAACAACCTTATCAGGCACAAAACCGCATGAACGGTGTTGATTACCGTAACAACGGTGGACATTTGAATAATGTTCAACAACCACAACAAAACAAATATCACTTCCAACAAGATCCATCCGCTGCAAATAAAAATAACACTCAAAACAACTTACAACAAAATACCAACATGGATATGTCTTCATTGAATTCAAATAAAGGATTCTTCAGCAAATTGGGTTGTTGTTAGTTATAAAATTTTAGAGATTTCAAAAGCATACAACTTCAAAGGTATTACTTTTCGTTAACGTCACCTCTTTACTTGAAAATATGTGATTATTAAGTTTCATTGTAGATTAGTTTTTTTCCACCACATTGAACAAATGATAAGAAATTTATTACTAGTGAAAATGGCATGAATCATACCACTTTTATGAATATGTATTTATCTATAGAAATATAATATTTATATTTTTAATAAATATTATCATCCTCATTAAGATTTATATTGATCAAAATCTAATGGATAACTATATAATTAAAGATAAATTACGCTATTTAAATTTATTACCACGAACTAAATAGATAACATCAAGGTTATTAATTTCATCTTGTACTCTTTTGGATAAATCTAAACTTTTAATGTCATCCATATTGAATTGTTCGTTATCTGATTTAATATTTTTACAAAGAAATAGTTGTTCTTCATCAGTAGTCTTGAATGAATTATTATTATTAATCACACTCAATAAACCAGCTAATGAATCTAATGTTTTCCCAAGTGACCATTTTTTACTTATGAATACATCAGTAGGATGAACATCGGTACTATCATCAATAACATAAACCGTAATGTAAACTCTAATATCAGCAGGTATTTTGTTATCACCTTTTGCTGATTTCTTCATGGATGCCAATATATAAACCGGATTTTTACTTTTAAAACTAGAGATCTTTCCCTCATAGTTAGATGCTTTTTTTTTACCTTTAAAAAACTTAATAAGTTTTGATAATGCATTGTTATTACTAGTTGTTGTTCCTATGATATCTTTTCCTGTAGGTTTTGGCGATGATGCCTTGGTTCCCTGTTGGACTCTAGTAGCGCTATCATCTGGTAGTAATGTCTTCAAATAATCTTCACCATTACCTCTTGATACAGGTACGCTATCTTGGGAGGTTGATACCGGAGCATTTGAACAACTGTGCTGTCCCGTATATCGATGCTTTGAACAAAAATCACCATCACAATGCTTACAATGAAACGTTAAAAAATCGAGTTGTTGACAATATCCACAATGCTTTCCAACATCTAGGATCCCTGTTTTGTTGTTATCCTCATCAATGGCACTTTGATTCATGATGTTGGCTCAACTGGTTCTTTCCGTTGGATGAACGAAAAATCCAATTCCTTATGGATATCGGTTTTTTATGTCAGAGCATTTGTTTCATTTTAGCGATGCGTTCAAAATTGTCTCTATTAGAAATTATATAGTGGTTATAAAAGTTATTAAATTAAAATATCTTTCGAGTGTGTGTACAACGGCACATGTGCACACTATATAGACGATAGTCGAGTACAGGTCTACTGGTATACCTAATTTCAAGTTGTTCACACTTACATTGATCATAACCTGTAAGCTGTCAACAGTGGGATATGAGTCTTGCACTGTTTGAAAGGTCATGAAGAATCTTGGCTGTTCACTAGTTGTATTTCTGAAATCTTCATTAGGTGACACAATCATGGTTCCCATAGAGCTTATCGAGATCGGTGAAACCGCCGACCAACAGATCTTCACCAAGTAGGACTCAAACTTATCTAAATGTTGTAATTCTACATACTGCGTTGATATCTTTGCACCAACATTCGAATTGATGCTAATTTTGTTATAGTTTCTATTATATAACGAAATTGCGTCATACTCAACTGGTTCTAACCCATCGCCAGTATAACTCATCGCTGGATAGTCATCCGGCAAGCTTACCATAAACGATTCTGTATTGCCCCTAACAAAGCGCAAGGAATACATCAGCAAGGTCACTAAGCATGCGTGCAAGAACATTGAGCATATGTTTCTAAAATCTTGAGGCAAATCCACATCTGCACATCAGCAAATGCCCTGGTCCATCACCCATTGGCCCCATGGCTGTTTTTTATAGCTCAAATGGCTTCCAGAATCAGTACATCAATCATAACTGTCTCACAACTGTTACAGAACTTACTTGCGATGAGCTTACGAGGAAACAATGAATATACGGGTAACCCGCAGCATCGAGCTCGCCGAATCGCTTTTCCACCGCCTATGGAACCAAGGGGAAGGCAAACAATCACATCCTCTGCGTCCCCATCTCGTAGCCGCTTCATGAAGCTCAGAACGGCATAATCCTAGACGAAGACGCGGCGAATCACTTGATTTCTTTTTTGGCTTCCACGGGCCTATTCATCTTCATTGCTCTCAAACCACAACACTCCTACCTGGAGAGAACTGAGAGAATATATAATATCCACGCACCTTGGAAGCATTAAGACCGCATTCCCGTCACCCGCTATTGATCGCAAACCCACCTCTACTCGCACAACCCACCTGCTAACTCTAGCCTCATCGTCCCGAATCAATCTGCCCTGTGCAGGTGCATGGCTCGTTACATGGGTCGACTCACAGCGTTGGGCGAACACAAGCGAACATATCCTCCTATTTTGCCCATCACGCACACGACGATCCCGCAGAAGCGCAAATAACACCCACTGATAAAACAGAACAATCTTTTGTGGATTTCGATGGTTCACCATTCGAACACTCTGCGGCGCTTTCTCTTGTGAGACATCGAACCAGTCAATGACGAATATAAAAAATTGAACAATCACCTCGAAACTGCACATGCGCAGGAGGCATTGCTGCCGCGATGCCCTGCGGAAAGCGGGGGGCGCGCAAAATATCATGCACAGAAAAATTTGAGCAAAAGAAACGAGGTCAATAAATGTGCCTCCGAGCAAATATTGCGCAGCGTTTCTTTTTTTTATTTTCCTGCTGCAGTCATCTGCTGCAGCGAGTTGTTCGAGGCAATGGTTGTTTCGAAATTCGTTATCTTCTGTATCTGTGAGGTCTCTCACGAACGGTTCTCAGAGGTCCTGCAGGAGCACAAGATGTTTTCAGTAAGCCATCTCGAAATATACGACATCTGCAAGCATGTATCAGTAACGGATGGACACATGTTGTTCCGTGTGGTTGGACGGAAGAGTGAGGTGGGTTAAGCTGCAAATGGCGGGGTTGGGATGGGGTATATAAGGAATCGATATCTGTGTGTGTATGTTGTGATTTTACGCTGGTGTGGATGTTAGGAACGTTTGACTGGTGTGTGTGTGACTGTGACGCTCAGGTATCGACGGTAGTATTGGTATTGTCGTTGGAATCATGGCGAGAGTTATAGCAGACTCGAGTACGAATCATCTCTGGGTTGCGACAATGGAAGCTGAAGTTCAGAAGATGTCCGGGTCGGATCACTCGATATTGTCGTCCTTTGAGGTTACTCCAGAGAGCCTCGTTTCGAATTCAAATACGACGTTGTTCAGTGATCCTAACAATGGTAATGTCAAAGAGATTGCTTTGGAAAGTCTACAAGGCTATCATGCAGTTAGCGAGGAGATAGACAATACTTATATTCAGATGATGGAGCCTTTTCCTGTAGAGGCTCCTAACTACAGAGAAGTGTTTCCGTTCCCAGTCAACAAGTTATCGCAAACTCCCATATACGAAAGGACGATACGAAATGAGCCATTGCCAGATTATAAACATACGATATATAAATACACAGTGATATCGATGAAGCAAGAGTATACTACTCCTTATGAACCTTCGTTGAATAGAAATTGGGTTAATCTGATAATGGAATTGAACTCAACACAACTTAATTTTTACTCAATAAACGATTCTTTGGTTAGTAACATAAAAGGTTACTCTAGCAATATTTACGAAACAGATGATATGCGTTTAAATTCAAATGCAAAGTTCCACAATTTATTTAAAGGTACTAAAACTTATATGTTAGATGAAGTTGAAACAGAAAAAATTATTAGGAGAGTTAGAAAACATCCATCAAAATATTTAAATAATGAGAATATGGTAACATCATTTTCTTTACAATTTGGTATGGTTGGTATACCAAAGGATTACACAAAGAGATCTCATGTTCTTAGACTGAGATTAGAGACCCGACAATTTTTAGTAAAATTTCCAAATATCAATAACTTAATTTATTGGGCAAACTATGTACATATGGGTATTTCCATATCCTTGGATTTGGATTTAAGAGAATTACCTAGGTATAAAGTTATACCTCGTAGAAGGAGGAGAAGGAGAAGAAGCTCTTCAACGGATCAAATATCTCATAGAGAAAATTACACAATAGATAGAAATGCAGGACCTCAACTCACGAGTTCAGCTCATACATCATCCGCATCTAATTGTAATCAAGCTAATCAATTTTTAGCACATTCTAACTTAATACAATCGACATATACTATTGGTAAAGAACAGCAGTCAATAGCTTTTCCAATTGCTAAATCCGCTTCACCATTAATTGCATCGCGTGATTCAAAGTCTAATAATTTTTCCTCTAAATTTAAAAGTCTATTCAAGTCATCTAAATCAAGGCCATCATCGGCGTCTTCTATATCTGTTAATCTTAAATCATCTACTCCTATTTCTCCATCGAAAACAGCATATTCTGAACGATTTTCAGCAAGAAAAAACCGTTCAACCTCTCTACCGGGTTTAGGAAAAACTTTACCATTGGATGATAAGAATTTATTACTACCAATGAAATTAAACTTAGAAGAAACAAAACCTATTAGTCCTTCAAACGAGTTTACTATTAAATCACCAACTCCAATTTATAAACTTAATGTTAATAATATACTAAATTCAGGTTTGATAAAGGAGGACTTAAATAACGTTAAACCAAGCATATCAAAGACTAGATCAAATCCAAGAGAATATGATCATGAATCTTCAATGAGAGGACATTCTAGTCCATCTAGACCTCAACATAAGTCAGGTAGTATTTCTAACTATTCAGCACAAAATGAGAAGCCAAAACATTCTGATAATCTTCATCAAATAGATTATTTGGATGTAATTGGAGAATATGCTCGTGAAGATGATGATTATGAAGAGGGAGAAGAAATTTATTCCGATGGAGATTATATTGAAGATGAAATTATCTCTAGATCGAATTCAACGAATAGATTATCAATTTATGACGTTGAAGGATTTTTCCATGAAAGTGATGATGATGATGAGTACGAATTTCATTTCGACAATACAGCAGACACGCAAACTAGGACTACAAGCACCAGTAATATAAATCAAATCCAGAGTGTCTTGCCCGTTAGTCACAAACCTACTATAACATTTTATGACTACCATGATGAAATAAAGTGGTATCCACCAATGAAACAAATGACAAGAAAAAGATTTATTAAGCACTCATTAAGATGCATAAAAACATTGAATGAAAAGAAAACATGGGTTGGCAAAGTTACTGTTCAACCTCAAAAAATTAAAAGTGATGATGGTATCAAACCTATATATATAGGAGGAGCAAAAATTGACCCAAAATCACCTACTGGATTCCAAAAAAATGCATTTGTAAGAAATCATCCTTTAAAAGCAGGTATTGTTGGGCCAGTAGGTTTCATTAAGTTTTCAGAAAAATATACTCTGCATGATAAATTGAAAATAGCTAATATAAGATAGTTACCCAAACTAGTTTCATGCTTTTTTTACACATTTCCTATCGCTTAACTGAACACTTATTAAAAGGGCCTTGCTTTATAGATCTCAAGTGTTTACATATAATTATGATAATTGCATTTATAAATAAATATATATATATTTATATATTAACGACGTTATGATTTTTAAAAATGTTTTTAACTTTTAGTAAGAAAAAAGTGATTTAAAAATTTTATATCAAAAAATTATAATTTAAAGTACTTCGCCTATACGTATATGTAAAATTATAAATGTTATTAAATCCTAGGAATATTACAGAATAATTATTAAAAGTGTTTGAAAGAGAATAGAAACCCATTGCTTAATTTCTTAAGCAATGACACATTCTGGGTCCCAGAAAACACCTTTGACAATGTAGTTGTCTTTCTTTTCAGAGGTAGTGTCCTTCTTGATAGCTTGAGTAGTTGGTTGCATTGTTATTATTAGTTTGTTGATTGAAATCTTGTGTTTGATTGATGGTTTTTTATGAATATATCTACCAATATCAAAATTAATTGAAGGAAAATATTGATTATAAGAATCAACAAACTGTCTCTATTTATATTGATTTTTTTCAAGAAAGTGCCTTCAATTGCAATTAACTTTAATTCGTAACCAACGTATATCACTCAGTGCCATCAAGTCATCTTCTAATTACAAACTAAATTACTAAATAATCTGGTACCAGCAACTAATCAAATATGAAATACAAAATGATGTAATTGACCATTTGGGAAACTATTATACAAGATTAAGGTAATGATCACAGATTAATTGAACATGTAATTAACTAATCAGGTAATTACATGGTTTTTTGAAACAGTTTAACACTAAGTTAACGAATATTAACTTAAAAGAACGTTGTAAATATAGATTTGCATTATTAAATAGTTTTGAGGTTTAATCTCAAACATCTGGTTGTTACAGATATCAGCCATGTAATTACCTAATTAGGTAATTACATGCTCGTAATGCTAAACTGCCGAGACTTTAACGACATGAAAAATGAGATTTCGAAATTGATGAGCTTTGGGTAGTTTTGGAAGAAAAGTTCTGGAAGATGGTCCAAGGGTGATGTTGGCATTGTCCCTAGTGCTAATGAGACTGTGTTTCTGAAGTGAGAAAATTGTATTTATTTAGTTAGTTAAAAAATCGACTTGTTTGTGTAGCTGGAGCGACTTGGTCAGATGAAGACAAAAACAGTTGCAAGGACGATATTCATGAAATGAAAGTGATTAGAAGAATCTTTGCACGTATAGAGGAATCTCATATTGGTAGAGCTATTTCTTATTGAAGATAATTATATAAAACAAAAAAATGTTGTATCTTAAACATATATTATTAAACTATATGGTATATACTAGTTATAACAAACTTCTAAGAAAATTTAAAATCAATTGAATATATTTGGCCAAAGTACTTCATTAAAAAGGATGCAGTCTGTAGCTGCTAGAAAGAACGAACGGTATGAATTGAGAAGAGAAACCCATTAGCTTAATTTCTTAAGCAATGACACATTCTGGGTCCCAGAAAACACCTTTGACAATGTAGTTGTCTTTCTTTTCAGAGGTAGTGTCCTTCTTGATAGCTTGAGTAGTTGGTTGCATTGTTATTATTAGTTTGTTGATTGAAATCTTGTGTTTGATTGATGGTTTTTTATGAATGTATTTAACGATAATAAAAATTAATTGAAGGAAAATATTTATTCTTGACTAAAATCCGGTCCCTTTATATATTAAAATTTATCTGATATTACATTCTTAAAATGCAATATGCAACATGCTACTTTTCTAGTAAACTAATTAATTAATTGCTGTTAGTACATTGATATTGATACTAGTGTTTCAAATACTTGTTTAATAAAAGCTTGTAATTTTCCAAAAAAGGAAATTTACATGGGTTTACAAGTTAATACTTATCAATCAGTATCATAACAACCTGTCAATTTAAATTCCATTTTAGTATTAATTAATATTAATATAACATCATTAATGCAGTCTACTTATTCTGAAACATAAAAGGAATATTATAGTCCATATTTGGACATTTACAAAATGTAAAACACAGAAAAGCATATCATAATTAATGTAAAAACCAAAACTCTTAATGGATATACAGGATTAATATCCATAACGTCTTGTCGAACCTCAGAAATAACTGGCAACCTCTTTTCTAAGTTATCAAAATATGAAACAACCAGTCTTTTCGGAAAAATATACTGTACCGTTTCTAATATATTGAAATTATCATGAATAAAGCTCGAAAACCACAAAATGAAGAAAGAGACAATGATTATCTTTGTAGATGGCAACCCCATTTTTCGAGAACTCACACTCCCAACTGGTTTCTTCATAGAGTCCGATATTTACCTAAAAGAACTGCTGAATACCAATTTTTAAACCTTTACCGTCTACACAACTAACAAATATCCTAAACAATTCCAATATGTGTATATAATTCTACCAATCTATGATTTTAGCAGTAAACAACCACTCTCTCCCGGATGAAACTTTTTCACCGTAAACGTAAAACTAAAATTTAATTGTCAATTGGACAGCTAGCCAGCTGAAAACAAATGCAGATACACTTCTCAACACCAAAGTAAACAACAATCCATCTGCCTACCGTAACAGAGTGACTTAACATCTCAACTTTACGCCCTCAATGAAGTCCACTATTATATTTGAAGCTCATCAGGTTTAAAATCGATGAAACTTTTGATCTTTTACCTTTTTCGCTTTTTCATTATAGTGAACAACTCTCATGGAGAATTGAAATATCTTGAATTTATTACACACCTGAGAAACGATACCGATAAAAGATGCCTGGCTATCGATATAGGGTACTTCAGGAACATTGTTGACCACCTTCTGGTTTGGTAGTTTTAGTTTTGCGTGAGTACTGTTTTTCGGTATAAAAATAACCAAGCATTGAGAGACGTATTTTTTGGACGATTTGATATATAATTCTGAATATGTCATCTTCAAAAAGGTCATTAAAGGAGATTCTAGATTCTGAATACATTGCTGAAAGTGATGGTGAACAAGATGTACAGATAGAGAATAGTCTGGAAAACGATGTCGAGGAAGAGGCTGAAGTGGACCCAAATTTGTGTATAGAATGTAAAGATATGAAATGTGAAATTATTTGTAAGGATTGTGATGAATGGTTTTGTGTTGTTTGTTTTGATATGATTCATAGAGGTGGTAAGAGGAGAAAGCATGAATACATTAAAATAAGTTCTGATGATACTAAAAACCTTGGAGAAGGAAATCAAGATGCTGACAAAAATCATATTTTCACAAAGCAACCTGAAACTGAAGCGGAACAACAGGCAGTACAAGATTCCATTAATGGATCAAAACCATTGACATCCGTCAATGAGAATGACGATTCTAATTCAAATAGAAAAGAATCTGTTGAAAATAAATTATTAAATATATTGTTAGAAAGCTCTTCATTTATTCCCATGAGACTTACTTACGAAGAAAGACATCTTCTTAGATTATTGGAAGCAGCTTTACAAGTCTCTGAATATACAGACAGAGTGGATGTTTTATCTTACACGTCAAAATCCAAGAGAATAGTTGAACAATTGAAGGAAATGTGTTCAGTATTATCTGGTTTAGTGATTGCCTCTAATATTAAAGCTGGTAAAAAGTTATTGGAAAATAAAAATTTTTCTAATAACTCTACCTGGTTTCAAACTGTTTTTGAAATTGGTAGAAGATACAAAATTATGAACCCAGAGAGGATGCGTGATACATATGGTAAGTTATGTTACATGGTGATGGATTCCAGATTACCTCAGATCGAACAGCACATGGAATTCCATCTCTATAAACCTATCAAAACTATCAAATCGTTTTTAACATCCATTCCTGAAGATAATGGGAAGGCTATGGGAATATTCAAGGATAAATTGATCATTCATGCCATTACACACATATCTCCTGTTGGAAAATCCAGACCAGAAATCAATCGTCTTATAAAAATGAAGGAGTCTGCAATTGAAAAGCTTGCCAGCAAGTATAGCAGCAAATATTATTCCAAAGATGATATCTGCCAAGCTCTTTATTCAATCGGTGACTACAATGCATACATTGATATGAACAGAAGACCAATAAGAAGAATGCTAGAAAGGCTAGAAGTATTCCGTGATGCTGAAATTGCAAATAAGTATTCCATTGGTATCAAATTTGGTAGAGATGGTGCTCGTTTAACTCATGATCATGAAAGACAATGGCACTATGTCCAACAATCTTTAACTCTTTGGTCTGTGATTCAGAGAGAAATGGTTAAATTATGGTATATAGCTGACCAAGATTTATTTGATGGTTCACAGTACAGGTTAGCATCTACTGGGCACGGACTAAATAGAATTAAATCATGCCCTGGAATCTATAAGGAAATGCATAAAATTATCACTGAATGTAGATCGAAATGTGACACATGGGTTGGCTCTTCAGTTGTCCACTTGGGTGATGATGCTGTGCCAAACGCTTTGTTTTTCTTAGATAAGTATACACAAGTTCCATCTATATTGATCCCGTTCGATAATACTTTATTGAAGATTAACGAATTAGTAGCCAATGATTCATACTTAGAAGATTACATCATTAAAGAATATGGTTCTGTCAACGATTTAAAATTGACAATATTACAAGACGCTTTTGCACACATGTTCGATGGTTCCGGTGCGGATAATTTCTATATGAGTGGTTCATGTATTGACGGTAGATTGACATCTGCTTGGAACCATTGTAATGAAATATCAAAGAAAAAATACTACAATATTTTCTTATTAACATCCTTCACAGGGTTTAATGGTGCTGAAGGATTTTAAATGTCCTTGACAAAATTGTTACATATACATAAATATTTTATCGTTGACAATTTCTTCTATCCAAAAGACATAAAGAGATAAAAGCATACCGTGATATATAATTTTTCTACTACTGTACAAGAATAAATATCTATTTAATGCAATATCACTCACAGAAACTATCACTTCCTTATGTATCTGACTAACCACTGTGTTAACGGTCTTTACCATCAACTTTCTACTGTTTTATTTACGCGGGAAGCATTTATATAAATTTATAAATAATTTAACATAAATATACACAATGAACCATGTTTACAATTGTAAATAGAATGCAAGATCACAAGGAGATTGTGTGCTAAAGTGTCCAAGATAAATAATACACAGCAGTAGATAGGAGATCCAATTTGACATTTCCAGTTTGGTTTAGAATTGTTCGATTGTGAGGTGAATAAACGTATCAACAGTTATGAGCAATGAAGGTCTGTATAATCAGCCTATTGTAATAGACAATGGAACTGGAGTTTTGAAAGCTGGGTTTGCTGGAGTTGATAAACCTGAGTGTTTCCAACACAATATAGTTGGTAGGCCTAAGTTTGAGAAAGTTATGGTTGGTGGGTTTGATGACGATATGTATATAGGCAATAATGCACAAGAAAATAGAGGTCTTCTGAGACTGCGACACCCAATGGAACATGGTGAGGTGAAGCATTGGGATGATATGGAGAAGGTATGGAGACATATTTTATTGCATGATTTGAATATCCAGAACTTAGATGAACATCCTGTTTTGATAACAGAGGCACCTCTTCAAAGTAGCAAAAATAGAGAACGTATGTGTGAAATATTTTTTGAATCATTAAATATCCCTGCTATGCATGTCGAAAACCCAGCAGTATTAGGATTATATTCCGGAGGGAGAACCACTGGATGTGTAATTGACTGTGGTGAAGGTTATACAAGTGTAGTTCCCATATATGAAGGGTTTGCATTGACACCATCGATTAAAAGAATAGATATTGCTGGAAGAGAAATTACTGAACAATTACAATTTCAAATAAGAAAAAGCACAGGTATGTCCTTGTTTTCAAGCAATGAGAAGGAGATTGTCAGAACCATCAAGGAAAAATCTTGTTATGTTGCTGAGAATATTAGTAAAGAAGAGGATAAATATATATTAGATTCGGAAAACAATAACACAAAATTTAAATTACCTGACGGTAAATCGTTAAGCATTTCAAACATTAGATTTAGAGTACCTGAGTTGTTATTCAATCCTAGACTCATAGGTTCTGAGTTCGATAGCATTCCTGAAATTGCATTCCAAAGTTTTTCGAAAGTTGATATTGATCTAAGACCAATTTTATATAAAAGCATTATACTAAATGGAGGGACAACAGTTCTACCTGGTTTTGGAAATAGAATTTTAAAAGAATTACAAGCATTGACTAATTATGATACAAAATTAAGGATAATTGCACCACCTGAAAGAAAGTACACTACATGGATTGGTGGGTCCATTTTAGCAGGTCTCACCACATTTAAAAAAATCTTGATCACGAAACAGCAATGGAATGAAGATAGTTCGATAATGAGCCCCAAATTTTAATATCGTGTCATTCTATCGATTTATTCTCCATCTCTTCTGTTTTCAAATATCCATCACTGCATATTTAAATAAAATTACATTTATAGAAAACTAATTTATATTGCTATTACAATTAATTTATGATATTAACACAAATTTCTACATATTATTTTTTGCTTATTCTTCCATAGAGATGTAAACGACATTAGAACCATCGACTGGACTGATAGATGATAATACAGTACCTCTAATAACTGTTAAACCCAGCTCTCTTTTCTCATTTTTGCCAACATCGATTTGGTCATCTAAATTTTTTATATATTCAACAGCATTGTCAATGACTAAATTCATCAAAGAATCGTATCCTTTTAGTATACCAGTAACTAATCTGCCCCCCATTAGTTCCACACGCACCTCAGCATCTTTATATTTACCTAAGTCCACAATAGTATCTCTTTTTGGACCTTCAAACTTCTTTTTAGGTTGCTGTTGCTTTTCCTTTGGCTCGGCTGGTTTTTCTTGAATTACCTATAATAAAATTGAAACAAAACGTCATCAAACGGTAAAACTAACAACCCCCACTGCATCAAACACAGCAGTCACCGCACACAACATTCAATACATTCAATACAGTTAGTAAATAAGCTCACATCAATATCTCAAACACAGTGGAATAACACAAATTACAATCGTCTACAAAAACATCAAAAAGTGCATCCCATCCGGAAACTAAAATATATAACACAACATACAGGTTCTGACATCTTCGGTTACGTATGGCTACTCTAGACAACCTTTGCAACAAACCAGAAAACTACAATTGCATCTGCAAATACACTTTCGACAACCAACTACTTTTAACCTTTCACTTTTATGCCAATATTAAAGTTTCAACTTTTCAATATCGGAAGAGATGCGTATAAATAAATGTCCCAGCATCTAACAATTTCAGTGGTGTATAAGACAAACAGTGTCATTGTTAATGGTCCATTGAATGGGTGTGAAGGTGTGGGAAGGTACCTGCTATATGAGGAGTGCAGTGCAAGGAGGATACTCTAATTCTGAGTTATTTCGAAGCTTTCAGGGGAGAAACAGCGTCTGAACATGTCTTCTATTAGTGTCTTCGTCAGCTCAGATTTCAGTTCTTTGAGCAAAGAATGGTCGAGAGACATCTCGTTGTCAGAGTTATGTGAAAAGTTGTATCCTATAACGGGTGTTTCCCCAGACGATATGGAGCTGAGGGTACAGCAGTCGGATGGTAGTCAAGTGGTGTACACTGTTGGTGCGCTGGACTCAAGAGATGGCATATTTCCGTTTCAAAGTTGTTCTGGGACGAGTCTCACGGTGAATGTATTGGATACAAACAAAGATTCTGTGGTCAACCAGCTACTGGAGTCTGCTAGCGATGATGATAAGCATGCCTTTGTCTTATCCGAAGAAGATTACCAGAAAAGAGCCGATTCAGTACTTCAATGGAAGAAGAACAACGAACTTGGCTCGTTTGATCCTGATTACCAAGCAAGATTACAAGAACAGAAAAAATTGGCTAAAAGAGCAGTGCAGCAATTGACCTTGAATAGCAGATGCGCAGTCGAGTCTCCTAATACAGTAGAGAGAAGAGGCTGGCTGAGGTACATCGGCAAGCTCCAGGACGTCAAGACTTCAGATAACTCAAACAATATCTGGTGTGGGATAGAGTTCGATGAACCAGTCGGTAAAAACAACGGGTCAATAAAAGGTGTCAATTATTTCGGACCAGTGCTAAACAACCATGGAGGGTTCATCAATCCAATATACGTGAAGACCGGCGACCAATTTACACCGCTGGATGACGACCTAGACTTTTCTGACGAAGAAATATAGTCCCTATACATAAATGTATTCATATTTACACAAAACTTATATACTAAATTAACCACACAATGTAATCAGTATGAACCCCCATCTGTCTACCCGCAACACACCATTCCAATAACAATGGCCACATACACAGCTCTCTTTTAAACGCACATCATCATCATGGTGCATGCCATCTTGCATTATTGAATTTTTCACTTTAGAAGCTCATCGCAAAACTTTAATAGTGAAAAAAAAAACCATAAACTATGATTTGATATTGTATTTTAGTTATGCCAGTCTTGATGGATAAAAGTTTATCTATATGTGTGTGCCCATACTCTAACCTCTGTTGCTTTTGTATTCGAGCCCTCGGTAGCAGTCCGGTAGGTTAAAGAGAGATTTTTAGTAACATAGCCATATAATGAGTAGTTGGGGTGGCCGTTCTGGTAATGGAGGTAGTTCCAAAATGACAAATTTACCATTCGGGTTGGGATACCATGATGTGAGTAAAGAGGCCTCTAAGGAGGTTCCAACAATTGAGCTGCCAGTGAACAATCCTGTTAACGAAAGTGAAAGATTGATATCGATCAGATATATCAAATTTCAACAGACTGTAAGAGATGGGCCATTTTTCACTGGATCTTTGAAATTACATGGTGATCAAATCAGAAAAGAGGATATAAATGATGATGATAACTCAAAGAAGATTAAGAAGGTTGATATAGTTTATGAAGGTTCTTTGAATGATGGTATTGAGAGATACTCGGATAAATATTTGAAGAAAAGGAAAATTGGTGTTTCGATCGATGAGTTTCCGTTTCATTTAGAACATTTCCCAGAGGAGTTATATAAAGCTATGGGAATCAATAAGAAGAAAATATTAAACCTTTCTAAATTGAATGATAAAGACGATTTGTTTACCGGGAATGGGAACGATGATTCTAAGGGTCTATCAATTTTGGAAGAATTAAAAGATTTGGCAGATAATCTTGATGAAAATGAAGATGCAACAAAAGATGAGGATAAAGCTGTTGAATCTGAAGATGAAGATTTCGACGATGATAGTGATAATGATGATTATAATGCAGAAAAATATTTTGATGATGGTGAAGATGATTTTGGAGGCGATGATGAATACGGTGATGAACCTGCATTTTAATCATATTCATCTTATTAGTCTCGATATACATAATTTTGAAAAGATGAGAAACTGCATATTTATTTTATATAAAATCAATAATAACAAAGTAATACTCTAAAGTAACTTAATTCAATTAATAATTACAAAAATATATAATAATTCTTTAGATAAAAGCAAATGCTTATTCATCATTTTTGGTATCTACTAGGAGGGTTTCGAGCTCCTTTCGGTCCTTGTGGTAGCTTCGGAACTAAGTCTTTTTTGCCATCTTGAAACCTTGAAATAGGATTGTTACGGTTGATTTGGGGTGTTGGATCCCTATATTCTGGTTTTCTAGGAGGCATTTTTGAATCAACACTTTTTTCAAATCTACTTGATCGTTCATTAGTTCTTTCTGATTCCGTGTAATCAAGTCTACCTCTTTTTACTGTATATGGAGACTCTCGTTCTTCATATTTTCTCTTTGCAGCTCTATTATCTCCATAGCTTCTGCTTACTTCAGGCTTGCTCGAGTTCTTGCTAACGTTGGATCTGTAACTAGAAATAGTTCGAGTATCACGTGTAGCATTTATGGTTGAATCATTAGCCGAATCTCTATTATATCTGCTTACAGGTTTGGTATTAGTATCTGAATAAATGTTCTTAGATGATGTATTACCTAAAATATGATCGAGTTTAGAAACTTTTGATTTTAAATCCATAAACTGTAATTCCACTTGCTCATCAGAATCATCTCTTAACAATTTACGAAAGTGATCTTCCAACAGCTTTAAAAGTTGAGCTTTGAAATAGTTAACATTAGTTGTTCTCTTAGTTAAGTTTCTTATCTTTTGTGAAATGATGTTATCATCTAGCAAAGATATTATTCTGTTGAAATTGTCTGAAGATATATTGTATGTAATTTTTTTCATTAATCTAATAACCTGGAAAACATGGTCTTTAGTGGCAGAGTTTTCAGAAGTGTTAGGCAAAGATCCTCCAGAGACGGAAGCTACTGGTTTTGAAGTGTTCAGTTTTTTAGCCTCGATCTGTTTTCTTAAAGTGTTTTGTTTCATCACATTCGCTTCAGCTACTTCTGCCATTTCAATTTCTTTCAGTTCTTTGGCATATAAATCATAAGATTCCTTTTCTGGACCTGATAATATGTATAGTTCTGATTTAGATTTAGCTACTTTTAACCGAGCCTTTAGATGACCTAACAATGCAGAAGATGGTAATTTTATATCTTCTCTCTGTTCATTGACCAAATTATGTTCTAATGTTTTAATTAGTAAATTTATGTGTTCATCAACGATAGGGAAAACACCACTAATATATTTCATAAACTCTATTCCGTTTCTGATAGACATATAATTACTATTCAACAGGGTGGATATTATTTGTTTTAAAAATTTAAAATACCAATCATAAATATCTTTTGCTTTGGGGTGATTCTTCCCATTAGCCTCTCTTATTTCTTCAAATTTTTCTAAAAATGAACTAAAAAATATCCCCAAATGTCCAGCTTCTAAGCTAGTACAACTGAATAATAACGTTTCTAGTATATTAGAATTAAATATAACCGAAACAAATTCATATAATTTTTCAATTTCAAAGTTTTGGAATAAGAAACAACTTGAATATAAAGAATCCAGAGGGTTAAATAAAGCTCTAGGAATAATACAGTATTGCAAAAATATTTCTATCCCTCTAGAGTCTAAGTATGCTCCCCATCTTTCAGCTTTGGTTCTTACTATCTCAGAGGTTTGTTTAAATTCCTTCTGATGAATTTCAGATGAACTTGATAATTCTCTCATTCGTTTTTTTAAATCGGTGATCTTCCTTGAGTTTGTCTCATTATTCAATTCTTTCTTCATATTTAACTCTGCTTCTTCATAGAGAGTCATATCAAAATTCATATCATATAAGTCAAGAGTCCAAAAATAAATAAATAACTCAAAATCCATAGATGACGAGTCAAAATCAGTAAATTTAACTTCGTTTTTCATATTAATAAACTTTTCAATAATTTCCTCTTTGTGAGTTCCAATATTTGACCTCCATATATGAAATAACCAAGGGATAGGAACATGATAATTTTGTGATAGTACACTTAAAGGAATAATTGTCTCTCGAATTTCGTCTTTTGTCATTTTATAATTGACCAACTCAATAAATGACCATAGTAAGGAATTTAATTCATCACAATTGATAGATAATATCTTGTAATGTAAAGGTAATGTGTTGGCGTTTAGAATTAAATTATTGAGAAGTATTATAACTTCTGTTATAGCATTTTGCTCCTTAAAAATGTTAATTAATTTTCTACTTTGATCAATATTTTGTACTCTAGTGTCATATATTAAATCTCTAGCAATGTTTTGTAATGGTAGTGATGATTTTAGCATTTTAAGTTGTTTTATGTTTACTTCATTTAAATCTCTGATCCCACCAACTGTTAGTACTAACTCTTTCAAAATAGTTATAGCAACAATACTTCCTTTATGTAAGGTCTTTATAATATATGTAATAATTTTGTCAATTTTCATATTTGGACACTTTTTAGTTAAACCTGCAATAAATGATGAAATACGTGTTACCCAACTGGTTGGATTCACTCCATCAGCTTGTACAGTATTACGTTGCTGAGATAAACGCTGTAGTATAATGTACTGTAATACATCATAAGCAAAATTATTAAAATATTTAGCTGTTATAATAACCAATTCTGTAACCTTATCGTAATTTTCGACTTGTTCTACTACACTAGTTAGCGTTGCAAGCGGATTTGAAGATAGTACGTGACCAAATTTTCTAGCTTCTTGTTCAATATTATCTGTATTTAAAGCTTTTAATTGTCTTTTAGCTTCCTTAGCTGCCTTATTAAAACCAATTTTGACAGTTAAATTATCCTTGGATAATTTACTCAAGACTTCATTGTATAAAAAGCATCTTTTTTCAAATGTAAATTTGATGAGTAATTCGTATACATCAGATGAAATAGATGAACTGTTTTCCAATAATGAAAGTGATGGCAAGATGAATTTTCTAGTATAGTCAACCCATTTATCAATTTTGGAAAGGCGTGACTCTTCATTTAGTTCGTGACAAATATCTTGCGTCCCTAACCTGCTCAGCTTAGATAATAATGATGTAGAATGAGACAAATAAGGTCCAATAATAGAGAAGAAAAAATGTGACTCCTTAAACAATTCATCGATTGATTTTATAAATTTGAGACCTGATGCCCATTCTTTATTGTAAAACATAAACTCAGTGTTAAGGAAAGAACTTTCAAATGGGTTATGTGTGATTTCACAATTTGTCAACTTCGATTTACTTGAAATAAGTCCACTCTCATTAACAGTGTCTTTTAATACACCAGTTAGATTGTCTACTAATGACAAACATTTGTCATTGTATAAAGAATCTATTCTATATTCAAATAACCTTGCAAATAATTTCGGTAGTAATGGATTAACCGATATCAAATTGGGGTGATCCGTAAATATTTGAGCAGCCATTTTATAACAGCCGTTTGACAATAATCTCTCTAAAAACACTATTTTAGGACTATCCTTTAACTCATAAGTACCATTGTTTTTCACTTCTTTTTTTTCCGGTAATTTAATATTATCTAAATTATCTTTGTTACCATAGGAGACAGTATTACTTTGTGCTAGCATTTTATTTTCAGTATTAGAAAGACCAGTATCATCACTCTCATCATTGTCATCATCCAATGTTAAAGCTGCTGCCATAGCAAGAGGGTTGTTAACACCTTGCATTGATTCATTCTCTAATTTATCTTGGTATTCCTGTAATTTCTCCGAAAATTCTTTTGAATTCAAATATAAATTTGTCCAAATACTATGTATGTCAACAAATCCATGTTTAATTAAGATACAACACAAATCGATGTAGCGAATAGCATCTTCTTTTCTAAGATCTACAGCTGCAAATGAATTTATGGTGAACACAATCACATTTGAAGCGATAACATTATTATTTACAGTATCATTTAACTGTACTTCTGAGTTAGATAATTTTCTTTTTGGCCAAAAATCTGTTGCTTTAAGTAATTTAACAATGAAGTCATAATCTGTAGTCACAAATTCACTCGATATCCTTAATATCAAGTCAATGCAACGCAAAGAATCTAAAGAGTATTTTCCAATAATATGTGATAGCTCATAAGAGTAAAAATCAACCTTAATTAATTTATCAATATCATAAAAAGCCATATACAATAAAGTAATTAAATTCCCATAACCAGAAGAACATTCAAAAAGTAAATTGTATTTTTTCAGTTCAAACTTGGTTTTCTTTAAAAAATGTCTCATTAAAACTATCTGATCCTTTGTCATTAATTTTGATGAAATAGGACTAAATTTAAACAATGAATCATTTAATCTGGAGATTTCTTTCGATAGCAACAAAAGGCTACTATCATCTTTTTTAGAATATGTCGTAGATGCAGAAATAAAAGACATCCCAATCAACTCATTGGAGTCCTCTGATCTAATAGCCAATTCATTAATCAATTCACCTAAAAGTTTTATTGTAACATTACTTGGTAGATTAGGTGCATACAACATTTGAAACAGCTCAATAAAAAAATTTCTTAACCAATTTTGTTTTTCATCGATATCTATAACTTGCAGATACTGTGAGATCAATTCTGATGACTTATTTGACCAGTCAACAAGAAACTCTTCGGTAAATATACTTCTATTTTGCTCAAATGAAATATTAGCCTTGGCCAATGCATTCAATCGTGATGCTAGCATTCTAAAATTATGCACAATGGTTATATTAAAATATCAAAAACAACACCTCTACTTTCTACTATGTACTCTATACTTTCTTCTAGACAATGGCAACAAATAAACCTCTATAACTCAAAGTATTAATAGATATTACATAGTATTCAACTTTTTATATTGTCAGTCTATTCATTTTTTATATTTAAAATTATGTATGTTATTTTTTTTGCCCGATGAGAGTAATAAAATTCATGGGCAGTAACATTAGATGAGACTAAATACATAAATATATATTTAAATACCATAACACCAATAAATATACAAAACCTTGATATAAAACATAGTTTTATAGTCAATTTAGTTTATATACTATATCATTCAATTAATTTGTTAAAATTGCTCGGCAAGTATGCTGGTCGAAACGCTATCTTCAATAATCTGTGTTCTAACTCAAGTAAGATATTTTAAACAAAATACTTCAATATAATAGATATTGGTTTATAATTGAACAATATTATATGGACTTTGAGTTATTATTTAATACTACTTATACAGTTGTCGTGAAAATAACCAAGAATAACAAAAAGTGTACCTTTTTCTAAATTAAGTAAATTTTAACGTCAATCAATTATCTAAGTAATATACTATTTGAAATAAAGCAAAATTAAACAGCAAGGAAATTGGCAAGGAGGGAGTTAACAAATATTTGCACTGTAGTATTATCCCAGTTTATTTACTTGAGAAACCATTTAATTGGCAAAGAATTTTATTGTATGTGGTATTTTATTAGTGGTTAAATTTTGTGACGGGAATATCAATTTCTGGCCGATGGATACTATTGTGTTTATAACATGTATTGTAAAAATGCAACTGTTACTCTTGATATAAAAAGAGGATACATATTTTTTAATTAAATAAGTTTTGTATAGGAAGTGTTTGTTATATAGTATGTATGCTTCTTCAAATTTTGTTTTATTTTTGTTTTATTCATAAAAAAAGTATACTTTAAAAGACAATTAGAAAAGATCAAAAAATGAAACTATTAAGTATTGGTTCAATCGCTTTAGCTGCTTCTTTAGTTTATGCAGATACTACTGCACCAGTCTCGCAAATTGGTGATGGTCAAATCCAAGTAACTGCAACTATTACAGCAGCCGGTGTAGTTTCTCAAATTGGCGATGGACAAGTCCAGGCTGGTTCAAATTCCACCACAGGTAATGCTACGTTCACTGCAATTGAAGGTTACGGTAATAAGAATGGCATACAAGGAGTCCTTCCTTATGCACTAGGTGCTGCCGTAGCTGCTTTTGTTTTGTAATTCCAAAATAATTTTTTTAACATTTATCTTACATTTATTAATATTAAAAGAAAAGTAAAATTATTAAAAAAAAAGGTCAATTATTAAATAATTTAAATAACTAAACAATATTTTTTTTAGGAAATCATATATAATAATAAATGCTATGTTTGCTAGAAAATCTATCTTCAATAAAATACCTATAACAATATTTTTATTACCATTAATTACCATGCTCACAATGAAACGGTGATGAAATAAAAATTCCTAAACTTCTCCAACAGACTCAATCCACAAATACAATTAGTATTGCTTTTTAATCACGGTTCGCTGTCATGCAATTCAGGTTATTTATAAATTATTATATTGATGTTACTTTCATATAATCATTTAAAATAAAACTTTGAATTATATACAGAAAAGGGAATTCAAGTACCTTTTCCCAAATTTGTTAACAACGAATTGTTTAATGCAGTCATGCTTAATTTACTTTTTTTCTTCTTCTTGATTACTCCTAAATTTGCCAGATTATTTTTCTTCTCTAAAGCTGGAAGTTTAGGCTTGGAATCATGGTCAACCTTTAAACTATCTAACATTTTTGATTTTTTCTTATCGTATCCTATTGATTCCCTCGATACCTGGTCTTCAAGTTCTTTTTCTTTTGATATTTTGGAGTTTTTAATCGTGTTATAATATTCAATTTCACTAGTGGTCATTCGATTAAAAATATCTTTTTCCTTCACCAAATTATTGTATTGCTTTTGTTTCTTAATAGCATTGTTCCTTAATTGAGTTCTCAGAGATTTTCTATTTTTCAAACTTTTCAATAAATCAGCTTTGGCTTGAACTTCTTGTTCTTTATTTTTCTGTGTTTCTAAATCAGCATTACCTTCAGATATAAAATTAATCTTATTTAACTGGCCAACTTTTTGTTGGTCTGGAATAGCATCATCCTCATTTGACATATCGGGTAAAATACTGGGTGGATATTAATATTTCCATTCATTACACATCTTTTGTCGTTAAGGTTACTCTGAATAAATGCCAATAGAATATAAAGTACTGAAATATATAACCTGTTCTTGATATAGTCGTACTTTACAAATATTAAATTATCGATGAGATTAAAATATCTTATCGCAATCACGTGATAATATAAAATTATTAAAATTCACTTTGGAATTTATGTCGTCAAATTATTAATAATAATAATAATAATAATAATAATATTATTTAAACGATTCTTAATTGTTTTAATATTACATTATTTTTTATTCCTTTTTTTATTTAAGTAAATGATAAATATATATATTTAGAAAATTTAATGATTATAAAAGCTTGGTTCAGAATATAGCTCCCTTGTGTCATTCAACTGAGAAGGAAGTTTTGATTTCAGTAAAATACTTGTATTTAAGTTTACAGGATGCTCTGCGGATGACATACTTTCATCTGCAAATTTCAAATTTTTAGCATTATTTTGACTGGTGAATGATGTTTCTTTTAGAGTTTTATTAAACAATCTTGGAATATTTTCTAATGTTCTCAAATTAGAATGATCCTCAATATTAATATTATGCATATTGTCAGAAAATGATAAAGTAGATTTATCGCTAAAATTACCATTTGAAGATGCTTCAAAATCAAAACTACTGTTTAATGCGTCAAAATTGTTTGAAAAACGATATGGTAATTTTCTATTGTTTGTACTATTCTTTATTGGAAAAGGTCTAGTTGCTGCGATGGTGGCTGTAGTGCATGGCGTGGTTAGAATGGTTCTTATAGTGTTGTTTTTACTCACGTCCATGCCATCCCTTATAGTATTGGGAAGTTGGACATTATGCATTATTAAAGACCCAACGATGTAATTATCTTCTCCCATTCCCATATCTTCAAATTTCAAATCAATATCTCTTGGATCAATTGAGTACTGCCTGGAACATATAGGTCTCTGAATTTCTGGTTCTACTTGTTGATTTTTTTTATTTAAATAATTTAAATTATTCACTGTATTTTGTTTGACAGTAACAACATTTTCATTTAGCATCATTTCTTCAATTTGATCCAAAGTAACCACACGTTTGTTAGGCCTACATTTTATTTCATTAAACTGTTTTTTAGTCGCAAAATCAGGTGCTATATTTTCTTTATTATCAAATTCCGTTTCAAACATGGGCTTAAAATGATATTGGTTCTTTTGGATATTTTCATTATTTTCAATGGTTGAATTAGATATTTTATTTAGTACTTTTTTCGAATGATTAGTTTGTTTTAATTTAGGCTTTGTAATTTTTTCCTTTACATTATTGGATTTATTATAAGAAGTATAATTTGAAGGTGATCTACCTCTTATAATTAATTGTGGTGTTCTCATTTCTTGAAGAGGAACAAAACATTCATTTAAATCATTATTTCCATTAATATTTTCACAATTAGATTGAACCTGAGAAATATTAGGACATTTATTATTTTCGATCACTGCACCTAAAATTACATGAAGCCTAAAGTATTTATTTTTTTGTGGAGGATTTTTCACATTTATTGATGACGCAAATTGAATTCTTTCAAATCTTGCAACTTTTTGAATACAATCATCAGGATATGAATTAAATAAAGAATTAACTTCGAATTCATCCATATGTTGCTCTCTATGAAAATAAAAAGTTGAATCATATTTCTTTTTTTTGACTACATTTCTTACATTTGATGCCTCCCTTATTATTTGATGCTTTGGTAAAGGTGAAGGTACAACAGGACATAATTGTGGTGAAAATTGTGGACCTTTATCCCTTTTTGCTGTATGTTGAATTAAATTTATTTCACTAAAGTCTTCATCACTCATGGCTTTTATTTTTATAGCAAAATATTTTATTTTTTTAAACGTTTCATTACTAGATCCATCTTGATACAATTTTAACAAATATGAACTTTTCAATACTTTTGTAAAGTCTTTTCCATCCATATCAAATGAGGAAACCAAAGTAAAATAATTACGTTTATATCCTACCCATTCATCTTCAATAAAATCAAATCCTCTGTCAATTCTTGGAATAATTTGAAAGTTAATTTTTTTACTCGAATTTCTTAAATCGAATACTTCATGATAGTTACCTACCAATTCAAAAGAAGGTCCTACTTTAAATTGTAACGTCGAACGTGGTGCAATTTTTAATTTTCGTTTGTCAAAATATGTTGATGTTGTTCCATCTTCATGAATTAATGTTTTCAATTGAACGTTTTCCTTTGTTCCTTTCCCAACATATTCATCATAATCATAATCTTCATCTTCATCATGATAATTATTATCTAATTCATAATTATCTTTAAAATTTCTTTGGTTTAATTTATCATTTGATCTTAAATAGTTTTCCACAATTTTAAAATTTTCTTTCATGTTTTCATCTATTTCTTCATATTTAGGTTTGATATCATCATCCATATCATTAATAGTTTCATTGACAATTTCAGGATCAACAATATGCTGTCCCTCGTTTACAGTGGTGTTTACCATCCCCACCCTAAAATATCTCTTTAATCGTTTTGGATCGTGTTAGCTTAACTTCAAATCCTAAAATATAATTGCACTTAATTTTAGAAACAATGTATAGAATTATATATGTATATTTATATAATTAACAATTGTGTACCTAGAGTAAAAAAAAATATAATAGAAAAAGAAAAAGAAAAAAACTCACCCGCTGTACTAGTTTAAACTTTTCTGATTCTTTTAATACCTAAACTCTTCTATACCAGTTTCCAATTTTGTGTAACTAGTCGATAACAATAAAATACCAATTGTTACTGACACTAAACAATAACTAACTCGAAATAAACAATTAAATACTAAGTTGACGTAAAATAGTTAAAACTGTTAAAAAGGTATGATATTCTGAAGTGTAAAACACAAAAGTGAGATATACAAACTTAAGTTTTTATATATCATCAACATTTTATAAAATGTCACAAAAGAATTTTATTGAAATTGCCGCCGTCATTTTTTTTTTTCATTACACAAAAATGAAACCGTTGAAGAAATATATTGTGTCAGATATCTCTAGCAATAAAAACTATAAGATACATACATTATATACATGTATGAAGATGTATATATGAATACTGTAACGTTAAAGTATATTTATTAGTATTTCGTTGTTCAATTGATAGAGGTAGCTAAACTTCACATTCATACAAATATATATATATATTGACACTGTTGATAGACTATTAACTCGTTAACCTAATCGTCAGTAACAAATATATTGTGTCATATGGTTACCCGAATTTTTAAATATTTTTTGTGAAAAATATTGGCTCTTTTCTTTTTTCAAATATCTATTGAAATTTTATGTTAGCGATGAGATGAGATGTCTACTATTAAAATAAAATTTGATATGATGAGATGATGATATAAGATTATTCTGTTTAAAGCATATAATACACTTACCTTGAATACCGAAATTAGCTATTTAAGACTGTTTAGTGTATTTTTTTCATTGAATAAATTTGTTCTGTAATTTTCTGTGACATACTTTAGTGTTTACGTACAGAAGCTTCAATTTACAAGAAACCATACGAAAATTCTTTCAATATGGCCAAAAAAGCTATTGATTCTCGTATTCCTGCGATTATCAGAAATGGTGTTCAAACTAAACAAAGATCTTTCTTTGTTATTGTGGGTGACAATGCTCGTAATCAGTTACCAAATTTACACTATTTAATGATGAGTGCAGATTTAAAAATGAATAAATCTGTTTTATGGGCTTATAAACATAAGCTATCAGGTTTCACTTCTCATAGAAAGAAAAGAGAGGCTAAGATAAAAAAAGAAATCAAGAGAGGTACTAGAGAAGTCAATGAACAAGATCCTTTTGAAACTTTTATCTCAAATCAAAATATTAGATATGTATACTATAAAGAAACTGAGAAAATTTTAGGTAATACATATGGTATGTGTATTTTACAAGATTTTGAAGGTTTGACACCAAATTTATTGGCAAGAACCATCGAAACTGTTGAAGGTGGTGGTATTATTGTTATCCTTTTAAAATCAATGACTTCATTGAAACAATTATATACCATGACTATGGATATTCATTCACGTTATAGAACTGAAGCTCATAATGATGTAATTGCTAGATTTAATGAAAGATTCATCTTATCGTTAGGATCCAATCCAAACTGTTTAGTAATTGACGATGAATTGAATGTTTTACCAATTTCAGGTGGTAAGAATGTGAAGAGTTTACCACCACCAGATGGTGATGAATTGACTCCAAAACAATTAGAACTAAAAGAGTTGAAAGAATCATTAGAAGATGTTCAACCAGCAGGTTCATTGGTTGCTTTATCAAAAACAGTTAATCAAGCCCATGCTATTTTGACGTTCATTGATGCAATCTCTGAAAAATCTTTGAACTCGACGGTTGCATTGACAGCCGGTAGAGGTAGAGGTAAATCTGCTGCTTTAGGTATCTCTATCGCTGCTTCTGTTGCTCACGGTTATTCTAATATTTTTGTCACTTCACCATCTCCTGAAAATTTAAAAACTTTATTTGAATTTGTTTTCAAAGGTTTTGATGCATTAGGTTATCAAGAACATATTGACTATGATATTATTCAATCCACCAATCCAGATTTTAATAAAGCTATTGTGAGAGTTGATATTAAAAGAGAGCACAGACAGACTATTCAATATATTATGCCAAATGATAACCATGTTTTGGGTCAAGCTGAATTAGTCGTCATTGATGAAGCTGCAGCTATCCCACTACCAGTAGTCAAGAAATTATTGGGTCCATATTTAATTTTCATGGCTTCAACTATCAATGGTTATGAAGGTACAGGTAGATCTTTATCCTTAAAATTGATTCAACAGTTAAGAACACAGTCAACTAGTACTGGTCGTGAAAATTCACAAACTGAACTTTCTTCTAGAGATAACAAACAAAGTGAAGGTATTTACGAAACATCGCGTCAATTACGGGAAATCACCTTGGATGAACCTATTAGATACGCACCAGGTGATCCAATGGAAAAATGGTTAAATAAATTGTTATGTTTAGATGTTACATTGATAAAAAATCCTAGATTTGCATCAAGAGGTACACCACATCCTTCTCAATGTAATTTATTCATTGTGAACAGGGACACATTATTTTCATACCATCCTGTTTCTGAAAATTTCTTAGAAAAAATGATGGCTCTTTATGTTGCTTCTCATTATAAGAATTCACCAAATGATTTACAACTAATGAGTGATGCACCAGCACACCAGCTTTTTGTTTTATTACCACCAATTGATCCAAAGGACGGTGGCAGAATTCCAGATCCTTTATGTGTTATTCAAATTGCTCTAGAAGGTCAAATTTCTAAAGACAGTGTAAGAAATTCCCTTGCCCGTGGTAAAAGAGCAGGTGGTGATTTAATTCCATGGTTAGTTTCGCAACAATTCCAAGATGAAGAGTTTGCCGGATTAAGTGGTGCTCGTATCGTTAGAATTGCCACCAACCCTGAATATGCATCCATGGGTTATGGTTCTCGTGCTATTGAATTATTAAGAGATTATTTTGAAGGTAAATTTGCTGACATGTCTGAAGATACCAAGGCAAAGGACTATTCATTAAAGAGGGTTGATGATCTAGAATTAGCTAAAACTAACTTACTAAAAGATAATATTAAGCTAAGAGATGCCAAAACTCTACCTCCATTATTACTACAATTATCAGAACAGCCACCAAATTTCCTTCACTATCTTGGTGTTTCATATGGTTTAACCCAACAATTACACAAATTTTGGAGAAATAATAAGTTTGTTCCTGTTTACTTACGTCAAACTGCAAATGATTTAACAGGTGAGCATACATGTGTCATGCTAAGTGTATTAGAAGGTAGACAATCAAATTGGTTAGTACAATTTGCCAACGATTTCCATAAAAGATTTTTATACTTATTGTCATATGATTTCTCCAAATTCACTTCAATACAAGCTTTAAGTGTTATCGAAAGTAGCAAAAAGGCTTCCTCATTATATAATACAGAAGCTACTTCTTTAGACAAAGAAATTACCAGAAAACAGTTGGATGACATTTTCTCGCCATTCGATTTGAAGAGACTAGATAGCTATGCTAACAACTTACTAGATTATCACGTTATTGTTGACATGTTACCAATGCTATCTATGCTATATTTTGGTGGCAAATTTGGCAATGAAGTAAAACTATCGAGTGTTCAAAGTGCTATCTTATTGGCAATTGGTTTACAACACAAACGTATCGATGATATCTCAAAGGAATTAAATTTACCAGCTAATCAATCTATAGCTATGTTTGCTAAAATCATGAGGAAAATTTCAGTATATTTCCGTCAAGTGTTAAATGATTCTATAGAAAAAGAATTACCAAAATTAAAAGATAGCAATATTGATGAAATGAACGGAGAAGATATAAAGAACTATGATGCAGCTAGTGCTATGGCTCAAGAAGATGAAGATTTAAAGGAAGCCGGTCTAGAAGCAATGTCTGCAATGAAAGAAAGACAAAAAGAATTAATCAGTTCAATAAACTTAGACAAATACGCCATCAATGACGACAATACCGAGTGGAATGAATCCCAAAAGAGTTTAGAAAAAGCCGTTAAAACAAAAGGTGTTGTTTCATTAAAAACCGGTAAAAAGAGATCTACAGAGAAGGCTGCTGACATTTACAAATCTGAAATGAACAGTTTGAAGAAAGCTAAAAAATCAAAGAAATAATCAAACTAACATTCAATCATAGAGTTTACCCCTAATAGTGTCATATATAAATAAATATTTATACCTTTTTCGTTGGTCAGCACATTCAAGTGATGTATATTAAATAGAAAACTAAAATTATGAATCCATAAAAAACTGTTACTGTCATTTTTATCTTTATAGTTTCACAAACTATTTATATAGTTCACACCAAACTATATATAAGCATCCCAGCGAACCACTTTAAATTTTCTCTACCGAATCTGTGCATCATATCATTGTTCAACCTGTAAAGTTGTCAATTGAGCCTTATATCTGGGAAAATGATTACTAACGTTCTAGATCTGGCTCTTTATATCATAAGCACTTGAAGTCTACGGTTGCCTAGCAGGAAATGCAAGATCTGAAGATTTAAATTTCCGCAACCGTTCGTAACCATTTTCGACGTACAATTGCGGGTCTCTCCCCGCATTTTTCTAAGCAAAAAGATTAAATTACCAATTTCGTAAAATTAACATTAAAATAAGCTATTATTTAAAAAGGACATTTGACATATTTAAGGGAACTAAATTGAGATATAGAGTTAAGACATGCTTTCTGAAACGACTGAATTCCATCTGCCATATCTATTTTGGGGATAGATCCTGATTTAGGATAGTAGGTAAGGTATTTGTGTTAATTTTTGTAGGGTTTTATGAAGTGTAGATTAGTGGATATTCAGTTGGAAAAATAACAAGAAGAACGAGATGTTATTGTATAATAATTTTGGTTTTGAGACTTTTATTTCGAAGACGTTTCTTTCAGAAGGAAAGGATATGTTAGATGGTATGGAACAAATTGGTTATGAAAGTGAATTAGATTGTCTCTCTTGTGAAGAGGATTTTTTCTACGATAATATAATTGATGCAGATTATGAGGAGCAATATGACCAACAGTTATATAATCTGTTTGATATAGGAAATGAATTCGAAGAGGATATTTTTTATATGGAAGGGAGAACAACGGATTTTTGCAAATACATCAATGATATTTACGAAAAGAGTCCAGATCAATATTCAGTTAATAAACTGTTTGGTATATTACCTCAAAAATATATGAAAACAATTAATTTGTTGATAAACTCTTTTCTCCTAAACTCATATCGATTTTTTAAAGTTTCGAAGGCCATTGCTTGGAAATTTTCAGTTTCATCTTTATTGCTAGGACTTCCATTATATATTACTATAGTTATGGAAAAGCAGAGTTTAGAAAATGAAACATATTTTGAATTACTTCCATATACAAATATCTCCAACATATAACATATCCGTTTATTTAATGCTTGTTTGTTCATTCCAAAAATGATTAATGGAAGAAAATCATTTATTAAAACTATATTAGCATGGATAACCTACTAACATTGCATATTTTCACTTTTATAATTTGCATATTATTGTTTATCTTCTTTCTGTAAGTAGCCACCTGTATAAACAGCATGATAAGAGACCGGAATTTAAATAAATTACAAGAAGCATACTAAAATGTTAATGTTAACTCAAAGTGTAATATTTCTTGGTGTATTATGAGTAGTTATATAAATAGTCATATTTGAATAATCAAATCTAATTTTGTTATTAGAATAATATTTTTTAAGTAAGCTCAATCCTCTATTATTTGCAGTTAAATCTGCTTTGGGTGTTTGATAGACAAAGCATATACGTCTAAGTACGTTGTAAATTCATAAATAATCTCATTAATAAACATCCCATGAATACCTGCTGATAAACCTAAACCCAACCAAACTAGATTAGAAATGGTAGCAATTTCATTGCAACCCAAAACATACACTGAAAAATAATACAATATCATTTGTACCCATGGAATTAGCATTGTAATATTGATCATTGGGTATTTTTGCTTAGTCAAATGATTAACAATAATTCTCCCAACTACAAATGCCATAGTAAGGCCAACTGTTAAAACAAATGGTAAAGATATGAAGTTTGGTTGAAGTAGTGTTAGATTAAAGACCGAAGAAAAGTATAGAAAGAATGGGATCAAACTACTTGAGGACGAATCAATATTTTTTTGCAATGATTTTGCATCTTCTGAATTTAATTTATAATATTCAATTACATTACTTCTTGACGAGTAAACGTTAAAGAATAATGCAAGTGTGCAAAAACTGTATGAAATATATAATGTAGTGACAGGAATTGAAAATCCAGTTATTCTTAGTTCAAATAAAACAGTTTGAAAAACAAATTCATCACCGAAAATAGCACATAAAGTGTATGAGATAACAACCAATAGTATACCTTCAACTGGACCTGAAAATTCACTTAAAAACAATTTATGAGTATGATATTCTTCCCATGTACTCAAATAAAAGTTACATAAGACGGAAAACTGGGCTAGTAGAAACATATACGAGTATCCCATCTTAGTTGCAGAAGCATATGGAATCAACGATAAAGTGGTATTCAATGAATCAATACAATGATCAAACAGTTCACCCAACGGACCAGATTGACCAGTCCTTCTAGCATGGATACCATCACAAGCATCAAACGTTTGGTACAAAAAAACACCAATAGCATATGTTAAATAAGCCCAACGTGGAGAACCTTCAGTTAACGTTGGATCAAAATATAATGCAGTTAACACATTAATCGCAATGAATGAGAACCCCAATAAAGTCACCACATTTGGGGCCATCCAAACAGGAAAAATGTTAGCGAATTGGACCCAGAATGGCTTCAAAACATATTTAGTAATCAAAGAACGGTCCTCACTCTGATACTTATACTGGGATAAATATTCAATATTTTTGTTTGGCACAAAAAATCCCATCTCTCGCAAATACTTCTGTCTTACTAGCTTAATTCACCTATTTAAACAAATTCAAAACAACATGACTAACACAAATAATAAAACTATACACACAGACACAAGATATACATATCTATTACTCATACTTATGAAGAATTGACTTTATAAATGAGTTATACTTAAGAGCAATAAATTTAATGTCAATTTTCATCAATTTTCAATATTTGAAAAATTATGTACAGTGCTAATGACATGAAGAGAGAATTATGATTAGTTTCTATTGACAATGTTGTTGTTAAAAAGGTCTATTTGTGCATTAGATGAGATAACAATTGACCGAGTTATGTAACTGTATATATTTTTCTAACTAACACCAGTGGCTTTATGTTTGTTGTATCTTTGAAGAGGCAAACGGCAGCAAGTTTTAATTAATAAAAATTTGTTGAATATATAGTTGGCTTTGGATTTAGGGGTTACATATGTGTAATACTGTAAGAGTAATATAATATTTCCAATGACCCACGATAGGCATACTTCTGGAACACAGGATGTTTTGCTGATTGGTTTAGGTGGATGTTCTTCTTCAGGTAAGAGTACGATCGCTAAGATAGCGCAGTCTCTGATATCTGATTCAGTCTTGATTCATCAAGACGATTTCTTCAAACATGACAATGAGATCCCAGTTAATGAAAAGTACAATATACAAGATTGGGACTCGCCAGAGGCAATTGACTTCGATCTTTTCAGGCAAGAATTAATTTCAATTAAAAAAGATGGGAATATTAAAACGGAGCTGATTCATAATGATAATGTTGATGATCCTTTTAAAAAATTCACTTTATCAGAGGACTTTATCAACCATTTTAAATCAAAATTCAATAAACTGATTGAAACTCAGAAATCGTCAAACCCTAAATTTAAAATCGTAATAGTAGAAGGATTTATGCTGTACAATGATCCAGATATCTTAAAATTATTTGATATTAGCCTCTTAGTGAGGAGTAAATATGACGTTTTAAAATCACGAAGAGCTGCTAGACCTGGTTATCAAACATTGGATTCATTTTGGGTCGATCCTCCATATTACTTCGATGAATTTGTATATAAAAGTTATGCTGTGACCCATAATCATATGTTTGTTAATAAGGACATCGAGAATGGTATTTTAAAACCTGAATATCTAAACAAGATTAAAATATTTGATAATAATAATGATACACCAATTGAAGAGGCCCTCTTATGGTTATATGACGCAATTGCAACTTCAATTAATTGAACGTACCTGACATTAGAATGACAGATTTTGATAGGGCAAATATTGACATCCTATATAACACCTTCTTAATATATATATTTAAATATGAATAAATATGGCTAATGAATTAATTGAATTTTATTTCTATATCTTAAGTTTCGTTACTATATTATTAACTAGTTGACATAAAGTAACAGTAAATTAATAGAAGATACGATTATCCAGTAAATGCCAATCAAAGATATCAAAAAACAGATTTAGCCACCTTTTCTACCGTCATCACTGAAGTCAGAGTTGCTTTTAGCCTCAGTGTTCTGTATGTGTTCCCATGTCCTTTTCACAATACGTTTAACCATCTCGATCGAATCTGTGCTCGTATGGTCATTCTCATGCAATGTTTTGCAGTCATCTGACCCATATGGTACCGAAACCACAACATCATTCAAAACAACAATTGTAGAACCTACCCACTTAGTATCAGAAAACGTTTTATATAATGCATCAAAAATTGCCTGACCTTCATTAGTCACACCTCTACCACGCAATTTATCCTTTATCGAAGCCTTCTTCAAATGCTCTTTCAAATATTGCTCTACTCTCTCTAAATTAACATGACTTGGTCTAATCGAGGCTTTCCTAAACGTATTCAAATTATTAGAAGGCTTCTCACCAATAACAGTTAAAGACTTAATGAATTGACGATTAATGACCTTAAATGACTTATGAGGCTGATTTCTCCTCAATACTTGCAACGTAATAGTATTGTTCTCCTGATTGTACGAATAGATGAACCCCTCTGTAACAGAATCCAACACATTCGTAATCTGAACTTTAAAACCTACCACATTCTCTAAATTTAATGCCATATTCAAACGTAAATGTAAAACACAACTCAATCTCCACCAATTTTTCCACAGTTTTAAAACCTAAACAACAGAAACAAACTACACTACTGTATCCATAGAGTGTGACGCCTCACCAGTCCACCCAACAACGATAACATGGTCTTCAAATAGATACAATTCTTTATAAATCATCAGTGAATAAATTTCAAGATGTACCTTTAGCGTTTAAGCTGGAAAAAATAATATTGTACCTTTACAAATACAAAACCTGTAAACAATTTAAAGATACCTTTAGTATTTATAAGTATAACTTATGTATCTTTGTATGTGGTTGAATGTGAGTGTGAGTGTGAATGTGCTAAGGAGCATTTATATTTTAGTGATTGGGTTTTCCCTGGATAAGTTAGGTTTATTGACAGCTCTCCAGGACTATCTGATTTGGATTATTCAGAGGGTTTTTCTATACAGTGCTGATTGGAGTCTTTAATTAAGGTGAGACAAAGTTTTTGGTTCTTTGCGTGTTGATAGATAAGCTTTTGAGATGCCAGGTACAAAAAATAATATAATTAATAATAACAATGTACTTGGGAGATCGATATCGTATGATAATATTTCTTCATTGAATAATAATCGTTCTTCGAACCATGTATTTTTGGATGACACTAGAGCAGATATTAGTAAAAAGCTAATGAATAGGAAACAATTGGATTTCCGTTATAATTTACAGAAATTATCGTCTTCGAATGGGAATGCTCAAGATATAATAGACCCTCCAGATAAGAATCAGTTGTTATCAGGATTGGATGCTAAAATAAGAAACAAATTGAATTCAATTGATGTAAATAATAATAATAGATTGAGAAGTGGAAATGAAGTATCTAGACCCCATGAGGTTAACGCTACCGCGAATGGCTCTGAATTTCAGTATTTGCTAGATAAGAATATAACAAGAGCTAGTGACAAACCAAATGAGTTTCCAAATGAACAGCTAGAAGATGAACTATATGATGAAGAAACTTTTGCCAATGTTGATGAAATAGATGGACCAATCTCTGGACAGCTACTCCCGCCTTTACCCAAAAATGAAGATATCAAAATAAAAGAACCTATAAGACATGGTGAAGACACTAATGATCAAGATTTTAATATGCCTATTGACTCAGGATTACAAAAAAGTCTTGAGAGAAGAGCTTCTGAAATAGGATCTTCTACATCAGACTCTATGATTGAACCTATACCGAAAATCGAAGCAGATGCTTTGAATTCATGCACAGTAGAAGAAGAATTAAAATTATGGTTTTCATTATCAGACTATACATACTTGGAACAAATACAGATGCAGTTTGAGAAAAAAGATATAGACAAAATTTTACTTCTGCAAAATGATGATTATGCAGGCTTACAAATTACAAGATTATTAGATGATTTATTAAAGAAACCAGAATCTTGTATAATGGCAATATTTTATATTCTTCTAGGAATTGATAAATCAAATAAATTCACGAAAGATCAAATATCAATACTAAAACGTAATGTTTTTCTATTATTAAAAAATGAAAATAACTTGATAATAATAGTAAGAAATTTTTTCAACGTTGCTAATAATTGTCGAGATAAGAACAATAATTTGAATATTCAGACTACATTATTCTTTTATTCCATGACTATTTTATTTATCATAACAACTGTTTGCATAGAAGAGAGATCCAACTTGGAAAAAAAAAATATTATTAATGATACGATTAAAATCTTTGAAGAGATGAAAATTCTTTCTTATTTAGTTAAGTACATTGAACATTGGCGATGGAATAGTAGATTATCCATGAAAATTAGGAACATAATAAATCTTTTATTCAAATTAATCACTTTACAATTTGGTGATATTAATATTTTCAAGTTAACTAAAAAAGAAATATATGAATTTCATAATGTCAAATTTTATGAGGATGATGAGGATTTTGTCGGTGAAACAATCGGTAAACCAGTTAATTCCAAGAACTCAAAGCTAGGCATTTCACCTTTAAACTATGAAGCATTTAGAGAAGACATAACATCTAGATATCCCGATATTACTTTACCGAATGAAAATTTACCAAAAAGCATTGACAAGTCTAATTCCCTTTCTCAATTCATTGAAATACCTAGATCGAAAGTACGAAATTCTATGAATCAACATTTGTCTATCCCAAATCAACATCTAGCTACCCCAGCTCCATCGCCGCCAAGTTCACCATCATCTTCTCCTTTATCACCCCCACAGAAACAGAGAAGGTCATTCCAAACAAATATGTCTTTTCCTTGTTTATACCCTTCAGATGATGAAAGTGGTACTGATAGTTTAACAAAAAGATTCTCTCTGCTGAAAAATGATGATGAATTTAATGACAATGAAAATACTATTCCATATAGTATATCAGAAGCCACTAATATATTGAATGAAAGTTTACGAGTTGGTTTAGGAAACAAACAACTATGGTATGAAAGAGAACTTTTTATGATGAAGGAAAGGGGGTGGAAGTCCGATTGTGACAATAATCCATATGACTACTTAGCAATGGAAAACTGTGATAAGAAAGAATCAATTGAAATAATGAAAAGAATTGAAAATTTTTATAAAGATTGTTTCCCTAGCTTGAATTCATTGATCTTCGTTATAATACAGATCATAGAATCTAATGTAAATAATATGTGTTATAATGAAATTGAAATTAAGAATAAAGTCCCATTGGAGCTTTTGATCCCAAAATTGGAAGTAACCAGGGCAAAGGAAATAGCTTTAAGATCATCTGCAGGAATTATTTATTATTTATTAAAATGGTTCAAATTAAATCATATTCTAAAATATGAGCATTTATGTGTTTTATTATATGATTCTCAATATATTAACACATCTACTTTAGTGCTCAATAGTTACTCCGAGATTTATTTAGATAGATTGTTTAAGAAAACTGCCACCCCAAACCATTCCATATGGATTGAGTCAATGAAATTAGCAGGAAATAATAGTAATTTTGTAGAAACAACCAGCTCAAAATTCGACCCCATGATACTATCCAGCTTTACATACATGTTTAGTATTTTAAGTGATGTAACAAGAGACAAAACACAAAGATTGAAGGATCTACCACTATCAATCGGGATTTTGTTCAAAAGATACTACCGTGTATTCTACCCACCAATTTACCATGCAATACTACAAATAGTCAAAGAATTAACACCATTCAAAAACAAAAGATGGAAAGCAGAGCACATGGATTTAATCTCAGGCGTATACCTTTACGAAAAACTAGAATTAACAGAAAATTGGGTCACAGGAAAAGACATATCAAACGAATTAAGTGACGCATGTGGGCAAGAGTTAGCACTCAGAGCATTGCTACAGTTTTACAATTTCTTCCATTACAAATCGTCCATGGTAGATTTAGGTTACACAACAAGAGCTAACGCCAACCAAACTCTACTCAACAACGAATCAGAAAACATTAACCATCTGTAGCCATAAGCTAAACAACAATACAGTATATCATATATAGAAACATCTACACCTAACTATACCTTTTAAATATAATCAATTAACATTCATGGCCTTCAAATTTGCGTTCAGTGTTGTCTTATTATTACGGGCGCGAAAGTTTATATATATTTAAATATAAATTTAAATATAAATATAAATATGAATGCTATTGTAAACAAAGAAAATGGTTATAGCCATTGAAGACACTATCGACTACAACTGTACGGCTACACATATATTTTGAAGATACCAGACCTGTATTCTATTGGTATTGTTTGGTTAGGTTTTTTTATTGTTATTTATATTTACTAGGACAGCTCTGGCACGCATAAAGTGACGAGTGGATCATTGGATATTACGAATTGTTTTTTATGAATTTTGAATTAAATTTACAGGCATTAGTAGAAGGTGCTGTGCCTCAGGGGTTAGTGCCTTCGTCGATCAATTCGTTGTCGCATGATATCGCGCAATTTCTGAGGTCGCCAAATAAGTCAATTGGTTTACTTAATTCATTGATAAATATCTATAAACAGGAAGTGCCACATACTTTAGAAAATGATAGAAAATGGAAAAGTTTTACTGATTCTATTGCCAAATTATTGGTTTTTAATAGTGAGGATGAGATTTTGAGATATATATCAGGCATACAACTTTCTCCATCGAGAAGCGTACATTCGAGTTTCGGTGATGAGATGCTCAATCATAACGGTAATCTATCATTGCTGCCCAATAATGCTGATTATGCGGAATCATTTGAAAATATTGACATGTTCTCTGATCGTAAGTCATATGTATCTTCACACAGGAACTTTTTGAATGGGAGAAACAATCTTGGTACAACATTGGACAGACTTGCCAAACCATATTACACTAAATTTTTAACTGGGGAGGACATTACAAAATTTATATCATATACACTTCTGGCAACTACATCTGATACGTTTCCGATAGAACACGATTCTATTCAAATTCCTAAAAATATTAGCAATGATGATAGTGGTATGCTCCATGCTATATTTGAAGCTGGTTTACTATATCAAAAATTAAATTCCATTGTAGAAGAGAATAAAAATATCAATATTTCCCCAATGAAAAAATCTCTTTTGATACAAATATCTACTTATCTTCGAAAATATACGGGGTATATCAATAGTTTGTCGGTTAATAATGTCAACGGTGATGGTCTTACATTGAAACAAATATACTACAAACTATATGAAAAAATTGTTGAATTAAGGTTCTTATATATGCTATTAAAAGACTTTAAAAATTCAGATGGTTATGTGTACTTAAAAAAATTAAATGAACTAAAAAAACATGGGGATTTGCTTGTGAAGGAAACGAGTATTACACTATTTAATAATCTAATTTCGTTTTATTCAGAGTACTTGATAGATTGGTTAACATTAGGAAAAATTAATTTAAATTTTGATGAATTTTTTATTAAGGTTAATAAAGATGATAATTTTTCAGTTCATATAGCTGAAGATAAAATACCAACTTTCATTAAAAAAAGTACATCTAAAGAAATTTATGTTATTGGTAAAACCTATTTATATTTACAACATTATTTCAAAGATATTCAGTGGACAAATACTTTTTCGAAAAGATATAATTTAAAATACACAGAGTATTCACAGAATATAGATCGCAAATTTTTTGATGTTATCCATGAACAGTATCTCGAGATCGTAAATCATACTAATGAATTACTACTTCAAAAGTTTTACTTCAGAGAGACTATATATTTAGTCAAAGATATTTTATTAATGGGAAAATCCGATTTCATTGATATTTTAATTAAAAATTCGAATGAATTACTTCTAAATCCATCTGATTCATTATCAAGTTATGAATTGACAAGATATTTACAAGATTCAGTGCATCAATCTTCAATGAGTAATTTACTAAATCGAAGTGACAACAATGCATTAATTAATAAATTAGATGCAAGAGTTCTCGATCTTGGTCATGGTTCTATTGGTTGGGATGTTTTTACACTGGATTATATTCTTGAGGAACCTCTATCTAAAATACTAAATATTAATAGAGAAGGTGGTAGAAAAGAATATTTGAGAATATTTAACTTTTTATGGAGATTTAAAAAGAATACTTTTTTTCGTAATATTGAAACCGATCGTTCAACTATGCTAATGCGTGAGTTAAAAAAAACCAGCAATAAAAGCCCATTGATAAGAGATATTGTCTCTAAATATTCTAAATGTCAAATTTTGAGTTCACAGGTATATCAATTTAATCTTAAATTGGAATCTCATTGTTTTCAAAATATAATTGAAAAATATTTTAATAACTTTACAGAAAAATTAGGAATTAATAATGTAATATTAGAAAGGAACTTAACAGAGAGGAATGATTCACAATCATTAAATATCATAAAATTAAATAATGGCCTGGTAGCTCCGGATGGTCTTCTAAAACCTAAAGGAACATTTTTTAGCCAGTTCAATACACCAAGTGTGAAGTCGTTGAAAAATTATAATATTGATGAAATTGATCAATTACACAATCAATTTTTAGCAGATATCCTTAATAATAAACTACTATCCTCCACCTCAAATGATACTGAAACCTACTCAGGAAATGCTTACTCCACCTCAATGATTATTTTATTAAACACAATATTTGAATTTTTCACACACTATAATGCATTGAATGACATAACATATGAAGTTTTAATCCAATTAAATTTACAAAATTCTTCAGATGAGATAAATCTATTGTTAGATAGATTTAATACCATTTTAAGAAATATTACAAACCAATACAAACTATTTAGGAGCCAGAAGAATAGTTTCTTACGTGATCTGAAGGTGGATGGAGATGAAGAACTGTTAATATTACAAAGAATACTGAAATAAAAAGACAAAGCTCAGTATATTTTGATCAATATTTATGTTTAGTTGCATGCGTGCATATGTCTATACATATAGCCATTTATCTTTATATATATATTGTTGTAACTATAAAATCATAAAGTAGGGAAATATCATTATTGTAAACCAAAATTTACTTAAAGGAATATTTCATGCTCAGAACTATTCACACCTCTAAATAGAATTATACTTTCATGGGGTGAAATATCCTAGTTATAAATGCTTTAAAATTTGATGCCAACAGTTTATCGTAATGATCTTTATCGTCCATTAATTTTTTCTTCTCTGATAATATAATATTTTTTTCTTCACCACTGTCATGATTATTTTCATTATCATATTCATTTAATTTTGTTTCAATTCTCTTCCTATAATCAGTTAATTTCTGCCTAACACAGATTTGACGTAATAGTAAAACTAGTAATAGTGCGACAAAGAAGCATAACCCTGCAAAAATTTGAGTATGTTGATAAGGGTTTGAAGGGTTATGTTCATCTACTAAAGCTTGAGCAATTACTTCACATACTAAAAACATACCGGCTCCTGAGTAATTAACAAAACTCCAAGCTGGCAGAAAATCTACAGGTCCCACTATATCAGCTATTAAAACAGTACTCATCACGTTAGCAACACCGACACAGCTTCCTAGCATTATCACAAAGAATAATAATTGTACGAATGTATGAGCAGGAATCCAAAATGCAAACAATAATATTAAAATTACGGTAGTAAGAACGGTCGTAACATTTGTCCTACCATATCTATCACCCCAAAGGCCCATAAGTGGTCTTCCTATTGCTTGGCAACCATTTAAAACTGCAGTTAAGGTAGAACCATCATGTGCAGACAAGCCTCTTGCAGCAGCATACGATGATAGAGTAAAGATCATTAAATTATAACCAAATAATGCAAAGGTGAACCAAAATGCAATTAAGGCAATATATGGTTTCTGAACCAGATTAACTGAGAACATCTTTTTGAATTCATTTCTTATAACGGTAAATGACCTTAATCCGAGTGGTTTTGTTGGTTTAGCTTGTTTTATGAATATGATGGCAGTTAATAGAGTAACTGTTGTCACAATACAAAGCATTCTTAATGCCCATTTTGTATCATTATTATCAGAAAGCAATTTATTAACGGATAAACCATACACGACCCCACCAACACCGGTTGCAGACAATGACATACCCATTGCTACAGCTCTTTTCTTTAGAAACCAACCCGGGATAATTGTAGTTGCTGGAATGAAGACAAATGCAATGGAAATACCGATCATCGTTCCTTGTGTCACATATAGATGCCATATTTTAGTTGCATATGATGCTAGTAAGAATCCAGCAAATGAGACAGTTACACCAATTAACATTGTTGGTTTAATACCAATAAGTTTCATTATAACAGTAACTATGGGGCATAAAACTTGTCCAATGAACACGGGCAGCCCAGCAATAATTGCATAATCATATTTTGTTGCACCAGGAAACGTATCATGTTTCAAATAAAAGGCCAGGAAAACACCAAAACTGGAATTACAACCCCAAGAGGAGAACATAGTTAAAAAGACACAGAACAAAGCGACCCAACCATACCCACCATCTGGAGGTAAGTCAACCTCTCCTGTCGTTTGATTTGTGTATACTCGCTGAACAATAGACTGGTTATCTCCATTATATTGTGACCTAGAGCCAGTGGTTGCTGTTCTCATTAAGGTGTCATTACCGCCTTCAGAACCTTTGATTTCAGCTATTTTATGTTTATCATTATAATTCTTGTGCGACTCCACCTCGGAAATGCTCTCTAACCCATATTCTTCTTCGACATGCGGATCCAAATTATCTGTCTTGGGCGATGCTTCGATGTCTACCTTTTGCTCAGATGCAAAATCCGAATTTCCTTCCATTAGCAAAGCATCACCTAAATCAAAATGTGTGCTTAGAATTCTATTTATTTCGTGACCTGGGTCTTGCAGACCCACTTCCGTCTCTGTTACTTGAAACGATGCTATGCTGTCATTCACACTGACCGACGATGCCCTATCGTTGGTATCCATGATTATTATATATTGTTAACTGTTGAATGAACCTGGTTAGTATAGATTCCAATGTCAAGCCAATATCCACTGAACACAGCCTATTGCTCCGATGCAGACAAAGACTAATAAAAATCATAATCTATCCAAAATACTAGACTATAAAACTTGATATCCTTATATAAATTTATATAGTTTCATGATTTAGTAATAGTGGAGTTACTCATAATGCTACAACCTAATCTCCTCCTTATCTCCGCCCTGCAGAAACACAAAGAAACATGCGCACAAAACAAATATTTCGCAATGTAAATTAATTGGCCCCAGTGCCCTCACTGTCTTCAAAGATTATAATGCCTTGGACCCGGATGTCTATGGCATTGTCTGAACTTCTCAAAAACCTTCCCCGTCATTTCCCCCCCACATTGCAGCGTTGCTCATTTGCGTTGCTTTTTATTAATTTGCTGAATGCAGATTCTTTGCTCGAGGACTGCTCAGCGGCATCTCGAGCAAAACGGCAACTTTTTCTTGGCATTTTTTTTAACATTTCGAAAACTACAACTGCGGCATGGCATACCCGTTTCGGGCCGTCCGAGCCGCCAAGCTTTTTTGCGCAGAGTAACGTGTGCACACGTTACTCCAGGAGTGAAATTCCTGATCTGTTCGTAACATGCCAGGGCTATTCATGCCGTATTACCCTGTCTGCAGATGACACACCCAACGGCAAACAAGCCACTGACTCATGAGTAACTAGGCGGCGTCTGGACTAACGTACTTGAAGAGCCCCGTCCCACAGTGGCCGTATGGCTAGGAACCAGAATAATGTGGCTGCTGTGGTGGAGATGGTTCTTTTGTCTCGTGCCTTGGACCCACAGTCCACAGAATGGAAAATACTGCATTCTATGTACTCTACTTTCTCCGTATACAATGATAGATATTGACATAATAGCAGTCACATGAACTTCTGCATGAAAAAACGACAGGGTCCCAATTTTAAAAATTTGCGATGAGCTCAGGTTGAAAAAAAAAATAGGCTGTAGGACATAATACTGTTCTTATGCTACAGTGTAAGTTTATATAAGTGGATGATTTATAATTGTAGCTATAAGTATAGGATCAATTCAGAAAGGTATCTGACCGTGTGTGGAACAGCTAGGTGTGATTTCTGAGAGTCTTTTAGGATATTTTTACGCAATGAGCAACGATTTATTTAGTCAGGCATTACAGGATAATGAAATAAAAATAGAGTTACCGAAATTGGATCAAAAAGAGTTAGATGATATTAAGGTCGTAGAGAGTTCTCCAGTAGATGATACTACAGAGAAAATAGTATCTGAATTTAACGCTGGATCTGGATCAAGTTCGGATTCTGATTCGTCTTCCAGTAGTTCAGAAGACGAGTCTTCTGACGATGACGATTCATCTGATGAAGAGTCGAACGATGAGGCAGATGATATTGAGGAAGACGTGATAGATGGGCCTATAAGGTCTAAGCATGAGGCTGCTGAGGAGGAATCAGCGGAGATTCCTGCTGATTATAAAATTACCGAGAGTACTGTATTGAAGAGCATCGGAACGATCAAATCTATATATAACAACAATGTGATAGTACAAACAAGCTCATCGGGTGAAAATAGAGTGCTGAAGGATGGTTCTATATTCTGTTTGTCAGAGGAAAAAAAGTTGCTGGGCCGTTTGACAGAGGTTTTTGGAAAGTTGACGTCCCCATTATATAGAATTCTGTTGCCTAAGGACGCTGATATGAATGAATGGAAAGATAAAGTAGGCCATGATGTGTCAATCATTGTAAATGATTCGGCTTGGATGGATACCTTCATGCTGAAAAAGTATAAAGGTACTGATGCTTCCAATGCATTTGATGAGGAGTTACCGGAATGTGAACAAGAATTTTCTGATGATGAGAAGGAAATGAATTTTAAAAAGATGAAAAAACAACAGAAAAAGGCCAGTAAGAGAGATAATACATCACCTAAGAAGGTTCAAAAACCAGTACCTTCTAATTGTAATACAGGAAAATATTTGAAGTCACATTTGCCTGCTACAAAGTTCCCATCCTTTCAAAATCAAGGACCAGCTGATAGTGCTAGAGTATCATTATACAAGACCCGTAATTCCAGAACTCAAGGAGGTAAAAATGAAGAAAGTATCTCTCAGCCTAACCAAAACAATATTTCTGCCCCATATAATTCAAATCACCAACACAATTCTCAAGCCAATTTCAATAGTTACCACCCTGGTATGAATATGCATATAAATCCAATGAATTCAATTGTGCCAATGATGAATCTACAAATGCCTATTAATACCAACCAAAATATTGGAATGAATTTCAATGGTCCTTCTACTCAGACATATGGACCACCTGGTAATCAATTTTTACCTCAACAGATGCCTCAATATCAATCAATGATGTACCATAACCAGCAACCATACATCAATAATAATATGATGCAACAAAATTCACAAAACTCATCTGAACTTCATAGAAATCAAGTTCTTCAATTGCATAATTTATTGATGCAACAACAACAGCAGCAACAACATCAACATCAACAACAGCAACATGATAATGTGTCGAATGGGAATGACCAGCAAACACCATGGAATTAATATTATTCAATATTTATAATGCAACCATTTATCATCTATATAATTATTACATATATTAAAGGCATTTTTAATCACATTATCTCAATTTTTTGTATATGGTATTATAATTACTAAGGTACCTACTGGAGTTATATAGTTTCTAAATTAAGTATTGTTTAGCATCTCTTAATGCCGAATCTGGAAATCCTGCACTTTTGGCAACTTTAATAGCATCTGAAGTAGTACAAATACCTTCTTTCAATTTATGGTCGTAATAATAATCATCATCTGATAACTCAACAACACTAGTTTCATAAAATTTGATTTTTTCTCCTAAAGTATTTTGATAGTCATTGTCTATAATATCTTTCAAATCTTTCCCAAAATGAGTTGCAAATAATGTCCTACACGAGTTTTGATCTATTAGATGCTTCAAAGTAGCAAATGCTATACTTGTACCCTCCTTTGAACTGGTTCCTCGTCCTATTTCATCAAGGATAGCTAAAGACTTTTTTGTTGCACCATGTAATATAAATGAAGTTTCAATCATCTCCACCATAAATGTACTCATCTCATTATATAAATCGTCTGCAGAACCTACCCTACTAAAAATTTTGTCAACTAAACCGATTGTAGCTTTATCACAAGGACAATAGCATCCAATTTGAGCTAATATCACAATAATGGCATTTTGTCTTAAGAATGTTGATTTTCCTCCCATATTAGGTCCTGTAATTATCCATAAATTACCATTTTTTATACTGCAATCATTTTTAACAAATTTACCTAATGATGATAATTTTAATCCCTCCTCTACCATTAAATGACGTCCACCTTTTATATTCAAACTGGTGCCATTATTTAGCTTTGGACGTACCAAGTCATTCTCTTTCGATAATATTGCAAATGATGATAAAACATCTATTAATGCTAATTTATGTGAAATTGATCGAATGTTTTCACTCTTATTTACAAACTTAGTTTTAATGTAATTTAGTACAGAATCTTCTTCTTGTCTTATTTTAAAAATAGTTAGTTCTCTCAAGTAAGCAAGGTCATTCCATGATTTATGAGTAGCTCTACAAGATTGAGCAGACTTGTGTGTTATTTTCAAAGGATGTCCTTTGAGTAGTATTTCTGAATTAATGAATTCAACAACTTTTTTCATATTATTTGTACTAGCCTGGATGTGGAGTGCATAGTCTCCATTTTGTTTTTGTTTCATAGTTACCTTTCTACATCCTAGTTCGTTTACCAATTTCTCATCATAAAGAACTTGAAGTTTTTTTCTCTCCAGGTTCAAATTTTGGAACTCCTTATGATATTGCTTTAGCTTTTCATTATAATTGGGATTGATTACCCAAATTTCATTATTTAAATGTTGAAAATTAAAACAGTCCTTCTTGGTATTTTCGTCCATTATTTCTGTCTCTGTTATGTTTAACTTTCGCAATGCTATCTCATTGATACAATTTTCAACTTCATTAATTAAATTAATGTCAAATTCTAAGTCTGATGTCAATTTTTCGAATATTTCTTCAGATAGTTTATTTTCCTTTAATTCTGAATTAATTGAAATTATGTTTTCTTTGACCACCTTAGCAGCTTTTAAAGATTCTATTAATTGCCAAACTTCAGAGGCTGTCCCTTGTTTAAAATTAAATTTTTGAATGATTCTACTCAAATCAGAAATTGCTTTCAAATTCAAAATCATGTCTTTAGTTGCTTCTAAATTTAATAGAAAAAATGCCACTATATCTTGTCTCTCTTTAATTTCGTTCAAATCAAGTGAAGGACCCGATAACCATTGTGATAGTAGTCTTGTACCTGGTGAGGTTACTGTCCTCCGGATAGATGACAATAAAGATCCTTTTCTGGACCTATCCCGCATAGAATTATGTAGTTCTAAAGCAGAACTGGTCCGAGAATCAATCTGCATTATTGAGGTAACTAATTGTTTTCGAGGCAGTTGGAAATTCATACTGAAATTTGGTAAATGTTCTTTTACATATATTAGTAAAACTCTCAAGGCTGCTATTTCTTTTTGTGTGAAATCTTGGAATTGCATTCTCAATAATCTAGCTACAGATTTTTCAGTACCATTAGCAAATAAAGGGAATAAAGATTCGAGTGTAATATGAGTAGAAGGAATATTATAATATTTTATAAAATATTTTTTCAATTCCACAAATTCTGGATACCATGAACCAGATTCAATTTTATAATTAGAAATTGATTCTTCTAGCAAAATTTCTTTAGGTTGGATTCTTGTGATTGCTGAAATTGCATCTTTTAAGAATACTTGTTGAACAAAGATTTCACCAGTTGAAACATCACACCAACTGAGTCCTATTTTTAAATCATTCGAAGATATTTTTCCAAAACAATTCTCTGGGAAATTGATGCATAGTAAGTAGTTGTTATCTTCAAAATTTTCAAATGCTTCATCAATAAATGTACCAGGTGTTACTATTCTTGTGACTCTTCTATAAAACTTATTGACTTCATTATCTGCAATCCCATCTTTTTTAAATTGCTGTGCTATTGCAACACTGTATTCATATTCATTCACTAATACTTTCAAATGTCTACTCAATTGACTGACTGGAAACCCAGCAAAGGCTACTCTCCCATGTGAAAATTGTTTTGACGTTAGTTGGATATTTAACTTCGGAGCATACTTCTCAGCTTGTTCGAAATATAACTCATAAAATGATCCCATTTGTGTTAAAACAACAGTATCCTTGTAATGATCTATCAATTGGCGAACATATTTTAATGATGGTGGCATCGCATCCAATTTCTCTTTGGAGCTAACAACAGACATTGAATTACTCGTATCCAGAGCAGATTCATTAGCTTTATGATCAATTACTAATTTGGTGTCATCTTGGGGTTGTGCATTGATATCAGTTATCTGGATTTTTAATTTCGATACTAATGGACTGGTGTTAATACTAGCAAAATTACGATATTTCACTATTGGCCTTACTCGATACAATGTATTCAAATTTTTATACATCATGAAAGCAACAGCATTTTCTTATACCTCTATCAAATTATCATTAGTTCTCGATAATAAATTATACACACACACACACACAAACACACACACACATATATATATATATATATATATATATAATATCTATCTCATCGAATAAATTAGTTGTATATTTTAGAGTTGATTTGGTATATATTTATATATAGTGCCATGGCGTTTAATGCATAAAATTTTTAATGGATTTATTATGGTGACTGGATAGAATAAAGACATATTTTGTTTTATTATGCAGATGGGTGTTTGAATATTTACGGACAGTGTATATAAATGCAAGTAATGTGTCATTCAGTTCAAGTATCCTTTACAATTTGCGGCACCACATAAACATGGTAATCTTTCTTGATCGTCTTGTTCTCTTTCGAATTTATAGTCATAAGTTAATTCTTCATTAACGTCTATATCTCTTAATGCGTATATCACGATTCTTTTTTTACCGCCAACTTTGATGATTTTTGCAGTGCAACTTGGGTCACAACAATGGTTTATGAATCTTGCGATACCACCTTTCTTCGTTGCATCGATGACTGTGTTTTCGTCAATTCTGAATAAATAACTTGAACCAATACCGTTTTTGATGTAACGAATTTCTCTCATTTCGGATACTGGTTGTCTGATTCGTTCACCTACGTATTCTATAATCATTTCCTTTGCTGCAATAGGTTGTAAAGCGTACAAACCCCAATTGTGAATGGCAGACCTAGAAAAAGTAACAGGCTTTTTACGTTTATTCAATTGATTTAATGTTAGCAATTCGGATTCACTTCCAATAACAGCTTTTTGGGCTTCTATGTCTTGTTGTAAACGCCTATTCATCGCTCTATTTACTCTTGAAGATGATACATCTTTGTTATTATTATCCAAAAAGTCGGGTTCTATCGAACTTTCATTAGTATTACTGTCTCTTTTAACTAAGTTCTCATTATGATGATTAACCGTGTTTAATGGAGTGTGTAATAATCTGCGATGAGGTAGGTAACTATTTTTATGTTTATCTGGTATGGTAAAGAAACCATTAGTTTTGAAGGCAGAGTCTTTTGGTAATAAGTTGTAATTAAATGCTGATCCATTAAGTTGGATTTGCCATGCGTTAGTCTGGTCAATATTCTTTCTTTCCTCATTAGACTTCCACATGATATATTGTAGAAGACCTGTTGAGAAGGTAGAATCCATGGAAGATTTCTCAGTACTCCCCATAGTAAACATAGATTTGAGAATATTTAAATCTTCAGTATCTTTTATTGCAGTTTGAAGTTCGGAAATTGAAAATGGCATTGAGGTATCCACTTCAAAGTCTTCATATTCATATACTGGCAACGGTTTTTCACTTATAGATGGAGCATAAATATGTTCTGCAGGAATTGAACCAATATCTGATGTTTTAATATTGATTTTTTCTTTGACTTTTTCTGTTGGCTCTATAGGTGTACTATCATCGATATTTTTCACCTCTTTCTGGGACATATCAAAATCATTATCCTCATCAACTTCTTCAGCTGATGATGATTCTTCTGAAAATACTTCTTCATCAGATCCTTTCATCAAGTTCGAGATAGAATCAGTTGATGGAGATTCTTTGAAATCAGTATCATCATTGACAGTGTAATCACTTTCATTTTCCTTAGAATCATATTGCCTTAAACGTTTAAATGGTCGATTCTGTTTGTATGATAAACGTCTCTTTTTCACATTGCTCTTTACATATCCACCATACAGCTCAAATAAGCCCAATTCATTAGTAGACTTTTTTACGTCTAGTAAAACATTTAACTTTGCTTTTTCATTCTTTAATTGGGCTTCTTTTTCTTTCTTCCTTGATATTAGGTCAGGATAATTGGAAGGGTTCAAACCATCAAAAATTACTGGGCCAATAATTTTTCTACGTATGTCTATATCCAATGCATTATGTAAATCACGTAATAATATTGTTCTAACAGCTGTAAATAGCTCTTCCTTACTGTTATAAGTTTTAGTTGCAGGTTTCGTTGGAAACACTAAATTACGTTTACGGGGAATTGCAACAGGAGCTACATCAGGAGAAACTAATTTAAAACGAATAGGTACAGGATAGTTTCTAGTTCTCGATATTATTGTAAGTATTCCAGATTCATTTGTTAAACATTCCCTTGCATGTTTCATATCGTTGAAAACAATATAAAATCCAAACTGATGATCTAATATTCTTGCCCATCTATATCTTCTTAATTTAATTTTGAAATCTTCTACTTTAAAATTGTGATTTTTTGTAAACGTTTTTGGTACAAATAATGTTGGTCTGTTATTAACAACATCAACAATGTCCATTGGTATTTTTCTATCGTTAAAGGTGTGCTTTCTATCAGAATTATCTATTGGCTCATTATTGGCGTTACTATTTGTAATTTTAGCTGATCTTTCATTTGTTAACATTTCGATCTTGAGTTCCTTTGCCTTCATCTCATTTGCAGCAATCGCTTTGGAGATGATGCTTTTTAGAAAATCGTTCTTATTTAGTTTAACATTAAATGTTGATCCCATAAGTACACAATCATATTTAAGATGTTTCTCTACAGCGTTATTTGCTGATTTGATTGCATCCTGAATCTTGCCATTTGGACTATCGAATTTTACCAAATAAATATTCAAAGAGATAGCACTATTTGGATCACTAAAGGATTCAAAATTAGATATGGTACCAAATGATTTAAAATAATTTTTAACAGATGCTTCAGAAATACTTGAAACTGAAGTCTTTGGATATATTACAATTTCACTTGGAGGTGGTGGTCCTATAGAATATTTATCATATGAAAATTTTGGAATATCTTTTAAAGTATTTTTACACTTTGATCTAAATGTTGTTTGAATTTTTTTATTAATATTTTTACGAGGATCCACATGTTGCTGTCCTTCTTTGTTTGGTATTATCTCTCTTATCACAGGTCGTAGTTTATTGTCTATCTTCTCTTGAACAATAACAAACCCGTTTTTGGGAAATTCATTCTTACTATCTAACTCTTTCCAATTCTTCATTTTATTTGCATGAATTAATATTTTTTTTAAAGGATCAAAATAATGTAGCTTGTCCATAAAGAACTCGGTATTATATTTCAACACTGGAGAAGGTCTCCTAGCCACTACAGCCTTCGGATGAGTGTTTGTGTGGTAACCCTTCCCATTTGACTTCGAAGAGTACTGATGATCAACAGTAGAACGGTTATCATATTTTCGAGAATGGTAATAACTTTCCTGATTTGAAAACGGCTTATCGTAATAATAACCATTACTATGAGACCAACGCTGATGGTAATTTGTCCCTACCTTAGGCTCTTGAGTTTCATGGTATTCCGAATACTGATTGTTATACCTATTTGGAGGTCTTGATGAGCCAATGCGAGATCTTTTCTTATAAGGACCAGACATATATCAAAACTTAAAATTGCTGGAAACTAAAATACTGACCTATAAAAACAACTTCCACAATTAATCGTCCCAATTCGAGTCTCTTAAAACAAAAGTCTTGAACTATTCACCTGCTTCCCAATCACGTCACTAAATACAATGCGTTAAGTTATCGCTGCAGTTTAATTCAATTCCAGCCCAATTCACAATCGAAAAAAGTCAACTCAAATAGCACACCACAATCAAACAAAACACATAACTCACATTCTCAACACCTAACTCACTCTACACCTCCATATACCATCCTTTTATCAACCATTGTGTTCAGTATCAGTATTACTTTCGTGATGAGTTTGATGTAAAGTATTTTCAAATTAATTCGTTGTCTATGATGTATATAAGAATTATAACGAATACATATTTATAAAACGTTGATTTGAAGGAGAAGGTTGTGTTTAACATGGGTTATGGGGTGGAGAGGCTGGCGAGTGTGTTTATCTTTACACTGTTGAGGATTTTATCGTTGATTGTGTATCGCTAGGAATTGGGTGTGCTTGATTTGGGTGATTTTTGGGTGAGAACGAGTTGCAGTTTATGGACTATGATGTCTAGTCGTCAAATTCAGAGTTGTATTAAGGATATTTTGAATCTGAAGGGGGATTCTGGCGAGCCTGTGGATTGGAGTGGTGGTATATTGAAGAGGATTCAGAGTGCTACGTCTACTCTGTACAATGCGTCGCTGGGGAAGGTGATGTTGAAGCCGGATGAAGAGTTGGCGAGGTGCCATATTTCTGCGTATATTGCAGTTGAGAAATTGATCGATAAATATGGAGCTACCGATGAGAATGGGAATGAGATGATGTACTATTTGGATATGATTCCAATGGAGCCCAAAAAGGCCAGAGGGATGGTTGAATTGTTTAAGCAAAATGTTCTTCAAAGTTCTCCAGTGAAGAAATTTAGTTGGACACCCAGCCCTAAAAAGAGATCTAAAACATCGCCTGTTAAGAAGGATACATTCACCTCGCAACATCCAAAGGAGCTTAGAAAGCAATTGTTTAGTTCACCAACAAAAATGTTTCCAGGACAGGATGAGAAACAGTCAAATGCTACTCCAATCAAACAAACTGGGGCTAATACAGATACTATAAAAGAATCTGATTCTGATCAAACGCCAAGAAGAAAATTGATCTTTGAGGAAGATATTGAAAATGATGAGGCTGAGTTATCTCCAATAAAGAAGGCTAAAACTGACGAACCTACGGTGACACAGTCTAATTTTAAACCTGGAGAAACAACAGACTATATGACACATGCAGAGATGACAAATTTAAATGAGCAACTCACGAATAATGAAGGATCAGTGGATGACAATACAGAGACTGATAAGCAACATCGTCCTAAATCCACTAAGAAAGCTAACGACAAAAAATTGACTTCTCCGAAGAAAAGAAATGTAAATGTGCCAAAACATAATTTTAATTTGTTGAAATTAGGAACATCTAATTTATTAACTAGAAAATATAATAAAATCACTCCTGAAAGTGTCATAATGTTATGCAATATATTTGAATTACCAAGCGAGGTGGCCTACAGCATACTTGATCAATTCATGACATTATCGTCATATCTAGTGTGCCCTTGGCAACTTCTTTGTGGCCTGGTGATACTGTGTGTCAAGACTGTTCATAATGAAAGAAGAAAAAACGATCCAAGATTAGACTACAAAATACTGGAAAGAATGTGCATTGCTATGAACACCTCCGATCTGGACGAACTACTAGATTGCATTGGTATAGTAGAGGAACTGGTCTCGGGAGAAGAATGGTACCGTAAACTAAGAGTCAAATACAACGACTTCAACGGCAGCAAATACGAAGAATCACTACTAAAAGAAATGGGATCAATGTTGCAACCAGACAACCAACTAGTCTCCGAAGAGCAATACGCCAATTGGGAAATTAGAATAAAACAAGATATTTCTCTAAAAGATGACTAACCGTCACTAACGTAAAGAACATACGGTACATATATATATATACATATAACATACCAGTGATATATTCTCACTATTCATATATACAAACTTAATATTAATCAATAGCCCGGCATTTTGTAACGATAATAGCTCCACTCAGGAAACGTAGAATATATAAGAATATGTTTCAATAACAGCTGCTTTCACTCCTATAATGCACTTAATGGCAACCGACTTCTTGCCTCGTTGGCATGTTGGTAAAACAATGAAACGTCTTACAGATAAAAAATATCCCGTGATGGTAGCGCCGTTGTTCTTGTGATGTAATTTTTAACTTCGAAGTGAAATTTTGAGCTCATCGAATAAATATTTTATATAAATCTGTTGAAACCAACTCTGATTTGAATGGTATTTGAATAAGATGGGATTGTGTTGTTCTGTTACGTTGTTGTGCTACGTGAGGTATTGTGCGTGTAGGCTGTTTGAGGTACTGAGGAATTGCAAGGACTAGATCTGTTAGATTTTGGGAAAAAACTAGTAGACAACGATGAAAAGAACGTCTTCTAATATTGAAGATGCTCAAGATTTAGAGCATAATAGTAAACATCAGCAGAATCATAGTGTTTTGGATGTAGACGTTGAGGAGTCCGAGATCTCCATTGAGGATATTGATGTTGTGGTGCCAGCTACGAGTGTGACAGATGCTCAAAACTATATCAAGTGGCAAAATACTATCTCTACAGTAGTTCAATCTGTAGTTTCCATCCACTTTTCGCAAGTGACACCTTTTGATGGGGAGTCTGCTTTAGTTTCGGAGGCCACAGGGTTTATTGTTGACTCTGAAATTGGTATAATTTTAACAAACCGTCATGTTGTGGGTGCAGGACCATTTGTAGGCTATGCTGTTTTCGATAACCATGAAGAATGTGATGTTATTCCTATTTATAGAGATCCTGTCCATGATTTCGGTTTCTTGAAGTTCAACCCTAAGGACATTAAATACATGGAGGTTAAAAGTTTACAATTGAAGCCAAATCTTGCTAGAATTGGTTTAGAGATTAGAGTTGTTGGTAACGATGCTGGTGAAAAATTAAGTATTCTTTCAGGTTTTATCTCAAGATTGGATAGAAATGCACCAGACTACGGTGAACTAACGTACAATGATTTTAATACAGAATATATACAAGCTGCAGCATCAGCTTCGGGTGGTTCCAGTGGTTCTCCAGTTGTTAACAGTGATGGTAATGTTGTTGCTTTGCAAGCTGGTGGTTCTACTGAAGCTTCAACAGATTTTTTCCTTCCATTAGACAGAATTTTAAGAGCTTTAATATGTGTCCAAAATGACAAAAAGATTACTCGTGGTACACTTCAAGTTCAGTGGTTACTAAAGCCATATGATGAATGTAAGAGACTCGGTTTGACTCCAGAAGTCGAAATGGCTGCACGTAAAATGTTCCCTGACAAAATTGGTATGCTAATGGCTGAGACTATACTAAAAGAAGGTCCAGGAGATATAAAAATAAAAGAAGGTGACGTTTTAGTCTCAATTAATGGTGACTTGATCTCATCATTTATCCAAGTAGATGATGTATTGGACAAAAATGTTGGTAAAACTATTAATTTATTAATACAAAGAAGTGGTGTTAATAAAGAGATACAATGTGTAGTCGATGACCTATATAGAATTACCCCAGACAGATATATTGAAGTTTGTGGTGCTACTTTCCACGAATTGTCATATCAAATGGCTAGATTCTACGGTATTGCAACGAGAGGTGTTTTTATTGGTAGTACTTCCGGATCTTTCAACATTGACGTTAATGAAAGAGTTGGTTGGGTTGTCGATTCTATCGATAATAAAGCAACACCAACACTTGATGCATTTATTGACGTTATGAAAGAAATACCGGACCGTAAAAGGGTAACTTTAAGATATCATCATTTAACAGATCAACATACCATACATGTAACATCTATTTACATTGATAGACATTGGTGTAATGAGTTTAGACTGTATACTAGAAACGATAAAACAGGTATCTGGGATTATAAAAATATTAAAGAACCAATCCCTGCTGAAAAAATTAAACCTCATTCTGCCAAGTTTATTAAAATTCCTGTTGAAAATGAGAATATTGCAAACTTATCCTCCTCATTATGTCATGTTACTACTATTTCGGTGATTCCTCTAGATTCTCAGTCAGTAGAAACAGTAAAAATATCTGGTCTAGTTGTTGATGCTGAAGAAGGTTACGTTTTGACATCAAGAAGAGCAGTTCCACATGATTGTTGTGATATATTTATTACATTTGCTGATTCCGTAATGGTCCCAGCATCATTGAAATTTACTCATCCTACACAAAACTACGCTATTCTTAAATATGATGTGACTCTGGTCAATGCCCCAATTGTTACTCCAAAGTTTTCAACCTCTTATATGAAACGTGGTGACAAAGCTGTTTTTATTGGTTATACACATAATCACAGGCTAGTAACTTCTGATACTACAATTACTGATATATCATCGGTGAGTATTCCAAGCAATATTATTCCTAGGTACAGGGCCACTAACATTGAAGCCATCTCAATAGATTGTAATATTAGTACCAAATGTAACTCAGGTATTTTAGTTGACCAGGAAGGCACTGTTAAGGCACTATGGTTGTCCTTCCTTGGAGAAAGATCTGACAATAAGGATAAAATATATCTAATGGGTTTAGATATAATGGACTGTCTTCAAGTAATTGATTATTTCAAGAAAGGTAAAAAACCAATGGTAAGTATTGTCGATGCAGGATTTGGATCCATTTCGATCTTGACTTCCAGAGTTAGAGGAGTTCCAGAAGAATGGATTGAAAGAATGGAAAAAGAATCAAGCAATAGACTTCAATTTATAACTGTAACTAGAGTATCTTGTACTCCGGATAAAATGAAATTGCAAACTGGTGATGTGATTTTATCAATAAATGACAAATTAGTCACTCAAATGAATCAGCTAAATGGTATTTTAAGTGAGACGGGTTCAGAGTGTTCTCAAACTTTGAATTTTAAAGTGGTTCGTGAAGGTAAAATTGTTGACCTCCCTATCAACACGGTATATGTAAAAGAAACTGATCGCTTTATTGTATTTGCCGGATGTATCGTCCAATCACCACATCATGCAGTCCGTCAAGCAATGCTCGAATTACCAAGTGAAGTTTATGTAACATTTAGAGGCGAATCATCTCCAGCCTTACAATATGGTATTTCAGGTACTAATTTCATCACACACGTAAATGAAGTGGAAACCAAAGATCTTGAGACATTCCTTAACGTTATAAAACAGATCCCTGATAATACTTATTGTAAAATTAGGTTAATGACCTTTGATAACGTCCCATTTGCAATCTCATTAAAAACCAATTATCATTACTTCCCAACGTCAGAGTTAAAGAAAAATAATGTAACAGGTGAATGGATAGAAAATGATATTAAAAAAACTGAGGAAATAAAAGAATAAGTCTACATAAATATTAAATAACACTTCGGTACTTAGTTTAATATATTTTGTTTAATAAACTGACTATTTTAATAATTTTTAAAAGTTAATTTTCTAAGAAAGTATAGGTATTATTAAATTTAAATTATTCTAAGTAATAAGCTAAGAAAACGATTATTTACAGATTTTAATTGCACATCATAAAAAAATTTAAAACATTAATATAAAAAAGATGACTTTATTTGGTTATGTTTTTTACATTAGACCTTGTTGTTGATAAGCAGCCAAAGTTTCTTGAATCTTCTTGTTGATGACAGGGTCAGATCTGACCTTTTTTTGTACTTTAGATGCTTCAGCAAAAGTGGTAGCTTGTAATTTTTCATCCATGTTTCTTGCTAAGAAAGCAGCTTCTTCGAATAGACTAATGGCTTCGTCAATTTCTTCTTGTTGAAGTTTTAATTGAGCTAAACCAATTTTAGCTTGTTCTGACCTTGGGTCTAGTTTACAGGCTTCTTCGAATAATTCAGTTGCTTCTAATAAATTTTCAACAATTGGATTTCTAGCTAATAAAGTAGCTTTACCAATGATTGGTGCAATACCAACGTGAATTCCTTCAACAGCTTCTTCTAATTTTTTAGAAATTTCATATTGCTTCAAAGCTTTGTCGAATTCATTTTTCTCTAGTAAAACATCAGCATAAAAGTTTGGAACCTCTGGAGCAGTTGGGAACTTTCTTCTAGCAACACTGAATAAAGTTTCACAGTCATCAAATTTGTTTTCCTTATAAGCTAGACAAGCAAGTTGAATATATGGTAAAATATTTGATTCATCTAACTCTTTAGCCTTATCGAAATCAACAGCAGCCTTTTCATATTGTTGTGTTAAGAAATATAGTTGACCACGGTGATAATAAGTTGCTGCATTAAAAGGATCTAATTTAATTGCTGCTTCAAAATTCTTAATAGATTCTTCAGCTTCACCTTTATCAGCTAAAATTAAAGAATTGTAAATGTAGGAATTTACTCTTGGGAAGATGGAAAGAGCTTTCTGAATATCTTTATGAGCATCTAATGGGTCATTTTTTAAGAATTTTAATATACCATTATATTCTAAAGCAAGTGCGTACTTTTCCTTAATAATATCATTTTCCTTCTCATTTTCATATTCTTTTTCTAATAAAGGTAATGCTTTTTGGAAGGATTCATCGGCAATTACATATCCATCAGTAGTTCTGGAGTAAAGTTTGGTTAAACCGTTCAATAATTCTTTTTCGGCTTCAGAAGATTCATCATAGTTATTTAAAGTAGTTTCAGGTTTGAAAACACCGAAGAAGGAGGCTAATGAGGTGTTAGAAGGTAACAATTGTGGTTTGTTCTCTGAGATTTTATCCTTTAAAACTTGCATAGCTTGTTTATTCAAATTTCTTTCTAACATTGGTTCGATAGAAGCACCATTAAAATCGCCATTTAAAGATAAAACAGATAAATCCACCATAGCATCAACATAGTTTTCTAAACTTTCATAGGCGGAAGCTCTACGTAATAAAGCTTTTGAATAATCAGGTTTTAATTTTAGAGCTTCTGTACTACTTTCAACAACTTTTTCCAATTGGCCCAAAGAAACATAACAAGCAGAAATATTTGAATGGAAAACAGGATCTTGTTTTAAGGATAATGCATAATTATAATATTTTAAAGCATTATCAAAATCTTGTTTTTTAAAATATTCATTACCTTTATCCTTGAACGCCATAGCATATTTTTCCTTCAATTCATCAGAATAGGAATCTCTACCACTCAAATCAGGTTCACCATTAGAATCCACAGGATAGATAACAGTAGCAGAATCATCAGTCAACTGGGATTTCTCCTTGTCATTAGAAGTAGACTTCTTCTTCTTACTATGCTTCTTCTTCTTCTTCTTGGAAGAAGAATTGTCCCCATTTTGTTTTTTTAATTGTCTATAATAATAATAAGCACCAACCGCAGCAGAACCAGCAGCAAAAGTAGCAATTATAGCAGTCTTGTTTCTGGCTATAAAACCACCCACAGAACTATCCGATACTGACATTGTTTTGTATAGTGTTTTTTTTTTCCAATTGTCTATCTAGATATCAGTTATAACTCTCAACACAAATTTATTCTTACTAGTGTTTTAATAACGTATAAGTTTAGTGTCAATTCAAAACAATCGCTTAGCTAACGCAAGAACTTCTTCAAAATTCACCGGCGAAAATGTTCCAAAATAACAATTGATAAATAACAATCAGCAGTCGCTTGCACAGGCACCTTCACCACTCAGTTAAACAATAGCAACAACCTTAGAATAACCATCAAAATAATTATAATTATATAAATGGTAGTAATACTTATACTTGTCGTTCAATTTCTTCAAATTTATTTCGTAATTACAAACATCTTCCAGTTCGATTCACGGAAATAACTTGGTTATCTCCATCCCGGGTAATTTCTGCTGAAAAATTCTTACTAAGGTCATCTCATCTCATCTCGAATTTATTTCAATGAATAATATCATGATAAATTGTGGTTTATGGTTTATTTTGGTTCATACAAATGGGTTGTTGTAGCTTCTATGGTTGTGCAGTTTTGTATTTTAGTTTTGTAGATTTGTTTGGTGGAAATACCTGAAGAAAAACGGTGTTATTTGCGGCTTTACAGGTAGAAAGAAGCATGGAGGAAACCCAAGTATGTCAGAGATGCAAACTCGAAGATGCGATAGTTGTCTCTAGGAAGGAATTATTTTGTCGTAATTGTTTTAAGAAGTTTGTTTCTTTGAAGCAGAGGAAGATCATGATGTTTGACACTTATTATCAGGATGTGTTTAAAGTGCTTCATAAGGACAAATTCAGAACTGAAGAAGAGGCTCTGGCGTTGAATGAGAGTTCTAAAGTGGTTTTACCATTGGATTTTAGTTCATCCCCTACTTTGGTTATGCTTGATATTCTTGTGGATACATTGAATGAACAAAGGCAGCAACATCACGGTTTGACTGGTTTCAAATTAGAGCTTTTGGTGCTCTTGACTAATAAGGATGAATCAAAGAAGGTTGCAAATAATCTAACAGATTTATTTGATTCAAGATATATTGAAAATAAAAGTAGTATAAAGGTACATTTTGTAGAGATTTCGAAGTTTTTTGAAAATTCCAAGGATTTAGAACAATTAATAGTGCAATCTACTGATTTTAAAACTTTTAAAAACGTCGTTGCAAACACTGATTGTAGTGTTGAAAATTTATTAAACAAATGTCCAAATAGATCTGTTCGTGAGGATTTATTAAGTTTTATTAAAACACACATAATTAAAAAATTTGCTTATCAAAATAAATGTAGTACAATCATGTGGCCACATTCAATGACTCAATTGGCTGATGAAACCATTTCAATGATTGTGAAAGGTAGAGGATCCAACATTGCTAAATTTTTAGATATGAACTCATTTGATGAAGATTATGGGACTGATATTTTCAAAAATTTATATCCAATGAAAAATATCTTATTGTCTGAAATTGATGCATACTGTTATTCAATGGATTTGAGTAAATATTTGATCAAGTATCAAATCCAAGACACGCTATTGTTGAATAAAATATATAACGAGAAAAATCAACGAGTAAATGGGAATACACTGGTTAAAAATATGACTATGAATGAATTAGCAAGGAAGTATTTTGATGATATTGAAACTGATTATTCAAATGTGATATCAACTGTCTTACGAACAGCTGAAAAATTAGGTGCTCCAAATGATAACAATTCACAATTCAAAAAATGTGAAATTTGTTTACAAAACATATATAACAATCCATCTGAATGGCTAAATATAATTACTGAAAATGTGGGACATGGCATAGAAAATGAGGAGGAACAGAATTATTATAATATATGGAAGGAAAGACTAGATCAATCTGTAAATGACAGCAATAATAATGTGACGGATTTCAAAATGGACAATAATTCTAAATCTGACATATGTTACGGCTGTTTGATGTTATTAAATAATGTGAAAGACAGATCTATCTATTGGCCAAAACATGAAGAAGAAGAGATTGAAGAAATTTTACAGGAATATATCTTATCTGATGAGGATTGAAATAATGAGTTATTATAATATTTAACTAAGAACCTCGTAGTTAATGCAACTTTATGTTATTAGCATTTATACATGAATATCTTACTTCATATTAATAAATAATTATGTAAGTGATATATCAGTTTGTATATTTAAACCATTAAGTAACAGCTTAATTATTTTTTATGTAATAAATTTAGTAACTGGTTTGATGCAGTTTGATCCATTTGTCGAACGGGAGGTTGCATTTCATAATCTCTTGTTGAACCGTTCATTTGTGTACTATACCCCATATCTAAATTTGGTCCCTTCAACATATTTAGTAAATTATTCCCTGAGGGTACTGAGTTAAAGTTAGGACCTGCAGGGGAATTAAATAAAGGCATAGGAGATGGAGGTTGTGGGGAGTAATTATTAAATGTACCCATGAATTGTGCAGATTGTATTGGATTCTGACCATATGGTTGGGGGATCACGTTAGGTAAAGGGTCTGCTGAGTGTAAAGGAAATTGATTTACTGGAGCATTATTGAATTGATGCTGATGAGACACAACTGATGACAGAGAATCATTAGAACTTGGAATATGTGGTGTCATACCTTTTGAAGGACTATGTTGACTAAAATAATGATCTTGAGGGACACCAAATTGTGAACCTTTCATTACGTTTGGATTATTTAGAACATTTAGAAATTCATTGGCATGTGATTGTGGTGATTCATTGTTCTGTTCTAATGGTACATCTTTGTTATTTGGCACAATCGAAGGTAAATGTTCTGAATGTTCAGTAGCCGTATGAATTTCATTATTGCCTGCGCCCACACTATTTATCAAATTAGGAGAATGGATGTTGTTTGGAAATTCCTTCAAAGTAGGTTGTTTTAGCATTTCTAATAAAGGATTTGATGACTGTTGTGGTGAGGTTGTATAGTTTTCAATGTCATCTAAAGGTGCCTTTAAAATATTTAGTAACTCATTTTGAGAATTGGTGGATGACGTTAAGTTTTGATTTTTTTGGTAAGGTATAGACTGAGGAGATACTTTTGGAGGTGATAATACATTGTTAGATAGTTGCTCACCTCTCTTCAACAATTTAATTTTTGGAGCATTATTTGCTTCCTTTGATTTTTTTGAAATTGGTTGTGAAATAACACCCTTTGTACTATCTGTTTTCTCGTCTACATGTGGAATATCATCCATATTGGACCCAAAAGAGTTTCCAGCTAAAATTGCTGGATCCTGGAATTCCTTTGTCAATGAATAATCACCGTCCAACTTTCCTAGTTTTTGTTGATCTTCACGTTCATTGAAATTATCTTTTAAAACTTTATCATCATTATAACTGTCAGTAACATTATTTGTATCATTTGATAAATCATCATCATCACCGCTCTCTTCTTCTGAACTGCTTTCAAATTCTTCATAACCATCCACATTCATAGTGGCCTGAGGTGGCATATCTAGATTTGAAGAATTTTTTTCAAGGTGGTTTGGTTGTTTTAGTAGATTTAAAAGATCCTTGGAATTTGAATTTATTTCTGAATTTTTCATATCAGAACTTAACGGTTGTGAAGAAGTATTATGCTGTTCTGAATTTTTATCCTTTAATAAGTGTAATAATTGTTTGGCATTCTCACTATTTGACCTTGCAACTAATGATGGCTTTGAAAGGGTTGAGGTTTTAGGAGTGAAAACTGGTTCATTCATAACAACTTTTTGATTGATGTTATTTACATTTACCATATGGAATGGTGCATTTTCAGGATTAGGATGAAAATTATTCTTCATTAATGGTAGAGTACCATGGCTATCATTGACAAGAGGGAAAGGAGCAAATGGATGAAATCCACCATTCATCAAAGGTGGAAGCATATTGTTCGAATTTCCGCCATCATTTACCAAGACTGGCAATGGTGGAGGTATAAATGTATTCTGATGAACATTGCTGTTATTTGAATTAAAGGCATTTTGTAAAGAATTCAATAGAGCTCTACCAGGATCAATATCTATAGCATGACCATTTTGGGAATCAGAATTAAATGACTCTGATGTATTATTGAAAGTATCACTAATACCATTACTGGAGCCTTGTGTGTTGTTATCTGGTGCTTCAATGGAAGTATTAATTCCAAGTAATGATTTTAATTGTCTTTCAGCTGTTCTTATTAATTCGGAATCATCCTTTCCTTGTTTTTGACGTTTACACCAAATAGACAATGGTCTTATCATAGCATTAATTAAATAATATTTAGTAGACCCTGATTGTTTGAAGATAGATCTTGTAATTTTCTTAAAATCTTTCCATTCAATCTTATCAATTTCATTTCTGACTTGAGGTTTGAATATTGTATCTTCTGGTACATTAGAAACTAAAAATATCTTATAATTTTTACCAGAAATATTTCTTTCCACAAATTGATTTTCATCGATATAACCAGTTAAATCAAAACCAATTTCTTCTTTCACTTCTCTAATACAACACTGTACATCATCTTCATCTTTTGAAATTTTACCACGAGGAAATGACCATGAATCTGATTCAGTACCTTGAACTAATAATATTTTATTTAATTTTTCATTAAATATAGCAGCACCTCTCACTGGGATAGATTTTTTATAAAGAGAAAATTTTTGAAGTGCTTCATCTGCTTTTATATCCCATTTCCAAACAATTGGACAAATTCTTATAATATTCGTTGCAAAAGATTTGATTTTCAATGAAGGTAAAGATGGATGCAATAATTTAATAAAATCTGTATAAAACCATGATGCTTCTTCAAAATGAAATAATTCTCTTTCTACAGAAGAAAGATCTTCTGGTGGAACATTAATTATAAATCTTACTAATAAATCTTCTAGTATTCTATCGAGAGAGTCTAGATGGTCTAATGAATGTCGTAGAGGTAAAGACATGCTAAATAAAAATTAATTGCTCTTATCTGTTAGGGTGAGTTATCTATTACTGTCGTATGTGTTATCCTGGAAAGCCTTATAAAACAATCTCCCCTTATGATAAAAATGACTCGTTTATTTTAAGTTGAGTTGATACAATTATTTTTTTTTGTAAAAAATAAAAAATATGCAAATGCAATCTTTAAAAATACCCGTATGTATATATACCTCTGTGTATGTATATATATGTATCAAAATATGGAAGGTTATAACAAAAAATCGTTGTATGCAAAAATTTTCCTTAAAGTGTGCACCACAAAATATTCTCTATAATGGCAATTAATGAATTATAATTCGTCTGCTTCAATAACCAACAGATAAACTACAATAAGAACCCATTTCAAGAGACAATTGTAAACTCTAACACTATCCTAACTAACAATTATCTTCTATCCTTTTTTATTAATTGTTACTATAATAATGTTAAATTATTAAAATTAATTTGTTCAATATCTGTTATTTCAAATTTCAAATTTCGTGAAAATGAAAATACCATGTTCCGTGCGGGTAACTAGCGGTGTTGTTCTTTCGTTATTAACGATGGGCGACTACTATATGAATAAACTTTTGTGATAGTAAGATATATATTGAATGTAGTTAGTGGAAGTACTTAGGACACCTACTAACTACAATTTTGAATTGATGATGGTCAATAGCATTAGATTATTGATTGCAGTTGACCAATTTATTGTTCCTTTAAAAAATTCTTTTGCAAAAAAATAAATTTAAAATGTTGTAACGGTTAATGCAATTTCAAGCTGGGAAGAAATATGGAAATGTCTTTCTGGTTACCTATATATTAAAATTCTAATTAAGTCGTAAATTTAAATTTATATTGAAGTCTTTCTCTCTCTATATAATAATTATATGAATTGGGTTATAGATTTTCTATTATTTGAAGATCTCAATGTCTATTATAGTTGGGGTATGTGAATGTCCAGTTCATTTCTTTCAGAATCTAATACTGGTTCTTCATTTTTGAAAATGCAAGCAAAATCGACGATGAAAGGTTGAAGAATATTAATTGGGATGTTTAACGTTGGTGAGAAGACGATGCATAGGTTCTTTAAGTTCATTTTGTTTATTTTATAGTTTTGACTTATTCTGACTAACAATTCGAACAATGCATACATTATGGCGATACTCGATGTTGGTATGGCTCCTCCGTTAATGACTTTTCTGAATTCTAATGCAATTTGTGATGGTATGTTATGGTTTTCTTCCACTATATTTTTGAAAGTTTGATAATTGGAATCACCAAATATAAGATGTGGTAACGATCTCAAATATAGTTTGAGTAAACCAGTTACTGTGTTAACGTCAATGTTTCTAGTGACAACTGCGCCGTCACCAATAGTGCTAGGGTCAAAATTACATAAATCCACATCATATTCTTTATCAAATTTTTCTTGTAGTAGTTTAATCAATGCACTGGAACCGCTTAATCTGAAAACACCCTCTTCTTGTAAACCTCTGTTTTTATAAAGATATTCTAAACACCTAAAGAAAACACTAGGAATAACATATTGTCCCTGGTAAGTATTTGAACTTAAAAGTATGCAGCTGTCAAGTGAGCTCCCAAATACCAGATTAGGTGATTTAAATGAAGAATTGAATGCCGTGTTTGAGTCAGGTTTCTCCAAGTCACTTATAGCCAGAGACTCTAAGGCGCTATTTATTGATGCATCTGAAAATTTAATCTCTGATGACTGGTTTCTAATATTTTGTTTATTCAAATTATCGTCATCATTAGTATTTGTAGTAGTTGTCTTTTTAAATGGAAATAGATTTCTAATCCTACTACTATTTTTTCTGTTTTCTATTGGACTATCATTCAGAGAATCATTCTTATATATATTAGAATCAGTCTCTTTATCTAAAGGATTTTTATTGTCTATTGTCAAGTCTGTCACATATATATTTTCTGAAGAGTTATCTGAAGTTCTTGATATGGGAGTTGTGCTTCTTATGTTTGATAATTTTTGCATAGAACTCTTGTTACTGACACTTGAGTAATTATTAACATTATTAGTGCTATTACTATTATTGTTATATGATAAATCTGGTGATTTCACATCCATTAGCAAATTGTTTATAGCCTTTACCCAATTCTCCCTTTCTTTTGGAGTTTCTGTGCATAAATAATATTTATTAGGATTTGATAAACTTGATTTTTTCTGCTCTGTAATAATAAAACCGTTCTTGGTTCCAAATCTGTCATCAGGTAAGTTCGGTATTAATTCAATAGTCGCTTGCCTTAATCTAACTGTTTCTAATACTTGTGTGCTTCTTTCATTGTATAACAATAATAAATCTTTTTGCAATTGTCCTTGTCTAATTCTCCAATTCATCCCTGTTCCTAAAGCTTTCGATTTCCTTACAATCAACATACCTTCTCTTATCAATGTTGAAGAATTGGCCTCATCAAACATTGGAGAAATGAATGTATCGGTACTTATAAATTGTAAGATTTTGATAATAGCATTGTTTGGTAAATTATTAATTGAAAACAATGTTTTGAAGTAATCATTCAATTTATCTAATCTTTCATTTACTTTTGACGGTATGTAATTGTTGAAATTGCTTTTATCTGGTAAAATTGGTAACTCTTGTAATGAATACAGAGAAACAGTGGATTTTAAATATGAATCTAATTCATATATCTGTCCTATAGATTTTTTGAATTTAAATATTTCCTTTTGTGATGATTTGTCTACAACACTAACAATACAGAAATTTTCATTTGTATCACTAATATATAATGTTGTCAAAACATTCAGCATAATTGTATGAAATTCGTTCGGTTGTATAAACAACGGAATATCTGATTTGATTGCTGTAATTGGTGTATTAACAAAACTTGTAGGTGAATCAAATTGACTAGATAATACTGTATTCATACGATTGATATTTTTATTTCCATTTGGAGTTGCTTCATTAGATACATTTCTTAGTTTATTAACATTAGATGAAGTATTATTATTAGCTATGTTATTGTTACTAGTCGATGATAACACGCTAGAGAGGGAAGGTTCCCTCGTTTCAATATTAGGGATAACATTATTGGTGTCGTCGGTTTTCAATGGGTCATTTTCGTTAATATTCGCAGTGCCTTCTGTTTCTTGTAAAGCTCTAATCGAGTCTTCTAGATTATTTTGTATATCACTAGCAACAACGATTGGTGAACTTAGTTTAACTGATGAATCGTTCTCTTCAAGTTTTGGTTCTTCAAATTTGAAACTAGTCTGTATTGGAGTAATCAATTCTTTCTCTTGTTTTACTTCTAATGCTGGTCGTTGATTTTTTTGAATAGTATTGAAAAAAGGCTGAGGTAAAACATTAACGGAGTCTTCTTCTACCTCTGCTTTAGCTTCTTCCACATCAGCCACTAAATCTATATCTTTGGCAACATTTAGATCATCATCATCAGTATTTATAACTTGTGGCTCTGTATCTATTTCAATTCCTCCATCGAATGATTTCAACAACAAATCGTTGAAATGGGTCAATTGTTGTTTGGAAGAAGGCGTAAACTCTACTGGACTAATGTTTGGCTTGTTATCCATTATTATCGAAGATGAAGATGATGCATTTGTTTGTTGTGATATACTTCTATTTTTTGTTGGTGACGTAATTGTAATTCTAGATGTAGTATACGCCATGGAAGCAACAGGAACGGAGAGACTGGAGTCAATCTCCACCGCCGCCTGATTGGCCCCACGTTTACTCCTCGACAACGATCTTGGAGGAAGCAACTCCAACATCTTGCTCTCCTCATACTCACTTATCACCTTATTCAACTTCAATATTTCCAAATCCTTCTCATGCACAGTACTCTTCAAAACCTCAATCTCCCGCAACAACCTCTCAATCACCAGATCTTCCTTCGCATTCTCTTCCCCACCATCCATCACCACCGTATTCTGCTCAATATCCTTAATCTGCTGGTCTTTAATCTCCCGATGGTCATCGTAAGCCTGCAACAAGTCAAAAGCATGGCTTCCTTGTCCAAAATTCTTAGACATCTTCCAACCTTGCCAACACACTCGTTTACCACCTTGTCACAACACCAAACTCTCAGCACCACAATCTACAAAATCTGCACAACTACACACTACACATCCTTATAAACTCACAAACTTATATTAAATAACAACAATAATTTCAATACCTGATAACTCTTGTCATAGTACAAATTTTTTCACTACTAACGTCAATACAAAACAATGCAAAACACAACAGACAATGAGCATAGGATGCAGAGGCACCCGCAAAATTGCATCGAGATGGCAGTAATGCCAAGCGCCAAGAACTACGACACAAGAGCTGCGAGCTACAAGACAAGAGCCACCGACCTGAGGTGTTGCAAGATCCGACATCAGGTGCAGGAATGCAGATTGCATTAAATGTTACGTTGTGCTTTGCAATGTCGATACGTCGAAGAGCCTGCACGTTGCTGCAAACGTCTATATATAGAAGGTTACTTGTCCTGTACTTGTCTTGAATTGCAGGTAAGGCACGGATTATGCTTGCATTTGTAGATGTAGTTGTTCTTGTAGTGGTTGTTGTTATGGCATGGGGTTGCGATTGCAATGGATGCTGTCGTGCAGATGTGTCTTGCTGTTGAATATTATGATTGTCTGCACGTGACCAGTAAATAGTGAATAACCGGGTAATGAGTATTTGAGTAACCGGGTAATGAATATTTTTGACATTTCGAATTTGAAATTTCCATAAAGTTAATAATATTATTTTAATAAATAAGCAGTGGTATAGAAGATGAGAGGTTTGAAGTTTATTTAAGAGGTGGATAGATGTGTTTTATGAGTTCTGGGTTAGCTGTTGTGTGTGTATGTGTGTTGTGGATGGTTGAATTTTTTTTTCAGGTTGATTATTGGGTTTTTGCTGATTAATTTGTGGGAAGAAATTATTTTTCATTCTGGGACACTGGGTTTTAATAGGTACGAAGAGAGAGAGAGAGGAATTGAGAGTATACATATAGCAATAAATGTCGAATAAGGAGGCTAGTAAGGTCTATGAGATCATTGTGAATAATGTTATTTCCGATGTGAGGGAGGAGTTTGAGAATGCGGGTATTGATGAGCAGACGTTGCAGGATTTGAGACGGGTGTGGAAGGAAAAATTATCGGAGGTTAAGACTACGACTCTATCATGGGACAACCCTGTGGTGGATCCAATACAGCAACAGATACAGAGCCAGGTTCAATCGTTGGGTGTTCCTGGCGAGGTCTTCGTGAAGTCTGAAACGCAAGGCTTGGTTTTACCCGGTTTGGACGCAGGTTCTGCGGCAGCTCCAGCTTCTGCTGCAAGTACGACTGCAACTGCAACAATCGATGGTATTCAACAAGGTGAGAATGAGACTGTAGTGCTCCCTGTTGTCAAGACCGAAGAACAACAAGAGATAAAAACGGAGGAGAATATTAATGAAACAGATAAATTGAAACAAGGGCAACAATTCGAATTTGAGATTACAACAGAAACGAATACGGCAGAAAGCTTGCCTCAAGGTCAAGATAGTCAAGTTGTCTCTGAAGAGAAACAGAAGGCAAAAGAAACCAAAAGAAGTGCATTATTAGATACTGATGAAGTTGGGTCAGAGCTTGATGATTCCGACGACGATTATTTGATTTCCGAAGGTGAAGATGAAGGTCCAGATGAAAACCTATTGTTATGTCTTTATGAAAAAGTTACGAGAACGAAAGCAAGATGGAAGTGTTCTTTGAAAGACGGTATTGCTACTATAAACCGTCGTGACTACACTTTCCAAAAAGCGCATGTTGAAGCTGAATGGGTATAAGTAAATTGTATAGAGTTTGTATAACATTTATGCTAACAAAATCAATAAACACACAAATACATATATATGTTTTATTATTAAATATTGTGTTATATGTTTACTATGGTAAATATACATTCATATAGCTTCATTAATGTTATATACGTTTAACTTTAGTCTCCATAAGAATTAAACGATTTTTAGTAGTTTTCCATAGTTTAATAAATCCAAGTATACCTGATACTAAGGATAATGAGTTATATGTCCCTGTTGGCGTCCTTATACCAAAAAGATCAGTTGTATTAGCTAATAAGTCAAAGAACAATTTACATAGCTCTAATTTTATCAGTTCTTTTTCCTTATATGACGAATTTAGTTTAGTTTCCAATTCTAATAAATTAGAACTAACAGAGCTATCAATTTTTTGTTCTCTTTTGAAACTCATTGATAATTCCACTGCTTGTTTTTTGATACGTAATTCAACTTCATTTTCTAATATTTTTTTCTTTAATTCTCTAAAAGAGACAAGATTATTTTTCAATGATAATAGTATATCCAATTGCCATGATAACGATTCATGGTATACAATTTTTTGGTAAACTTTCACATTCGAGTAAAACTTCAGTTTATACAATAAATCTAATTCATCGCACACTGTATAATACAATTCGATTGCCTTGGATAAGAAATGCTGGTTGTAGACAATCTTTCGAACATTCGCTAACGAAGCATCTTTACTGATGTTTTCAACTGTCTTAATGAAAAATGGAATCTGGAAAGGCAAGGTACCAAACCTCAAAATATACCTAAACAACGACAAATTACTACTTATGAACGCTAATCTTTTTTCGTTTTGCAAATTTAAATTTAAGAAAATGTACCTTATCACTAAAATCGGATTTTTAACCAAATAGACTAATTTCCTCTTCAATATCGAGTCCCTCAAGGATTCATTAATTTTATATCTTTCAGCCAAACTGACTAACGACAGTCTTATCAAGTCAAGCACATTTTTAATGATTTTGATGATTTTATCCTTACCTGCAATTGTATTGACAAGTTCTTTTAATATCACTATAGCCCTAATATTGCTATCGTCCTGATTGCATGGTTTCTTCTCATACGACATAACGTGCAACCGTGTACTGTGTCTTCTGGATGCCCTGCAGTTTGCAAAACCTCTTCACTTCACCTAACACCATACACCATACCATCAGACATATAACTTTGATTGTAATTGTAATTATATATATATATATATATATATCTATGTGTGTTACTGTTGTAGCTTTGAATCTTATGTCACCGGAAATAACGAGACTAATTCCGTGGGGAATCTTCCTCTTTTGCCCATCACGTGACATCTAATTGCGTTCCAGAACCCTAACCAAACCCTAACATTAAACCCTAAACTTGTTCAGGGTTCCCACAGGCCCAACAGAGAGTCTCTGTTCAAGAAAGTTATCATCACGCGACAGAACGATCACCGTGCGCTCGCTAGCACCTTCCGTTTACAAAGCGCTTGCGATGACATTTTCCAAATCAAAGGCTGAAATCGCTTGAAATTTGATGCTGTCAGATATCAAAATAAATGAGATGAGATGAGTTGAAAGTGTCTTAATTGTGGGAAGGTCAATGGCCAGTGGTGAGTTATTACAATGGTTGGTTGTGTCTTATTGTGGTCAGAGAGTGGTATAGTTGTCTTCATTGGACGCAGATACAGGTTGAGTTGTTTTGATGGCTTTTGAGGATTGGTACGATAAGAGTTTGGTTAATGGCAGGAGCCAGCGAGGTGATATTTGCAAAATAAGTGTATATAAAGGGCCAATATTCCAATTGATAAGTGGGTACTTTGGGCATTAATTTTTCACATTGTCCTTGAATTGGAAAAATCTTGTATATATAACACAGTAGGATATATCGTGACAGACAGCGAGGTATTCAGTGATAATTGATTTGAAGCGAAGATGACGTATGATATTTTAGAGCAAGAGAACCCTAAATACAATTTTATTAAAAATGGTACATTGACTATTATTAAAGCACCATTTAGTGCTGGACAATCGAAGAAAGGTGTTGAGAAAGGTCCTGATTATCTTTTGAAACAAGGTTTAGAGGATGATCTAGTAAAATTAGGTTGGAAAACAGATGTGATCAATCCATTGCGTGACGTTGCTGAAGTAACTCGGAATCAAACTACTTATAAACATATTAGGAACATTGATTCTGTAGCTCTTGCAACTGAGGCTATCTACAAGAGTGTTCGGGATGTGACTAAAGAGGGTCGGTTTGCCTTGACGTTGGGGGGAGACCATTCTATTGCCATTGGTACTGTTCTTGGTGCATTAGAAACATATCCAGATCTGGGTTTGTTATGGATAGATGCACATGCTGATATCAATACTTTAGATTCAACCGAATCCGGAAATATTCATGGATGCCCAGTTTCATTTGCGATGGGTTTAAATGAAGTGGTTCCTGATCCTTTCAGTTGGTTAAACTCTCTAGACAAATTGAAAAAAGATAAAATTGCCTATATCGGTTTGAGAGATATTGATGAAGGTGAAAAACAAATCTTAAGGAAAACAGGTATTAAATCTGTGTTCACAATGTATCATGTCGATCGGTATGGTATGAATAATGTTATCGATATGGCTTTGAAAGCTATTAGTCCAACTGGTAATTCTCCAATTTTTTGTTCTTACGATGTCGATTCAGTTGATCCATTATACATTCCTGCTACCGGTACTCCAGTAAGAGGTGGTTTAACTTTAAGAGAAGGTTTATTTTTAGCTGAAAGATTAGCTGGAACAGGAAATTTAATAGGTTTAGATATAGTTGAATGTAATCCTGATTTAGCAACCACTGAAGTTCACGTTGTAGATACTATTTCTGCAGGTTGTGCAGTCGCAAGATGTGCATTAGGTGAAACATTGTTCTAATGATTTGTTTAACTTATCATTTATTATGCATATAATCTTTATTTTATAATAGTATATATTCCAAATATGTAGTAAATTTCGAAAAAAAAAATTGAATTGTAAATTTAATAGATTAATTTTCATATAGATAACTAACAAAAGTTTTGTGCCATTTGCTACCAGCCATGCATTTGTTAAAATTTTAAGCAATTTGTTTTTCATATTCTTTTGTTAAACCCTTTCTAATTGCTAATACACTATCAACAATAACTGCATCGACTCCTGCATTCAGTTCAAGCACAACATTTTCCGGCCTATTATTTTCAACACCATACGTAACAAACACTAATCCATTATTTTTCACAATTTTTGCTAGTCGTGGTGCTTTAAGAATAGGTATTACATTACTAACTAAGCCTAATAAATCCCATTCTCTTGCAAATTTAATTGCACTTTGTAAAGAAGATGCTCTTGAATCTACCATTTTCATAACCCCACTTTCTGTTAAAAATAAAATTGGTATGGTTGGTTGTTTGAGTGATAGCATTATACAAATATCTGGATGAAAAGAGGAAAAAATTATGTCTCTTTTAGTTTTATTATTTTCAAAAACTGCTTTCAAAACGGTATCAACCCAAAAATTCATTTCTATCATAACACTACCAGTATCTTCATCTTCTGCCTCGTCAACCATTGGGTATTTACATTCGATATTGAAACCAACATTTTTATCCAATTTTTGAAATAATTCTTTAAGTGTCACAAAAGATGAAGCAATTGAAGATCCCCTTGTGTTCCCTTTAAAGTTATTTTTTTTGAAAGTTTTTGTTAGCCTCATTCTATCAGTGTATTTCTCATTACCAATAAGATCATGATTATGACTGAAACTCCTATATACACTTCTATTATTTATTGTATCATTTACTTTTCCATTATTACCTTCTAATTCAGTTTCCCATGGCTTGCTTATATCGAAGTTTGTTGAACCAACTGAATTTCTTCTACCAACCTTATTACTATATGAAACATGTTTTTGAATATCATTTAAATCCATAAATTGTTCTAATGTCAGTTCATGCATAGGTATGTCAACACCAGTTTCCGAAACCAAAAAGTCATGATAAATGACAGGTACATTATCTTTTGTTAATTGTACATCAAATTCAACATACGAGGCTCCTAATGAAGATGCTGCAATGAAAGATTCAACTGTATTTTCTCCTAACTGTAAAGTCTTATTTGAATTTATATTCTTCCCTAGACCACGGTGACCAATTACTCTAGTAGAAATAAGAGATTTCCAATACCTTTCCGTTTTCTTAAATAACATATTTGGATGATGAAACGGTTTGACAATAATATATTGGAATGTAACATCTCCAATCACTTCTAATGTTTCTTTTGCTAAAATAGGTATAGTCTGTTTTTCATATAGTGAACTTTTGTTAGCACCGACAAAAGTTACATTTCGTTCTAAATATGAAACACCCCTACCAACCTGATATTTATTTACATTAGAATTAGCGTTTAACTCATTATTTCTATCAATAACCAATTGCTCTCCATTTTCAGTTTCTTCATTCTCTATGGTATCATTCAGCAGTAAATCAAAATATAAAACATGTGATGCATCATTAGTATACGGTATATTAAATCGAGTAGTATCTGACTCAAAGTGTAGAGGTAAATCAAGCTTCACAGACTGTTTCCCTGAAGCATAGTCACATCTAATTTCCAAAGTAAACTTATTCTTCAAAAATTCAGGAACAATTTTAGTTAAAACTTTTTTATTCAAATTTACAGCTTCTGAACTATCTTGTGTATTATTACCACCTAATGTAATCAATAATACTGCCTCATTTTCATGAAGATATGAATGCCCTATTTCCTTTTTTTCTTCTAATTCTTCCTTCAAACTCAACGTTCTACTAGTCTTCTCAGTAGCATTTCCATTGATTACACTATTATTATTTGAAGCTTCGTGATAAATCCCTTCTTTTAACTTTTCTCTAATGTTTTTTCCAAACTTTGGTTTCATAATTTCATCATGATCATCTAATTTTAAAAAGTCAGCTATTTCTAAATTTCCATGCAACACAGCCTGTTCCAGTGGTGTCCACCCACTGTCATCTAATCTATAAATCTGTGCACCTTGTGAAATAAGCATTTTGACGATGCCAATATTATTTTCTACTGCTGCGATAAATAAAGGTGTCCAACCAAATAGTGTTTCAGCAATTTCTGTTGATGCATTTTTCTGAAGCAAAATATGCACAATATCAATAAAATTCATTTTTGAAGCTAAATATAAAGGTGTTTCACCATCATCTTCATTTTTGAAATCGATATCATAGGAGTTCATAGATAACATTGTTCTCAGGATATCTGGCTTATTTTCTCTGACACATAAGTGTAAAAGAGAATTATCACAATTATACTTCAAAACATAAGGTAATAATTTGGTTACAGTTAAAGGATGATGTCCTAAAATTGCCAAATGCATTGGTGTTTGGTTGTCAATATCTGACCAATATTCCTGATTATCAAGAGAAATGGAATCATTCCACATTCCCCAATCTTTCAATTTTAAAATAATATTATCAACGAATTCTGCTATGCCAAATTCTGCTGAATAATGTAGTGGTGTCTTTCCATAGACATCTTTAACGGTTAAGAATGGTCTAAATTTTTTGGGTAAGTTATCTAGTAAGTATATTAATGCAATTGACATCTTTGAACTTGAATCTTTTAAGGATTCATTTTCAAAAGTTCTAGATATCTCTTTCTTTAGCAAATAATCCTCAGTTTCTACATTAGAAGAAGCCCTAAATAAACTCATTCCCTGTGTAAAATCATTCATCAAATCTGAATGCTGCCCCAGACTTATTATGTGATAGTGAAAGAAATTTCTCTTGTTTATATCTGAATCATCTGCCAAGGAAGGAATTATTTTTAATATCATCGCCATACAATGGAATGCTAAGAATATTGTTGAGGTATTCAGTAAATTTAAAAAATATCTAATTGGGATATTTTCAGTACGCCCATATTGAATTTCTAATAATTTTAAAAGTAATTCATTATCATCAGCTTGAATGGAATCTAATATAGAACCATGTTCAATAATATTTGAATGGGAGTTTTTATAATTATTAGTATCATTATTAGTACCATCAGAATTATCATCAAAAATTGTTGATGCTTCATTAATAGAATCTTTTTCCAAATTTAGCAGTAAAGGAACTAATAATTTCAAAATATTTTCAATTTTGGTTATACCAATATTAATCACTTTATATGATTCAAAATTTAAATTTCGTATCTGTTCTTCATAATAAGCATCTTTATTGAAAAGTTTTAGTTTTTTCTCAGCTTTTTTCAATATTTTATAGCAAGCCCTTTTATTCATTTCACAAAACGACTTTAAATCTTGAAAATGTGCTATTAATCTAACCAACTGTTTTTTAATATCTTTGAAATCATCTACGAGATCTTGCGGCAAATCCAATTCATCCATTTTTGGAAATTCACCTTTTTCCTTATATTTCTTAAAAAGAATATCAACTCTTAAAAACTGTTTCGAAGTCAATATATTAAGTAGCCTTTTATCGTATTCATCAGCTTTCATTTTATAAAAATTCTCCACTTTTCCAATAGACATCCCAAGTACGTCATAAAATTCAGCAATTAACTTCTTAACGTTTTTATTATCCAAATAATATTGACTAATATCATCTATATCTCTTCGTGATCTTCTCACTGGTGAAGAAGATCTTTCCGCAAATTCACCATCAGCATCTTCTTTCAATTTATTCTCTTCCTCAAATAACAAATCTTGCTCCTCTTCAATCTTTTTAAGCTTTCTCTTCAAAAATTTATAATTAATATATTTCGAAGACCATGCTGGAACCTGGTACTTAGGGTATGATTTCCCAAACTTCATTTTTGTTGTAAAGACTGCCTTCAAATTTCCATATATATTCTCACCTAATTCAACCAACCCAACATATACTCAACCACAACCGTCACTCAATTCCAGTCAATTAGCACATTCTAAAATTCTTTCTCCTATTAAACTACATTTTAGTTTACTAATTATTATACTATCCTTTTATATCCTTTAATTATTTTTTACCGCCATCAACATTTATTTTTGACTCTAAAATTTAAGCGCACTACATACACGTGTACATACATACAAATATGATATAAGCCATCGAACTTGTTATAACAGCAACTACCACAACAACAACAACAACAACAACAAGTCTACGATTCGGTAATCAAAAGAAGAACCTGATATATATATTATTATATCGTATGTATATTAGTGGATATTAGCTTGATGATAATGCGAATGAATTAGTAATTTGGACATAATTGATCTGTTTTGATTAGTGAATATAGTTCTTTGACTGTCGAAGTCATTAACCTTCTTATTTCTAACCCAAACCAAATTGAGATTAATGAAAATGTGTTAGTGTCCTTCAGTAAACTTGATGAGTCTTTCCGTAAACTGTATTCTCTTAAAATTGGTAGTGATCTGAAGAGGAATAATAATTGTGATTAATTAATATAGTTAGTATAAGTGATTGAAATAAAAAAACATAATTTGAGATGGTAAACAGAAATTTACCATCGTCAAATTATACCTTCTATTAATGAATAAGATACGAACCTTTCAAACAGATCTAGATTTGGATCTAGTCTTCTACCTATTCCTTCCAACAATAAAATGGCAACAATAACGGATACGAAATCGCCTTCTAAACGAACGTGATGTGATCTGACCATTCCCAGCATTTGGTCTAATAAATCTCCAATGGAAACAGTTCCCAATGTGAATGTTCTTTTCTTGACTTTTGCTACTAATTTTTCTACTTTAAACGCAAATAATTCTTTATTAATGGCAGTTTCCGGTGTTTTGGATCTCTCTATCATCAATTCACCAGCTTTATAACCATCAAACCTTGCCAGAGCATTGAATAAATCAATAAAATTAACTCGATTCAAATTGTTTAGTTCGGTAACTAATCCTGTATCTATTAAACATATCTGTGGTACATATGATTGTAAAACTGCAGATAGATATTTCACGAAATCTTCAGAAGTGTCATTTTTCATGCTCTCCTTCAAGTTCTTTACAATATCTTCAATTTCATTTTCAGTGGATTCTAGTTTTGTTTCATATCTATTTGTTTTAATGAACCTTAGCATTACATTTCCCGCATGTAAATCTGCATGAACAAAATTATCTAACACCAACATTTGTAAAAATGCATCTATGAATACGTCACTGACTTTTTTTCTTAATTCAATATCTTTAATCGAGTCTTTATATTTCAAAAAATCGTCCATAGGTAATGCATTTATATACTCTTCAAATAATACATCTTTATTGGATAATTCTTTTATTGATTTAGGAAATTTCACTTGTATCGAATTTCTAAAATTATTGTTAAATTTATCTAAATTCAACCCTTCAATTCTTAAATCTAGTTGAAGATTCATTAATATTGAGAAATTATGGACTTCATCTGGTAAGGATAACCATTCCATTGTCGGAAAACTATTAATAACATTAGCAAAACATTCCATAATTTTTAAGTCTCTATAGATTTTCTTTCTAGCTTTAGGATGAATAATTTTCATTGCTACCCAAGTCGATGATAACTCTTCTGTATTGAGTTTTGAACTATCATGACATTTCACAAGATAATTTTCTGAAAGTTTCCCCAAATGTACTTGTGCAATCGCACCTATACCTAACGGTTTACTATGAAATTCTTCAAAGACTTCATCAAATTCACTTTCTTTAATATTTAAAGTCTCACATATCTTCTTGATGCTATATTTGGTCGAATGTGCCTTGCTATTACTATGAAGACTATTAAATTCATAACAAAATCTGTCTGGAAATATATCTGTTCTGGAGCTTGCCCATTGTCCCAATTTTATAAAACTTGGACCAGCAAGTTCCAATGCATGCCTTAGTAATCGATACCAAAGCAATGACCCTTGTGTTTCCACTATTTCATTACCATAGTAAATTCTCTTTCCAAAGAAAGATATTGGGTACATTATTAAAATGGGTACAAATATTAAGGATAATTCTAAGAAACGAACTGTAATGAAAACAGGCTCAAACAGGTTATTCATAAAATAGATGAGTCGTCTGAACGCTCTTGTCACTATATTCCTTGAATTCAATATGGCCAATGTAGTTTCTCTCTCGTCGGATTCTTTCAATTGTTTTTGTGAGGAAATGAACAACCCCATCTCAACAGTATCCCCACTCGAATCTGGAACTAACGATTCATTATATACAATTGGTGAAAAAACTTCTTTAAAATTGCAGTGTTTCAATGGCTCATTGTACACTACACCAATTAATGCAATACAATGCCAAGTAGATATTGTCGACTTTCTAGAATAACTAAACTTATATTGGTAACCTCTGGAGTGTTTAAACCAAGCACCTGAATATCTCCAAAACCTCGAACTAAAAACTCTAGAAGACATATCCACCAATGCAAATATGTTTATCTAGACCTGTTATCCTTCCTCAAACCACCTCAAACAACAAACCTTGCCATACCAACTCTATTATATAACTAGAATGTAGTACGCTTCAATCCCAATTTAAATACTGTTATCGGAACTCAAGAGAAAACTAGATACCTAATATCCAACTCACAATACACATCGATGTCATTCAACAGCTACACAACTAGATCAAATACATAACAAGTAATCATAATGAATTTAAATATGTAGAAATAAATTAAACACAACCAAGAAACATACAATTGCTTGCACTACAACTCATACAAAACAATCAGGGCACATCAATTAACGTATTTTGCAATACACAAAAGACCAACATAGCTTAGATTAACAGCAATCCTTCTTATCTGTAACAACACTTGCCATTCAATAACCCACTACGTCAAACAGTTCATGAGGTTACTTCAACCACACATCAAGTATCCTTTCCTTTAAATATGTTTTGCTTGTGGTTCTTTGACCTTTTATTTTTGAACCTTCAATATAAATTTGAAATTTATAATCCTGCCTATAAGTGAAAAATTGTCGAATGATTTCGAGGTAAAGTGCTTTAAAGAATTGTTATTTAATGTATACTTGTGGAGTTGTATGTATCTTCTGAGTGGTGAAGAGGGTGCCTTGAGTGATCTATTTGGAGGGTATTTATTTTTTATATTGGGATAGTGTTGTTGAGAGGTCTTTTTGCTAGGCTATTGAGTTTTTGATTTAGAGAGGTGCGGTATAGTTGACGATGGTTTCTGCATTTCAAAGGAAGCTGCTTCGAGAATGGAAATTTATACAGACTCAGAGAGCACGTTGTAAATATGGAGTTGGTGTGAGTGATGGTGATTTGTACCGGTTTCATGTTAAGCCACAGGATTCCAATTTGCATGTGTGGCATTTAGTGGCATATGATCCGTCATACAAGCAGGAGCTTTATTTCATGATATATATCGGGAGAATCAAAAACGATGATGCTCATGGGGGTTACGGTGCTTGTATTGATGAATCGTTTGAGAATATGGGTGTAGTCTCGGATGAGATGGATTTTGACATAATTTTAAGATGTTTAACACCGAACTGTGTTTTGCCGTTGAATAGGAATGTTTCCTTTACACATTTTAATCATGTTCTAATAAACGAAGGGTTACATAAGTTCATTGAGAACTTACTGGGAATGGTTTTCGCAGCAGATGTGCCAAATCCAGAGACTATTAGTATTATGCGCTGTTGGAATAGATTAATGGTAAAATATTTTAAGCAACATTTTCCTGAGTTACTTGGGAAATTGGAATACGGCGATTATAAAATATTTAAGGATTTCACAAGGAAAAATAACTATACACAAGATAGCATTTCTAAGACTACTTCAAAATATTCAAATGATATAACAAACGATACCCTTGCATGTGATGAATATTCTAGGTTTCCAAAGTCTGTAGGAAAAAGAAAATTTAATCTGATTCAACTGCATCACTCAGAGAAAAGTGATGAAATTGATAAACTGGACACTTCTTCAGTCTTAGGTAAAAAAAGATCTAAACTGTAAACACCAACAAGACCGTTTCTGACTTATCAGGACCAATATTTAATGACTTATGTTCAATGTAGTTCATCATTCCTTTGCTATTCATAGATAATTTTCAAAATTTGGGAAATAATTTCTACATTGTATAGTTTTTATCTCTACATGTTTCGAAAAGCATTGATATATATCACATATATAAGTTAAAATAAAATTGCATTTATAATTAATTTTTATACATTAATCCATCATTGTTGTTATATTCTATAAAGTAGACATAAATTACTCTTTTGAGTGACTTAAAATAGTCTTTATCATGTCATTGACAATTGCAGTTGCTTCTGGAAACATTGGCCTAAAAAATTCTTGTGTTTCTTCGAACTTTTGTTTATATAAATCAAAATTACCAAAAGTAACGATAGAACTCCATGATCTTGCAGAAACAACAAACTCTAGATCATCTTTTCTAAATGAATTATCAGTTAAAGCTGCCTCTAAGGTTTCTTCCAATAAACCTTCAGTCAAAAATAAGTATTCTGATATACCTAAAAATATTCTAAAAAGTGGAGTAGAACATATCATATGATCATACGGGTTAATATTCATTTGGTACCAAGAATCAACAATAGCTAGCATTGATAAATGGGAGTTTGGTAAAGTTTTTTTACCTTCATTTCCTTCTGAAATATGATCAGCCTTATTTAATGAATATTTGTCCAACAAAGAACTATCTAGCAGTAATTTACCACTATGACCACCAAATACAAATTGTTTAGCCTTGTATACTCTGTCGTATAATTCCTTATCCTGACCACTTAGTATCAAAGTATATAATTCAGTAACACTAGTTGCATATTGTAAAATTTGTTTATGAGCCGCAGGATTGGTAATTGCAAGACCGGCATAAACATGCCATTTATTTGAATAGATTCTTAAAGAGATATTCACTTTCACATTTTCCATACCGCCATACCATTTATCTAAACCTAAAGTCCATGGATAATATTTTAATTTAGCCCAAGTTGATCCCATACTCAAAAATGCAGCATGTGTAACGGCTTGAGTATCTGCTGTGATTTTATCATGCTCTTCGTAGGATAGATAAACAAGTTTACTTTTCAAGCAACTCATTAAAGTGTTTACCATCAGTAATGAAGAAGAACGTGAAGAACGATGGTCAATGATCACTAATGGTTGACCTTCTGGATTAATTTTAGGACCATGTAAGGAATGGACAGATATGATATCCACATCTTTTGGTAAGTATTTTTCAAAAGCTTTGATTTCTGGATCTTTACAACTTGTCTGACCCCCAACAATTGCTTGGACTTTCGTAGAGGGACCATACTCAGCAACAATCTTAGCTATATTAGCAGCTTCCACACTGTAAATAATATAATCCGATATTCTAGACACATAATGTCCATTCAACACAATTTCAAAATCCTCCTCTTTGTATAATTCCTTATTCTGCTCATAAAACTTCTCTTGATCACAACATATCACCTTCCATCCATGTCTAGAAAATTCTCTTGCATAAAGTAAACCCATATCACCTAACCCAATTATACCAATTGTCATATGGAGCTTCCAATCATCAATCTGCGTTTGTGAAACATCAGCAATTGTCATTTCTATTACTGTTTTTAGTGGTCTATCTGCTGGGGAACTCAATTGGTTAACAAAAAATTACTAACTAACGTTATAAATTCAATAGCCTGGTAGCCTGGTAAACCCACCTTAGATACAATAATTATACCTACTACCATCCCAGTTTTGGTATATGTTTTAATAACTAGTCGATGACTATTTTTTTATAGTGAGTTTTGTAACTTTAAAGTGAAAAATTCGATCACAATAACTTATTTGAATAAAATGAGATGAGATGAGATGAGATGCTTGTCGAATATCTACAGATAGTATAGATTGATTTTATATCTATGGCTTTTACAAAGATGTAGTACATTTGAGAGAGGTGATAAGGGTTTATTAGAGAGTTCACAAAGTGAAAGTCCATAAAACGTTGATTACGATGGAGAATTTGACTCTTGAGAATACAGATCCATCGAATTCTACATTTGTGAAGTCTAATGAGATAAGGGATCAGGCAGTGACAAAACCCATTTCTTTGGACAGTGTTACTGGTGAGGTTATTGTGAGGAAATCTACCGGTAAGACTAAAATACGTAAGGGTCAATCAGAGGAAGAGTATCAAAGTCAATTACAACATTATTTCAATGTTGAAAAAGGACCTAGAGTAACAGAGGATAATTGGATGGATTCTGTTAACCCATTGGATATCCTAGAAAATGATGATAAGAATGACTTATCTAAAATACAGACTAGACAAAAACTAACTAGTTTTTGTGAAAGGTTCTATTACTACAGAAAATATAATGAATGTTATAATTTGGCTACAATTTTACGTGAGAAGTACCAATCTATGAACCTTAAGAATAAAATGAACAGGGAAATAGCAGAATTGGACTACTTGATTGAAAATTGTAAACTCAAGGGAAACACCAAGTAGCCATTCATTTATCTTATACCAGATGGTTCTGATTGACACCATTCAACATTATGCATAGCATTAAAGTCCTGGAGAATCGAGAAAAGAACAGGAATATACACATAAAAGGGTCTTATAGACTCATGTTCTCATGTACTGTATATATATATATGTAGGTATGTATGTATATCAGTATACTCATCTACAAATAACATATATAATGATAAATTCTACTATAAAAAACTTGAGGTTCCGGGATTTTATATTATAAGGATCATCACTTATATACATTTTATATAAACTGAAATTCACTTGATTAACAAATGGTAATGAATAATTGAGCAATTAAGCTATTGGATAGACTTACTACGTGACGATAAGGCACATTGGGGTATTAGGAACATAAAATTGTGATACTTGAAGATTATTGCACGTTAACCTATAAAATATAAGGGAGTGGTATGACAGAGGTTACACAGAGGCAAAGTAAAAATGGTATATATCGAGCTCGATTTATTGCTCCTCAAATGCAAAAGTCATCTTTGACTATGATAACACCTAATGAGTTGTCAAGGGCACTGTTTAAATTTTATCCAATGTTAATAATGTTGGAATGTGTATTGAACTATGCTTTGTGGATCAATGATGACTTATGTTTACCGTTCATTCATTTAGTTTTATTTTGCATGATATCTGATTTCTTCTTCAAAGGTGAAGAAAGCTCTCTCAGAAGCCAATTTAGTTTAGTTGAATTGTTCTTAAAGAATATTAAAGTTCTATTTAAGAACTGGTTAGGTTTTACCAGTTTATGCATAGTCATGTTCAGTTCTTTTTATTATATTGCTACTGTATATGAAGATATTAATAATTATGAAAATCCAACGTTAGATGATATTGTGATAGTTTTAGAATCAGTATTGAATAAATTGGAGGTGCTTAAAGAAGAAAATTTGGGGAAACGAATAAAAGTATCCAATTTTAAGGCATTTGTTAAAGTGATAATCATTTTGACTCCATTACAATTCACAATTTTCAAATTTATATCTACTACAACTTATGTGACTTTGTTCATAATTCTATGTTCCATTTATTACTCGATATGGTTTCAAGCTATTATGAAATTATTTTGGAGGTTAATCTTTATAAGAAAACTACATTATATGATTTCACAAGTATTTTCCAAAAATATCTTGCAATTAGAGAAGACACTGGAGATTGAAAATCTTATCAACTATGATTCGTTAAAATTCCAAGTTCCTTTTTCTAAAACCATAAATTTAATGGAAACTTCTATAATCAAAGAAACTTTATCGAAACTATACCCATTGGAATCTGATCTTCCAAAATTGAAGTTAAATTTATCCAACTCTAAAGCCATTACCATTATAGAATTGAAAATAACAGAAAAACAACGTAGATGGGGGATAAGTGATTGGGATCACTATATGTTACCTTCTGATGGCGTTGTTTTTTCTATTGAAATTGATAATTCGACAAAGAAAGTACGAAATCCAGTATATTTAACGCTAGAAAGAACTACTGATTGGGATTGGCTTGAGAACACATGGTTGCTTTCCGAATGGTCATATTTCGATTCAGATTGGAATTATATTGGTAAAAAAGGATCTCTAGAAACATACACGAGATCAAGAACATGGAAAAGAAGGATCTATCACACATAAAGTAAAATAGATCTTAACTTTATTTAAAGTGCAGGTCACTATAATTTTTTTAAAAAAATCAAACTATTAGCATTAAAATTAAAATTAATAACCATGGCATAGAAACTTTAAAAATATATAAGAACATTCATTTCCTGCTAGCTTGGAAAATGAATACCACTTTTGCACATTAATGAAACGTTTATTTAGATAAGTTAATTTATCGAAATATTATATTTTCTATTATATTAATTCACATTTATAAAAAGTTAGATTACAAGAATTATTCTAAATAACTTATTTCTTTTCAGCATCAGCTTTTCTTTGAGCAGCTAATTTTTCAGCTAATTCAGCCATCTTAGAAGCTTCAGTCTTAGATCTTAAAGCTTGTCTCTTTTCTTCTTCCTTAGCTAAATATCTACCTCTGATCATGTTACCTAACATAGCTAATTCTTCATACTTGGCAATGTATCTAGCTTTGGTAGAGTCATCACCGTCGTTGTATAACCATTCTTCAGCTTTGTTTAACATTTCACCTAATCTGGATTTTTCAGCATCAGAAGCAAAATCTTTGTATTCTTCTTCTAATTTACTACGTAAAGAATAGATGTATTCTTCCAATGTGTTCTTACGATCTTCAGTTTCAGCAACTAATTTATCTTGAGCATCTAATTCAGCTTCCTTTTCAGTTAACCTAACTAATTCAGCTTCAGATAAACCAAAAGTGGAAGCTTCGATAACTAAGTCATCCTTCTTAACAGTCTTGGTAACATCCTTGAATTCTGGTTCAGCATCTTCTGGAGCATCTTCTGGTAATGGAAGTTGTTCTTGAACAACGATATTTTTGGTAGTGTAAGCTTCTTCAATAATATGGAAACCAGATGGGTCAGCTCTTAAGACAACCTTGACTGGAACAGATTGTTCACCTTCAGGAATGATAACATTAGATAACTTCCAAGAAGCGATATGTGGGGAAACACCAGCTGGTAATTCAGATTGGTTTGTGTAGAAAGCTTTCATTTCAAAGTCACCAGTGCGGTTTAAAGTGATGATTTTAGTGGATGGGAAAGTAGTCTTTGCTGGGAATACTTCCATAGATTCTTCTTCTTCAACTTGTTTGTCCCAGGAGAAAGAAACAGAGTATGGGTGTAAATCTTCGAACTTGAATGGTCTGACTCTTAAAGTTGGAGAGTGGATAGCACAAACGAAAGCAGCACCCTTAGCAATGGCTTCATCTTGGTTTAAGGTAGTAGATAATTCTTTACCGAAAGCTTCAGAAATAGAGTTCTTTAAAGTTGGGATACGAGTACAGCCACCAATGATTTCGACGAAGTCAACATCTTCAGCAGTCATGTTAGCTTGAGCTAAAGCCTTGGTAACTGGGTCAGTAACACGGGCTAATAATGGCTTGACTAATTCTTCTAATTCTTCTCTTGTCATTTGAGAAGAAACATCAACATCGTTCATGACAGATTCTAAAGAGAATGGGGCAGCAGTGTTAGCAGATAAAACCTTCTTTAATTTTTCAGAAGCAGTTAAAACTCTGTTGTAAGCCTTTGGATTTTCTCTGATATCGATCTTAAATCTAGACTTGAATTCATCAGCGAAATGTTCGGTGATGGCGTGGTCGAAGTCTCTACCACCGAAGTGCTTGTCATAAGCAGTACCTAGAACCTTAGCAGAACCCTTCTTGAAGGAAACAATGGAACAGGTGTAAGAGGAGTGACCAATATCAACAAAGGCAACAACTCTTGGCTTATCTTCACCTTCTGGTAAGTCAGTCTTGAAGATACCGTAAGAAACAGCGGCAGCAGTAACATCATTGATGATTCTAACTGGGTTTAGACCAGCAATCTTAGCAGCGTCAGCAATGTGGTAGCGTTGTTCTTCGGTGTACCAGACTGGGACGGCAATAACAACATCCTTAATGGTGGCCTTAGTGTCTTCAATGACGGTGTTCTTAACCTTGTCAATAAACATAGCAGCGATTTGAGTGGCAGTGAAAGTTTCCACCTTACCGGCAAATCTGACCTCACTACCGATCTTACCATCGTCCAATTCAACCAACTTAGATCTGAAGTGCTTGACTTCTTGCTCGAAATCACTGTCCTTGTAGTTCAAACCAACAATTCTCTTCAAATTCTCAACAGTGTTCTTAATGTTCGAAGTTTGCTTGTTCTTACCAGTTTCACCCAAGTATCTATTCTTTGGACCAAACCCAACGACAGATGGAGTAGCACGGTTGGAAACTTCGTTCACAACAATGTCAATACCTCTGTTCTTGGCGACAGCTAAGACAGAGTTATTGTTACCAAAATCTAAACCAAATGGAGTACTCATTTTTCTATTAGCAATATTCAACGCAGATTGTTAGCCTTATATGTACCCCCAAACACAACAAAAAACAGCAAACCAAACGCAAAAACAACCATCGACAAACATACAATGGAAACAACCATTCCATAGTCAAATGCAGCATTCATTATATACATCTTAACCAACAGCAAAGTCTACTAAAAATCCACTAAAATTCATTATTCTTTCTTGTTTCTTATTATGAAAATTTTCACTCATTATTCTTTACCTGCAAATTTTGAAAAGTGGGAAACGTTGGCGTCGGCTTCAGCTCATCGCGTGTCACGTGATGTGTGTCAGAGTTTGCGACGCAGGTGACACAATATCTGGTGTCAGTAAATGTGCCGATTGTGTTATTGTAAGAGATTGGAGATGTGCTATTCTATTGTGTTGGCTTTGGTATATGAGATGTATTTGATGTATGTAGTGGGGGGGGTGGTATATAGTGGGAGAGTTACCTAAGGGTATCTTCTGCCCTTTTTCTTTTTGACGACTTGGAATTCCCAGTCGTCTGCTTCGCCTTCTGGTAATTTGAGGGCTTCGCTCCAGGTCAATGGGTCGTTGATTTTTGATTCTACTTCCATTCTTCTTTTGATGAATTCTGTCGCGAAGCGTTTACCATCCATGTTGGAGGTGTTTGAGTAGATTGTGTCGGAGATGATTTCTACAGAGTCTGGGCTGCCTGGCAGGCTGAATAGCACTTCTAAGACGCTGTTCACTTGGATACCGGAATCTAGTTTCATTTGTGTCTTGCACCATCTGATGAATTCTTGGCGCATTGCACTGGACGAGTTTCCTGCGAAGGCCAATGGGGTGGTTGTGGATGCTGTGGTTGTGGTTGTGGTTTTGTTTTTTAAGGTTGGGATACTGGTAGATGAGCCAATTTGCTTTCCCTTGTTGACTGGAGTGGTGCTGATGTTTCTCAATTGGTCAGGGGAAAGGTAAGATGTGGGTTGGTTCACTACTTTTGGTTGAACTATAGTTTTACTTGCCTTGGAGGTCACTGTAGTCCAGGAATCAGATTCGGTACTAGTGGAGTTATTGGATTTGTTTTCAGCTTGTGCTTGAGCCCATAACTTTTTTTGTTCTTCAACAAAATTTAGGTCTTCAAAATCTTGTAAGGATAAGGTAGTACTGTCAGACTTTTTACCACCGATCAAGGTATAGTTTGGTTTCTTCTTGGCAGAAACAGGAGACTCGATTTTTGTTGGAGTAACATCACTTTGTGACTTTTGAGCCCATTTAAGCATGGAATTCAATTCTTGATCTTTTTTATCAGTAGTAAAAAGATCTGGATTCCACTTCAAAGTGGTTGCCATATCTAATTTTTCATTCTTCATTTTAGATTTGTCATTCTTTTTCAATTCCTCTAATGATGGAATATTGACTGGCTCGACTTTGTTCACTTTGTTGGCCCATGGTGCCAAATTAGAAACTTGAGTAGATGGGTATGTAAATGGTTGCCCGTCAACAGTGTGTGAATCATTTTTTTTCTCTTCATTGGTCATTTGTTGTTGTCTTGATTTCATTTCATTTAAACGTGACTGCTCTTCCTGTTTTTTAGATGGAGTATTTCTTTTAAGGTCTTCTAATGAAGAAGATATAACAGAACTTGGTTCAACTTTTGGTGCAGAAGCATGGGCCCAAGGAGCGACGCTAGATTTTAATGGATTTGGAGTAGATGATCTAGAAACCTTTTCTTCAATAGGAATATTAACATGGGTTTCTTTTGGTTTGTCTCCTTTATCTTCGGAGATGTTTTGTTTAAGGTTTTTTAACTTATCATCTTTATTCTTTAATTTCTCCGATCTTTCCTTTTCAATTAATTCAGAAGCAATTTTATCAGCTTTGGACTGTTTTTCTTCGAGTTTTTTATCGGCATCAGATTCAATTACTTTTGTAACTTCCTTATCTTGAACAGTTTTTAAAAATTTTTCTTGTGGTTCCTCTTTTAGTACTAAAGGTTCAGGAATAATAAAATCAGGATCTAACGTTTCACTCTTAGTTTTACCCACAGGAATTGGTACTTTAGTCTCTTTAAAGTAACTACCATCGGTACCTTTCCAGTTTAATAATTCCTCATAAGTGAAATTTTTACTAGTTATACTTGCTGCAGAACTAATTTCTTTAATAATCTTAAGCTTTTGTGATGGAGCCTCTTGGTGTTTTATAGAAACAGGAGTTGAACTATTTTTTTTGAGTTTTGCAGCAGATGGTTCTTTTTTAGACTTGTCATTAGGTAAGATATTGTCGAATAACATATTTAAAGGTTCTTTTGACGATAAGGGTGTTGATACTCTGTTATTTAACACTGCGGTTCTCCTACTTGATGCAATTAAATTGTCTATAGCAGAAAATGGGTTATAATAATTGCCTGAAATTTTAAAAATTTCTCCAACAGTGAAAAACTTATCACTGAGATTTAATGGATTGACACTGCCATCTGAAATACGAGTAACTTGCAAACTTGGTGGAAAGTATCCACCAGACAACCAATAGTCCATTTTTGCAGATTCAAAAGGGCCTTGGATTTGTCCAACAGTGTCTACATATTGCCATAATGACTCTTGAACTGGAATTGGTATATTAACACCAGGTGGCATACCTGGTGCATATGCCATCTGACTCGGATTGGAATGTTGTGGTTGTGGCTGTGGCTGTGGCTGTGGCTGTGGTTGTTTGATACCTTGCTGATTGAACTGAGAAAACATATCAAGCGAAGAATGGCTTTGCACTGGGGTACTTGAATTTGAAGCCGGTCTATTGAATAGATTCGAATGGCTACTCATACTTTGTTGCATCGATGCACCAAACTGCGTAGCACTGGGCATGTTTACTCGGTTCGTGACATTATTACTAACAGAAGCCTGAGCTGCAAGTCCAGGAATGGAATTATCTACCCAGCCAGGTTGGTTGCCACCATTCCGCATGTAATACTCTTGATTGACTCTAAAACCATCACTTGGTTGAGGCTGTGCATGTTGCATCTGAGGACTATTCGCAAATGGAGAAGGACTTGGCTGAATACCAAGCGTGTCCATCAACGAGGTAGTTCGTGACAGAGGCAATCTATTAGCGAGTACAGGTTGCACACTCCCATCGACCTGCGCATTGTTCAACGGGGTCATAGACACATTACTCCCCAGCGGATTAGGTACTATCCCATTCATATGGGCAGGTTGACCCATACCGTTGTTATTAATACCCATATTTGTAAATTGTGAGGACATTGTATCTAAATTATTCTCAAATTGGTATTGTTGGTAATTCATGGCGTGAGTGATATACTTGAATTTTTATCCTTTTTTTTGGCTTGTGTACTTGCTGAAAGTTCTTGAAAGATAGAGTCATATATAGTAAGTAACGAACCTGAAAAAACCTGGAACATAAAACAAATGGACAGGGAACAACACAGTATTAACACTGGCCATCAGATCCAGAATTATATATACTGTGCATTGTACAAACATAAATCAAATGTAGTTCTAGTTTTCATTTCCTGTATGAAATTTTCAGCAATTCTTTTCTTACCATAGTAAAAGAGTTGAAAAATTTGAAGAAAGTGAAAAATGGTGCTGAGGGCATATAAAATAGAGAGATTAGTTGATTTCAAGAGAGTGTTGAGCATGTTTGAGGTGGGTATGTTTGCCATTGGGAGGCTAGTATGCTTGGGTGAGTGTCTGTTGTGTGTTAGTGTAGTTTTGTATAGGTTCAAGTTGGTGTGTTGCCTGTACGGCGCAAGATCGAGGTGCATTGCAGGTGATGATATCTTGAAACGAGTATGTATGTATATTTGTTATCCTTTAAATTAAAGTATGTATCTATTATGTATTTGCTATGTAATTTTTGGATGTCGAATGGAGTGTGTCTCAGTGATGTGGAACATGGATGGATACGTGCGTCTGTTAGTGGTGGATGAAGTGGCTTATATGCCTAGTTTCTTTTCCATCATGGTGTGTACGTCGTTTCCGATCATTGCATTCTGAAGACCTTCTTGGTAGACGTCTTCCCAATCGACGTTGCATTCCTTGTTTAATAGAATGTCTCTGTGTAAAGAAGTTGTGGTTGTGTTCTTGCCAGCGTGTAAAGGGTTGAAGTCGGTTTGCTCCACCAGTTTCAAGTCCATGACTCTCTTCAAAGGCTCGGCAATACCAAAAACCTGTCTGTACTGTTCCAGCTGTCTGCTCTGCTGTGTCTGGTCCCAGTTTCTGACACGCGCCTCCAACGGATGTCTGTCGTTGACTTGCGTGGCCAGCGGAACAGCACCTTGCTGCTGACGCAACGTGTCAGGCAACGCTGGCACCGCATTCGACACCAACGTCGCATCCTCAGCAGTAGAAATACTGCTTTTAAAATCCTTCTCCGGAACTAAATTCATCCCAAATTCTCAAATGTGTCTATCTCCTGCACAGGTAGTGAACTGTCTCTCGGCAAACTCAAATCTTATCTCGCACAGTAACACCTCAATTAACAGTATAATATAGCCCCCTAGTGTGTCCTAATGGCCTCAAATACTCTTACTGATCTACTAGCATGCACTTCAACAACTGTTTTATATATATATCAAACATACATTTGCCACCCTTGTGACTTTTAAGCGTTTAGGTATGTAAAAGGTAGGGCGGGTAACCGGTGCACGATTAGGAACCAAAATATTATCACCAGAGACCTTAAAGACAACTATTAGTTATAATTATATCAGAACGGTGGGTTAGATGTTGAGTTGAGGGGGTGGAAGAGATTCTGGTTAAGGATAAGTGTGTGGTGTGGTTTCTGGACGGTTTTAGGCAGAAATTTGGAGAGAATTTGGGTAAAAATTGGTTAAAAACTGGGAAACAGCTGCATAAGGTAATCGATATATTGGGCATAAATGCTGTGCTTGTTGAAAAAGATTGCTATTGGGACTCCAGGGTCTAGTGGACAAGTTACTTCTGTGAAGTTTTCTCCTGACGGAGGTGTTGTTGCATTTGCCAAAGGTACTGTGATTGAGTTGTTTGAAGTCAGTCGGCTGGAGCAAGAGATGGGTGAGGGCATTATGCCTTGGAAAGTGATTTTGACTACACAGACAAAACCTATCTCTGAGATATGTTGGTCTCCGGATGGACAATGTATTGCGTCTGGATCTGATGATTTCACAGTGGAGATCACACATCTGGAGTATGGCCAAATATATAGGTTGGTCAGTCATACTGCCCCGGTGGTTTCATTGTGTTTCAATGTTAAAGGGAATTTGTTATGTAGTTCTTCAATGGATGAAAGTATAAAGATTTGGGACACGCTGAACGGTGTGCTGTTAAGAACGATTTCTGCACATTCGGGAGCTGTGGTTTCGATAGATATGCCTCCGTTCGATTCTTCGATCATCTCATCGGGATCTTTTGACGGTCTTATTCGTATATTTGATACTGCATCTGGGCATTGTTTGAAAACATTGACATACGATAAAGATTGGAAAATAGAAACAGGTGTTGTTGCAATTTCAAATGTCAAATGGTCCAAAAACGGGAAATTCCTTCTAGTGAAATCATTAGATGGAGTCGTTAAAATTTGGGATTGTATAAGAGGTTATGTCGTACGTACGTTTAAAATAGAACAGAATGAAGACAAGGGGGGAACAGCTAATGTGGATTCAAATGATGCTTATCAAATAAAACATGCATTCGGTATGGCTTTTCTATATCCAGAAAATAATGGTACCCCAATCGTTACCAGTGGTAATGAAAATGGTGATGTTTACCTGTGGGACTCCAGCAATAAGAAACTTCTTCAATTGATAAAAGCAAGTGACTATAACTACTCTGCTAGCCCCATAATAGATATAAACTGCCATCAAGATTACCTTTGTACTCTAACAATGGATGGAGAGTGTTTGATCTGGAAGTGGAATCCCTAAAACAGGATAAATAATACTTGTATAAAAGTTGTAATTTTAGAATAGATATATTAACATGCATCGTATTGCTTAGCATCAACTGCAAATAACATATATTAAACATTTACTTTCATCTTGGAAATTTTCCTGAAGCTCTTGTTCATTAAGGCCATTTTCTTAATATTTATGCGTCCATTTGTTCACTAATATTGAAAAAAGTTCTTACTTAAAACAACAATTTGTTGTATTTGAAAGGGTGATTGAAAACAATTGGTATACCATTGTCAATAGAGTATTGGATGCATTGGTGACTTTGATATTGCTAATTGTTATTGCATTCCTTCCAGTGAATTGTATGGCGAATCATGTACGGTAGACGGCTCATTTCTTCGTGTGCAAAATTGTATGCTGAATTACCAAATATCGAGGTTGTTAAATCCAAATTTGATTTCAAACAGGGTTCTAAGACTATTAAAGAATTATCTGCAGTTAAGGATTCTGATACAGTTGTGATTAATGGTTGGTTAGATAAGAGACCAAGAAAAATTGGGAAAAATTTAATATTCTGTTCATTACGTGATATAAATGGTGATATTATTCAATTGGTGGATACAAAACAACTACTTAAGAATGCATCAACCGAAGATGTTGTGCAAGTTGAAGGCAAGGTGAAAATTAAAGTTAATAAAGTAACCAATGATACTATGGGGTCTGTTCAAGAGTCAAAAGAAATTAACATTGAGAACTTAAAGACTTTGAATAAATCAAATGAAAAGCCTACACAATTGCTCAATTTAAAATTAAAAGAAAATTATCCACCAGAATATCGGTATCTACAACTTAGATTACCAAAATATCATAATAATTTGAAGAAGAGATATGAAATTTTGACTAATATTAGAAAAATCTTGGATGAAAAGCATTTTATGGAGATTGAAACGCCTATTTTATTCAAATCAACTCCAGAGGGAGCTAGAGAATTTTTAATTCCAACTAGAAAGACAGATGCGACTGACGGATCGCCATTAACTTATGCTTTGCCTCAAAGTCCACAACAATATAAACAATTGTTAATGTCTAGTGGGATAAAAAATTATTTCCAAGTTGCAAAATGTTTTAGGGACGAAGATTTAAGAGCAGACAGACAGCCTGAGTTTACGCAAGTTGATTTAGAGATGTCATTTGCTACTAAAAATGAAGTAATGGAAACTATAGAAGATATCTTCAAACAAAGTTGGTTTAAATTCTCTAAAAATAAGCAATTATTAACTTTAAATAATTCTGGTAAGCTAGTACCTGTAACTGAAAAACAACCAATTTATAAAATAACTTATCAAGAATGTATGGAAAAATATGGAATTGATAAGCCAGATTTAAGACTTCCAGAATTAAAGATTACAGATTTAAGTGAATTTAATGTTCGTGCGATCGAGAACAGTGACTTCCCTGTATTTGAAATCCTAATTATTAGAGGAGCATTTAGATCCAAAGAAGTATTTAATGAAAGATGGTCTTATTTGAATGACTCATCTAATTATAACAATAGAGCCCCGATTATAGTACCACTAGAATCTGAAGAAGATATTCTAAATTGGCATACAAAGTTTTTGGAGATTGCCTCATTTGAAAATCCAAAAATTATTAATAAATATTTAGATTTAAGGAAAGGTGATATTATTTGTGGAAGTACAAGGGAACCAACACACTTAATTTTTGAAAATCCAACCCCATTAGGTAGATTAAGACAATTAGTTTTGGAAAATAAAGATACAGCTTCATTTTTGAATGCAGAAAAAAATGATGCAGCAATTTGGGTTGTTGATTTTCCATTGTTCTCCCCAGTGGCTGCAGAGGAACCTACGAATGCAAACACCAAGTACCCAAGTTATGAACACGGCAAGTATTCGTCAACCCATCATCCATTTACAATGGTAAATATAGAAGATTATAACAAATTAAGTTTAAATCCTTTACAATGCAGAGGTCTGCATTACGATTTAGTATTAAATGGTATTGAGCTCGGTGGTGGCTCTACTAGAGTTCACGACCCAAAGTTACAGAATTATATTTTTGAAAATATATTACATATTCAAAATACAAAAGAACTATTCGGTCATCTTTTGAATTCTTTTGAAATGGGAACACCACCACATTCAGGATTTGCAATTGGCTTTGATAGAATGTGCGCAATGCTATGCAACACAGAAAGTATACGAGATGTAATTGCTTTCCCAAAATCCATCTCGGGCATAGATCCAGTAGTCAAGAGTCCAAGTAAAACGTCAGAAATCAACTTCAAAGCATACAATTTAAAATATTCAACACAGCCAACAGATCCTGGAAAAATGAAATAAATAAAACATCATAAAAAAATAACTGTAAATATTAACCTTCAAAGTACCCACAAGTACACAATTATCCATGTAATTACATACAATACTAATATTCATACACTTTATTCCTCTTTGTAATGCTAATATTAACGTTAATTGGGCATCGCAAGATACAAATTTCGATATTTTATTTGAAAAACTCTTTGTAATGTCAATTCTTTCCATAAAAGTAATGAGATGAGCTAATAAAAAAAGTTAATGTTATTTATCTGTACTTAATGTTAGGAAATGCATTTTTCTACAATGATAGATTAAGATAATTAACATTGGTGATTGAAATCAAGAATAAGAGTTGTCTTTCAAGAGCAAATATATGATTAGTTATGTCATTTAGGAAAAGAAGCGAGGTATTGAGTCGTGGTACTACTGGGCAACAATCTCCAGTCCCAGGAAGGGGTGCTGTTAATAATCTTAGGAATCTATCCTTGCAAAGATCACCAGTCAGTGTTCGTAGATCTGCTGATGATGGTGTATTAAGAGGTCCTGGGATGGGTTCGGTTTCGAATATTTCGAATTTGCCTGTTCGTGGGTTGAATAATTTATCATTAAGTGAAAAACCAGGTGCTTCTCAAAGTTCAATTTCTGTGGGGGAAGCTGAATTTGCAGATGATCATCCAGGTGTGAGGCCTTCTCCTGCCACTTCTCATTCATCGACCTCTACTGGTTGTTTTGATTTGGATAAGTTATTATTGCATTCGGGTCTACCATTAGGTAGTACTTTGTTACTGGAAGAAATGGGGTCTACTGAATTTAATTCGATTCTAACCAAATTGTTCATTGCACAAGGTGTTGCTTATAATAGGATTGAACCAAACAAAAATAATACACATACGATCTTAGTGACTTTAAACCAAGGCTTGGCAAAAGATATTCCTGGTATTTACAAGGGTTCAAGAAGGGATATAAAGAAGTCTAAAATTTCAGAGGAAGAATCTAAGGTTACAGTACAAAATATCACAGGACAATCCTCCCAAAGATCAAGGGATTTAAAAATTGCTTGGAGATATGGTTTAAATGATAAGAAGAAATCTGATGAAGAAGAAAATTCTGATGTTGGTGAGTACAAAAATTATAATCACCAATTTGATATAACTACAAGGTTAATGCCCTTACCAACAGCTACTGATCTCACCTTTATTTCACCAAACCAACCAATAAAGAGTATATTGACTAAGTTGGTTGAGACCATTGAAAAACATCCAAAGAAGTTGATTAGAATAGTGATTCCATCTTTACTGCATCCTGCTATGTATTTACCAAATATGTTTAGGTTACAAGTAATTATTCCTTTATTGCATGGTATTAAGAGTATAGTTAAACAATATAGCAAAAGATGTGTCTTATTGGTGACATTATCTTCTGATATTCTAGATCAAGTGATTATTTCTCAGATTGAGAATGTAATGGATTCAATAGTCATTTTGGAACCGTTTGAGCAAGAAATGTTGCAATTTTTGGAAAAAGCATACAAGACACAGCCAAATAAAGTACAACACGGTCTTGTTCATATAAAAAAGCGTCCAATATTTAGTGACTATGGGGAAATGCATGTAGTTAAATCAGAGTGGGCTTTCAAAAATGGTAGAAAAAAATTTGAAATAGAAGAATGGGGTATTCCAGTTGAAGATGATGATGATGGACAACATCGAAAGGATAAGACTGATGACGTTCTAAATACTGATGACGTTTTAAATACTGGAGAGATAAAAACTACATCAATGAACAACACTGCCGATGGACATAACCATGATCATCCATCTACTGCAAATACAAAAATTGGTATTGATTTCTAAATCTAGTTGGGCAATAAACGAAATTAAAGTTTAGTAAAGAGGATTATTGTAAAACTGTTTGATAATATGTACTATTTTTATCGTTTTATTATTAGTTATATAAGTATATTATCACTCAACTTTGAATTATTTACAGAAAGAATGCTATGTAATATATGTAGTTTCTAATTCGCGATAGTTTACTGCCAAATTTTATACCATGCCTTTGAATTAGTTTCAGTATCATTTGTTGTTATAGTTCTTGATTTCAATTGTTCTTGTTGTTTCAATATCTTTTCAAGTTCATCTTCTAAACGTTTTGTTTCCTGTTGTAACTCAGTTTCTCTCTCAGTATACTCTAATTTCCACCAAATCAAATGAAGCATCAAGTAAACTGAAGAACTCATAAGAAGAAATAGCCATATAGCTCTAGTATATTGTTTTAAGTGTACAGCTTGGTAGTCTTCTTGTTCTGTTTGCATTTCCTTCAATAAACTCAACTCATTCTTTACATTTAATTCACTCGTCCTCTCATTAATCAATCTTCTTATCAAATTAGGATCAACATCATCTAGACTCTTCAATTTAGCTAAATCTTCTAAAGTTTTCAACTCTTGATCACTGTTTTGAGCTCTAAGCAATCGAAATGATGATATTGACCTTAGATTTTTCGCTATAGGTAATGCATTTGCTATTGCTGTTTTCTTAATGATTCTGAGTCCCCTTATCGATAAATTCGATGCTGGCCTGTAAATGGACATTATTAGTAAACAATTCAACGGGCACAATTCCTCTGAATTGAATCGGTTAATGGGAATGCAGTATGCTAACTTTTATCCTTAAGGATTTCAATCAAGAAAGTAGTATTCATTTATATTACTTGTTATATATGGTGCATTTTATTTTCATATTCTAAAGAAAAATATATTCCTTACTAAAAACTATTTAAAAGTATTACAGATCTATACAATACTATAGTTATTTATGTATGTGTGTAACTAATGGAAGCATTTTATGTATAGTGTAATGGTATGCTATGTACAGAAATGGGTGAGGGAACTTTGGATCTTATTCGTTTTACTCGTAAATGAAGTTTCATCTGCTGAATCAGTCACGATTTATACCGTATTGTGCACGAACTTTCCAAACTTCAAATCTTGCCCTTTGTCTTAACTCTGATATTTTTTGTGCAGTCAAATCTCTATTATCCAATCCGTCATCACTTCTAATGACAGAACCAATGGACATAAACAAACCAAAAGTACCTGCAGAACCAGCAATATATTTACCTAAGGTCCGGACAACTCCATCAGGTCCTGGGCCTTGAGTAATAACGGCAAACCCACCAAACAACACACCAGTACACACACCAACCGTAGTACCCATCATCAACCCCATCTTAAACTTATCCCAGTTGGATGGTTGCATTCCTTGACTATAAACTTGTGGTGGAGGTGGCATTTTTTCAATGTATTATTATCTGCTGTATTCTGTGTCCTGGACGTTGTGTTTTACCAGTTATGCTACACAAAACAATTGATATCCCAGATTACACGTATACAGCAATGAACACATAAAATACCATAGTTGAACCGTTTTCTTCTTATATCTTTTAGATGTAAAATATGTAAATTATTTCTTATATTCATTTTTCTCAGAGTCGCAACACAAATTATGAAATTTTATGCCATAGTAAGTGACAGTAATTAATTATTTACAAATGAATAAATATTTTTATTGGTTGTTGGTCCTTTATGAGGGTGTCAGTACGTGAGTTCTGGTTGTTAATATATTGTGTTGTTATATATCTAGAGATCTATCTAGTTTGTTTTATAGAGAGTTGGGAGTGAAAACTTTTGGGAGACGTGTGAGATTTTACTGTACGAACTCTTCGAATTTGTCAAAATAATTGGCAATTTGGTGTGTTGCCCATGACTTGTTGTTGTCGTCTAAGTATGCTAGATGGCCACCTAGATTGGTTTCACATAAAACTACGTTTGGATTTTCTTTGAATACTGGTTCAAGAAGTGATATGGAGCCGGTCACAGGGTCATCTATGGATGCAATGACTAGAGCTGGGATTTTAAAATCTTTGACTTTTGGATAACTAGTTGCTACAGCGTAGTATTCAACAGCAGAGTTCAAACCAAGGGACTTCGAGGTAAATATATCATCGAAGTCTATCGTGCTTGCGATATGTTTTCCCTTTTCCATATTTTCTTGTGTAAATGTATGATAGGATGGATGTTCAATCGATGGCCTATGGTCTGGTTTTGTCCCATTAGGTACTTCTAATTCTTTAAAATTAGATTTAGCTAATTTATACAAGAATTGGCCCAATGACTTGGCGAATAAGCGATTGGTCCACCAATCGTCTCTTATCTTCAGACATGAGTCTACCATATCCCATGGATTAGATAAAAATACTGCAGATTCTAAACCGGTATTATCACAATCTGGTCCACCTACATAGTTAGCTAATTGTGTTGCACCAAAGGAAAAACCAACAGCATATATTTTTCTGTTCGGTTGTTTCTTTTTCTCAGCTGCAATAAACTCTCTAATATCATCAATAAATAAACCAGTAAATAGTTTACGATTGGATATTTTGGAACGTGAACAACCACGACAATTTAGCACAGCAACATTGAATTTTTCATTACCCACTTTATAAAGGTCGTAAGCCAAAGAACGAATAATAGGTTCATGAGATCCACCAGCTAATCCATGTAAAATCAAAACCAATGGTCTTTTATCCTTTTGTACATCATTTAGTTCAGTATCAGTCAAAAATCTTGTACGAGGATTCATACGAGGCCAATTTTCAACATGAGTATTTGCCTCATCTGCTTCGAATTTAGACTTGTTATAGATCCCAGTCTTGGTATCCATATCATAGACACCATTCCATTTCCCATTCATAACCCAATCAACGGATGCTATACCATCATCGGAAAACTTTCTAATCTCTCTACCATATAAAACAGGAAAGCTTTTAGAGAAATCAGCAGCAGCTAAGTATAAAGTTTGTAAATATCCAGTGAATAAAACACTCTTTAACTTGAAGTTTGACCCATCAGCAAGGGCAGGAACATTTTGAGAAATAAATGTACTATAATCACTCTTCTCTGTGGAATCTTTCAAAACCAAATTGACTGAGTTTGGATTAGATACTTGACGAACTGTACCGTTATAACCCCAATGGTTTGGATAGAAAAGCGGATAAGATGAATATCTCGTTGACATAATGATCGCTATCGTATTGTATGGTAGCTATCTGTTCAATAATTCAATCTGATTAATTGACAACCGAAATTCTCAAAGTACCTAGTAAAAAGAAATAACACAATATAAATACGACTATATATAATGGCTAATATACCAATTACCAATTGTTATACAAAATATCTATAATTGAATGTGTATATGCACTTTTAAAGAAGTTTTATGTTCTTTATTTGCTCTTCTTAAGGTTATTTTATAGTGAAAATAGTTTATTAAATGGTGAATTTAAAGCTTCGGGTTTTAAGAACTATATCCGTTGAGTAATTAAGTGTATTAAAATATTGAATTGAAAAGTATATAAGAGGACACATTCATATGAAAATGTTCTATAAGTTTGAATATCTTACATTGGGTGGGTTGTATGTTTTATAAGTATCGTTTGGTTCCCCTAGGTGGAAAGTTTAGTACACTGATGAGATGAATAAGAGAGAGATATGTAATATATTGTCTGAACTTGTAGAGATTTTTGAAAATGACTTTATTTATTGCTATGTAGATATTCAAATTTTACTTATTCAGTTTTCTACTTCTTGCAGTTTTTCAGTAAGTTTAGGTTTAGTATTATTTTTGGTGGTTAGTGCATCTTTTGAAGCTTGCTTCTTTTTCTTTCTCTTTAATTTTTTTATGTGAGTATAGTTACCTTCATTACCACAACCGTATAATGGTTTAAAACTATCTAGAACACCACAATCTTCGAAGAGATTTGGGAACAACCAAAATCCACCTTTACTTCTAATGAATATCAAAGAAATGAGGAAAACGATTAGACGAACGATTGCAACAGCGAAGAATAAACCTAATAGGCCTAGTGCACCTAGAGATAGATAATAACTACCACGTCTCATTGATAGCGGCCATAATGGGAAACATACTAAAGTTAGAATGAATGTTACAATACCAACTAAAGACACAATATCTTTCCAAGTTTTTGGATTATAGTTCCATGAATAGTAGATATCACTGTCTAAGACAGCTTTTTGTGTTAAAATTAAATTCGGATGGTCTTTATTTGGTTTTAATCCATGTTCTTTACATTCATGACTATGTAGTTTAATAATTGGAACTACCAGTTGAGTCTTCACTAATGTAACAAATAAACCTTTGATTTTATCTTCATCAAAAATTTGCTCTTCCGCTTTAGTAACTTCTGGATTCTTAATGACTATTGGATATAATTCAGGTTGATTTAAAGATGATTTAGTATATTTAGCAGATTTTACTGCTCTTACAAATCTTTTGAAACGGAAAAATTCCACAGGTTTACCTTGTAACAAACCAACTCTTTGCTTCAATTCAGGATTACGGCGTAACAATTTAGCAATAGCTAATGGAGTCTCTGGAGATATCTCAGACATTCTCAAATGGATTATTTAATCTTCCCAATCACCAATTGTTTCGAATAAAAAAATAACAATATCGTAAACTTGTTATCAAATTTGTCTCTGCCTCACGATCGTTTTTTTTACCCTCAAACCTAAAAAAGAAACATAAACAAGTCGAAACAATGGAAATCTAGATAATCCAATAGATAAATTACCTTATCAAGCTTAGTCTACAATATAACGACCTTGAAGAAACAAATCATCTTGTTCAACGTTACTGTTGTTCTTTTGCATCTATAAGTAATAGTAACTTTACGATAGAAGAAATATTTTAAAACGTGAACAAAAGTGAACACCCGGGTAACCAACGGTGTATCGTGTCAGATATTGCCAATTTGTGACACATGTTTAAATGATTGCATGTGTAGGAGTATTCTGTACCATCAGTCATTGATTCGTTTGAACTGGTATTGTTATTCGTAAATATGGCCTTTTTAATGTATTTGTTCTCTTTTTCTGGGATGTGTTGGTGCTCTTCAAATATCGACACTAAAGTATTCTCATTGCAGCAAGTGACACAAATAAAAACTTTTATTTAGTGACAGCATGGGTGTCACAACCCACTGGTGCTTTTAAGAAATTTAATGGGATATGTATATATATTTGTGTATGTATATGTGGAATTAAAAAATGGCTTGGTGTATATATGCTTGTTGTGTATGATTTGTCGTTGATTAAGGATCTATTACAATTTCTCTATCAAACGTATCAATAGAATAAAACTATGAATTCTAATTCTGCAAACGAAAATGGAAGCACCGACGATTGGAATAAAAACAACACGATCAAAAGCCTGAAGTCATATTGTACAATGAACACAACTGATAACAAAAATATAGACACTCCATTGGAGATATTGCCGACTAACAATAGTCTGATTGATTCTTTGAAAGATGAAAGAGTTCAGGATAAGGATAATGACGACAAAGACGATGCGTTTGACGATGATATATCGGATGTTGATCTGGAGAAGTATTCTGACAGAGCAGATAGTATTGATATTGAGTATACTTTTTTCACAAAACCTCAGAGAATTGTTATGTTTCTCATTGTCATATATGTTGGATTTTTGGGACCGATGTCAGGAAATATATACATTCCTGCCCTTCCAACATTACAAAATGCTTTCCATACAAGTACAACTGTTATAAACGCAACTGTGTCAACATTCATGGGTGTATTTTCTATTGGACCTATTTTTTGGGGGTTGTATGCAGATGTTTGTGGTAGAAAATGGTTATATCTCTGTTCATTATTTTTGGTCACTATCGTAAATCTCTTGTTGGCAGTAGTACCAGCAAACCTAATTTCATTATTCATATTAAGAGCATTCCAAGCTTTTGGTTCAAGTTCAGTTATAACACTTGGATCGGGGACTGTTACTGATATAACGCCCATGGAACATAGAGGTAAAGCTATTGCGTATTTCATGTTAGGACCAAATATGGGTCCAATTTTAGGTCCAATCATTGCTGGCTTAATATTGATTAATGGTGATTATTGGAGATGGTTATTTGGGTTTACTTGCATTATGTCGGCAATTGGTTTTATCCTTGTGTTGATATTTTTGCCAGAGACTTTAAGATGTATTGTGGGTAATGGTGATCCTAGATGGAAAAATTCAATAGAAATATTACAACATTATAAAAAGGGAGCCAGTACTGATTCGATAATTGAATCAGAAAAGCAAATCTCTGACGTAGCTACAGATTCTAATGTTGTCTCAAAATCAACCACGTTTCTACCATTAAATTTAAAAAATGACCTGAATAAATCTGAATGTAAAATAAATACTGAGGTTAATAATAAATTAGAAAATAACGAGGAAAAATCAGATAAATTAATCAACTCAGAGGCAATAGATGGTGATTTAGAAGCACAAGGTTACACACCAAAATTGGGAGAGAATTATCATAAATGGCAACTGTTAAAAAATATTGGTATTCAAAAGCCTGTTTCCGATGATGAACTTTTCAAAATGTTATATCCAAAACCAATGAAGCCAAATTTAGTTGCCTATTATAACATATTTAAAAGTCCACCTGTGTTCATCTCATCGATTGGAACAGCACTTCTCTTTTCAAACTATTACGCTTTCAGTGTTACCTTTGCCAAGTTTTTAACCGATCAGTATCATTTCTCAAGATTGGGTTCAGGTTTAGCATTCATTTGCCCAGGTGTTGCCATGATACTTGGTTCTCAAATCGGTGGCCATTTATCTGATTATTTACGTAAACGTTGGCTTGCTAAGAATCTGAAAGATAAAAAATATCCTATTGAAAAAAGACTAGAATTGCAATTATTCGCCATCATCCTCAATTCAATAGGTGTAATTGGATATGGATGGTCAATCAACCAAAATATGCACATTGTCTTAGTGTTTTTCTTCACTGCATGCATTTCGTTTAGTCTAACTTGGTGTAGTAACACAACAATGACATATTTAACAGAATTGCTTGCAAGAAGAACATCTGCAGCAATATCAATAAGCAGTTTCTTCCGAAACGCAGCTGCAGCTGTCAGTGCAGCTGTCATCAATGTCCTATGTAATGCCATGGGAATCGGTTGGTGCTTCACAGGTCTAGGTATATTAAATATAATACCATTCCTCGGCGTTCTCTACCTACTACAATATGGAGAACAATGGAGAAACATAGAGGTTTGACCACAGAATTATCCACATACATCCATTGTCGCAGTCAGCCTCTTTCCTTGCGAATAATTATCTCTGTGTCTTCCCCGCAATAGACATACGTAAGTATAGTAACTTTATAAACAATTTATCAACAAATATATAACAAAACAATCCAACTAATCTCTTCTTCATAACATCCACTGTCTTAAATCATTGCAAACAATCAACTCCTTATATAGCATTACTAAAGCTATTGATTGTTTTGGAAACTATTACATTTCGTATCTGAAAACTTCACAATAATAATCATCCATAGATTAATTAAATTATAGAATTATTATATAATATAATTAATAACAAAAGGAGTATTACTCGATGGATATATGTATATATATATCGATATTTCAATGAAGTCATTGTACCTTTAAGGTTTATCCAGGGTGCTTTAAATGTTTGATTCTATATGTCAGAATAATTGGAAGGAATTGAGTGTTTGAGGAAAAGTGCTTTCAGCTCTAACGATTAACATTATTTGATATTCATAAGAGGGTTTAGTGTTATTAGAGGCATTGAGATTTGCTTTTAGTGGTAAGTGTATTGTTTTATAAGTTGAAATGGTTCTTTGATAAGATAAAAGAAAGTATAAAGTTAAATAAAACTGGATGAGGCTTCATATTAAGAATACATTTAATGGCGTCATTGACAATTTTGGTCCATCTTCTTTTGTTTATGTGACAGGCACTGCTATGTCATCGAATCTTTTGCATTCATTTCCCTTTCCTGCATATTGGTTAAGAGTTTGTTCATATATTATGTTTGCTATTGGCGTGCTGATTTTTTTTTACTTCCATATTATTGGAATGATACAACTTGTTGGATATATTAAACGGAGGGAGTTACAACGTTATTTTAATAAACAATTCAGGGATTTCAATGTTAATATTTTTTGGGGGATCTATATAATTGCTCTGACTGGACTGATTAATTATTTAATACAATTGAGTGAAAATGAACTTTTAAATTCAAAAAATGGTAAAGGTATGATTATTTTTACGTATGTTCTGTGGTGGTATGATCTGTCTGCAGCTTTATTTGTGACATGGGGCATTACATTTATTAATTGGAGAACAGTATATTTTCCCGATGGTTTTAACAAATATGCAAGTTTCAATCAGAAAATATTACATGAGAATTTAAAAAGCTCACTTTTATTGTCAGTAATACCACTGGTTGTGGTGTCAGCATCTGGTGGGTTGCTTGCTGGATCTGAGTTGTTTTTGAAAACTTTCAATAGAAATAATCATCTTTTCATTATAACTGTGTCATTATTTTTATGGGCTCATGCATTTGCATTCGTTTTAATTGTTCTAACTATATTTTATTTGAACTTGTACATTAATAAACTTCCTCCAATGAATGGAGTATTTGCATTATTTATTGTTTTAGGTCCATTAGGAATGGGAGGATATGGAATATTACTGATTACAAAAAATATTCATATATATACAGATATGTATTATCCTTTATCTACACAATTAGAAGGAGATACGTTATTGACAGATGTCACAAAAATTGCAGTCACTTGGGCGTTCAGGATAGTTGGACTTATATTTTCATTACTAGAATTGACTACAGGGTTTTTTTTTAGTATAATCTCAATACTCACTGTATTCTCATATATTAAGATATCCAACACCCCAAGCCAAAAAAATACTACGCATATATATCACTATCATAAAGGTTGGTGGTCCGTTGCTTTTCCAGTTGGATCAATGGCGTTAGGTGTTAAGGAAATATATGTACAGTATGGTCCATATGTACCAATAGGTGCGATTAGGATCATTGCAGTTATATACTATGGGTGCAGTATTGTATGGTGTATTATTTGCTTACTAGGAACTTTACGATACCAAACCTTCCCATTTCTTCTCCAATTAATTGGTCTTAAAATTTCTGATATCTCATTACCTAAATAGAATTCTTTTACTGATAGAAAAAGGGTTAAAGAATAAAATAATTAATTCATTAGTGAATAACTTGCTAGGAAAGTCAATTGATAATTTAATATTCTATACTTTTTTATTATTGCTAAATGATTATCTAAATAAATTATATAATAAATTATATAATCATGTATTTACTTTTTACTATTTTTTTCCTCAGAGAAAGAATGGTTTTGGAATTAATGATACATTTCTTTACAAACCAATTAAGCTTTTAAAGAAGAAGCTCTTCTCTTTCTGGTTTCAGCCTTTTCAGCTTTTCTTTCAGCTAATCTCTTAGCTAATAATTGAGCGTATTCAGCAGCAGCTTCTCTTTGAGCTTGAGCGTTTCTGATCTTCAAAGACTTCTGGTATCTCTTTCTTTGTAATCTTTGTGGAGTGACTAATCTTTGGATCTTTGGAGCCTTCGTGTAGGTCTTTTCACCCTTGGTAACTTCTCTTCTAATGACAAAGTCACGGACATCGTCTTCCTTAGTTAAACCGAAGAATTTTCTGATGTTGTTAGCTCTCTTTGGACCTAATCTTTTTGGAACAGTAGCATCAGTAATACCTTCTAATTCTTGTTCACCTTTCTTGGTGATAACTAAAGATAAGACAGCTAAATCAGGACCAACAATAGCACCTCTGACGGACTTTCTCTTTCTTTCACCAGATCTTCTTGGTCTGTAACAAGAAACACCTTTAGTCAATAATAACTTGATTCTGGTTGGTAATAAAACACCTTGTTTCATTGGGAAACCTTGTTTGTCGTTACCACCGGAAATCTTGAAGGTGTAACCTTTGAATTCGTCACCAACGGCTTCGCCATCGACTTCTTGACCAATTCTCTTGTCATAGAACACACGGATACGGTGTTCATCATCAATTTCGATGGTCTTTTGAGTACCATTAACTGGATAAGCAATGTTCAACTTCATTGTGTAATTGGTCTGTGATGTATATTCGCTTCTCTTGCACTCTCCCAACAGCACCAGCAGCAACAACTCTACCCCGCCAGCAACCAAGAGCTTTATATACCTTCAACTTATAAATATCCATCAATTGCATCCATCGTTGCACAACGCACCCATACTGAACATTGGTGCAATGCACTAGTTCACAGTTGGCAATAGCCTATTATGGTTGTTATTCTCAGTAACTTAGAGAAGAAACTGGAATTGTGCATTATGTTAATTATGTGTATTATGTGAGTGCAGAATAAGTTTCAGTACAGACGGGTAACCTCATTGAATCAATCGCCGTTAGAAAATGATTTTTCGTGAAACTTTTCGAAAAATTGGGAAAGGAAGTCGCGTCATCGCAGAATTTTTCAGATCGCAATTTGGCTGCCGTGCGAGTGCGAGGAAAGCGAGAAAAGTCAGCAGTTTGCATTTGCTTGACAGTTTTTTATTTCCATGCAAGAAGCAAAATGTCTGGGTGCAAAATCTGTGACTGCGTGACTGTTTTGGACAGTGAATAAAATGCAAGCACAACTGAAATATCGGTCTGCCAAGACAGGGGGCTTCAGACCGGTAGATGTGTCCGCTCATCAAAATGTATCGGTTCCACCAAACGTCGACATGCACTCGAAGGGAGGAAACCCCGCAGTGGCTTGTAGTTGGTGGCTATGGCCCACACCGTGGGCAAAGGGAACATAACGGTACTACACACGTCTTCTGCAGATGTTACCCGCCATTACGTATAGCTGTTCTGAGTTGTTACTCACAGCATTGCTCAGTCTCCCGAAAAGACACTGCGGGATCGGATACAGAAGTCGTTTGCGCGCCTTAAAAAGTTTCGAATATTGCGCAGTGGAAAAGGGGCGCGCAGAAATATGTACATACACAGACATATAGTTATATATGAATAATATATACTACTGCTTCCCACTACTTGCTACTACGCTGGTGCCGATATTGTCATAACGTAAGGTGGTGGATGAGACAAACGTTGCTCGAATTGAGGTTGCTTTTGGTTGTTCATTAGTACCTGGCTTCGGTACAGTATTTGCCAAAATCGATAGATCCAGGATGTTCCCGGATCTAGTAATCCTTGCCGTTAATTGTATGCCTTGAAATATGCTCAATCCCTGTAATGTGATATGCTCCTGGATCTGTGCATATGGTCTCTTGCATTTATATATAAGCAGATGGTTATTGCATGGAAGAACATTTTTTTCCGCTCTGGGTTGGGTATTGGTGTTCGATGTTGTTTGGGGTCGGGAAACTTGTCATGCATAGAGTATTGCTGCATTTAAAAGCAATTCGATTTATATAATATTTCCAAGATGGTCAATTTAATTTGGCCTTATCCAGAGGCTCCATTGCAAGGCGTTTGGGGTAACGTTACTGCCACCATTGATTGGTGTGAGGAAAACTATGTGGTTACAAAATACATAGCGGAGTGGTCTAATACTATTTCTAATATAACTTATTTTATCACTGCGTTGTACGCCACGTACAGTGCTTATAAGAATAAACTGGAGGACAGGTTTATTCTTATTGGGTTTGGTTTTGCCGTTGTAGGGTTTGGTTCATGGTTGTTCCATATGACTCTGCTGTACCACTTCCAGTTGTTAGACGAATTACCAATGATATATGCTACTACTATTCCAACGTGGAGTATGATTTGTGAGTACTACGAGTGCAGACATATTAATGACAAGAATTTCAAGAAATTTTCTTCCAAGATTCAATGGTTTGTAGGTTCAGTGATTACCCTTGCATCATTAGTCATCACTGTTGTGTACATCATCATTAGAAACCCATTGATACATGAATTTGCCTATGCATTTTTTACCGGTTTAGTTGTGATATTCGCAGGTCTTCTGTGTCATAACTACGTTAGTGATCCAAAGGCAAAAAAGAATCTAACGTACTGTATGGGTCTCGGTATTGTCTTATTTGCCGTGGGATTCCTTGCATGGCAATTAGACGTCAATTTCTGTCCATTCTGGTTAAACATCAGAAGATCGTATTTACAACTACCATTGGGTGTCTTCCTAGAGTTACACGCTTGGTGGCATATTTTCACAGGACTCGGTGTCTACTACTACGTAGTCTTCCTTCAGTACTTGAGAATCATCACTAACCAAACAGAACACAATTTCCAATTCGTATGGAGATGGAAAATAGTCCCAGAAGTTATAAACAACGACAACGCCATCAACACACCATATTCATTAGAGTTTTTAGGCGATTATGCAAAACCAGAACAACTCCCAACAGATGCACAAAACTAAACCCTTCTCTGCGCTACAATATAATATATATTCCCAACGGACTTCATCTCCCTTCCATAAATAAATACTTAATTATCAGAACATTCATTAATTCATTAATACAATATAATATACATAATATATTTATTCAGATCACTGACGCCACATATCATGGAACACTGACACTGACACTGTTTCATATATACTGTCTCACCTGATACGTCACGTGATAAGTCATCTATCAGGTCACCTGACCATGTACAATAGTTACCCAGCCAGTCACGTGACAGCATCATCCTCGCAACCTCGAACAATTTCTAAATTTTTTGTGGTCGGCATCGGCGGTTTTTCGGCTTTTCCTGCAAACGGCCGGGTCACACTGCCCTTCCCATTGTACGCGTCATGGTTATTCTTACTGCACAAGGGATGTTTTTTTCTTCAACGGCGGCAGTTTTCATTCTGTTTTATACCTTCAGTGTATTCCAAATGTCACGTAGTAAAATAAGTTAATAAATTGTAGTAACTATATCAAGAGGAGTGGTACTGGGAGGATAGGTATTTGCACAATAATGGATTAGTGTATTGCTGAGTTTAGGTGATTGTTCGGTGAGACCAATTGTGTATATATATGTATATGTATGTGTATATGTATGTATGTATACTGGCTCTGATTTGATTTAATAAACTACGGCGGTTTATTGTGTTCTGTTTAGGAATATTTTTGAGTGCATTTGGTCCGACAGAATATAGACAATGGCGAAGAAGAAGAGAGCACAGAAGAAGAAGGTGAAGCAGAAGGGTGTGAGAGTGGGAAGTCAGGCAGAGGTTGCGTTTGGAGACCTGGAGGAAGACCTTCGGGTGGTAAGTGAGGTTACAATGGCTGCTGAGGTTGTGGAGAGTGTTGGTTTGCCTGAGGGGGTTGAAGCAGGGGAGCAAGAGGCCCCGGTTGCAGAATCACAACCAGAACTCTTTGAAGAACACGCTGATGTAGCAAGAGAGGCACAAGAAATCTTTGAAGAGAAAGATACTCCAATTGCAGAGACACAACCAGAAATCTTGGAAGAGGATGTTGCTGGAGCCACAGAGACACAAGGATACCCATTGGGTGAACAAGAGGCCCCGGTTGCAGAATCACAACCAGAACTCTTTGAAGAACACGCTGATGTAGCAAGAGAGGCACAAGAAATCTTTGAAGAGAAAGATACTCCAATTGCAGAGACACAACCAGAAATCTTGGAAGAGGATGTTGCTGGAGCCACAGAGACACAAGGATACCCATTGGGTGAACAAGAGGCCCCGGTTGCAGAATCACAACCAGAACTCTTTGAAGAACATCTTGATGTAGCTGCAGAAATACAAGAATATCCATTGGGTGAACAGGAGTTGCCAGATGGTTTTGTGAAAGAAGAATCACACATATTTTCCACCAAAGAACCATTTTTGTCTCCAATTAAAGAGCAAATAATAGAAAATCATATGAAAGAACCTGAAATGTTTTCTAATGATATGCAGGATATTGAATTTTATAGACAAGATAAGGAACCTTCCCATTCAAATGCAGAGCTATTAACAGCTATACCAGAACCTGAAAGAAATGGACATTATGCGAATCATGAATCCAAATTTATCGAGGAAGTAAATCACAAAACTAATGTCGAAGGAATGGAAAAACAAAATATATTTCAGATTGAAGAAGACGCTGAAGAAGCTGCATTTAATGCTATAGTTGGGAATATTGATGATACCAAAGACAATTTCCTTGCTAGTGAAGCTGCTGTAAATAATTATTTTATTCATGAACAGGAACATAATATCATCGGAAACAATAAATTACTGTTGGTACAAGAGACACAGAGTTCAACGGACTCAATGGATCAACTCGAGTCCACTAATTCTAACAATAAAATTTTACAATCTGATAAAGATTCGAATTCCAATTTTGTGGAAAATGAGTTAACGCAATCACAGATAAATACAGATGCAAAGCAAGGCATTTCCGGAAATGAAATGGATATTCCGTTAAAAAATAATCATTCTGTAGATGAGGCACCATCAGATAAATATTCTCATTCCATAGACTTGATGAAGACTTCAATTGGTAATAATGGAGAGACTTCAATTACAGAACCTTCAAACGGAAAGATTGTTATTGATGATAAACCTCAGATCCTATTTCATGATGATATAAGAGGTGAACTCGGGGGGTTAGGACAAGAGAGTGAAGGTATTACTCAAGAAATGGAAAAAAAATCAGATGTTAATAAACAGGATAATTTTTCTATTAAAAATGGCATGCTATCATTTTTAATGGAGGAAGAGGATGACGATTTTTTGGAAGATGATGATTATTTAGATTATGAGAATGATGAAGTTAACAACGATGTTGCAAATGAAAATCCAACTGCTGAAGCAGATAATCATATTGCCGATATAACTGGCGTTAGCAAAAATATTGATTTAGATTTGTTATCTGATGATGACAGTTTTATGAGTTCAGATGAAGATCTAGAATTAACTGCACAAAACTTAACAAAACCTATCACAGAAGAACAAAAGGACTTGCCACCTGTTAAAAACAAATATATGCCTACAGGCAATGCAACTGCGTCCAGCATTGTACTGCCAGTAAGTCAAAAGTATGAACCTAAATCTAAAATTACTAAACAAGCATCAATAACAAAATCAGATATTCCTGTTATTAATTCTGCAGGAATTGTTCCACCAAAGCCTAATTTTCAAAGAAATGTTTCAGAAAATGTTGCCTTAAATAATCCTGTAGTTACTGTGACTAAAAAATTAGATGATGAGAAAAAAAAATCCGATGCATATGATTTCCCAATGGATTTAGTTGGTAACCCAATACAAAAAGTACATGCTAAACCAGTCTCAGTTCCCAAATCTCATATATCTGATACAAATCCTGTGGCAATTCCACTTAAACGAAATGTGTCTGTCAATCAGCCTTTTACTGCAAGTTTTAAAAGTCATTCACGCTCTGCATCTAAAAATACAATACTTCCAAATCCATATGGCATTCCAACGCAGATTAAAAGCCCTGTTAGTCAATATACTCTATTAACAGATAAGCCAAATGTTCCAATAATGACTCAACATAAACCTATAGCATATACCCCTAATATTGTTAATGCTCAGGCACCACCAAAGACTAATTTGTCATCAAAGATTTATAAGCCAGAAGCTTCTAAAATGGATAATCCTCAATTTCCAAGTCAACCATTGGCACAACATGTGCCACCAATGAGTAATCAACAAGATTCGTCTATAGTTACCAGCAAATATGCTCCTGTCCAAAAATTTGAGGTTAATAATGGTTTGGTTGATAATTCAAACCAGCAACCACCACAGCAATTTGTATTTCCACCAAAAAATAATTTAGACTCACAAGTAGGTAATGATGTATTACCTTTACCAAGAACTGAAGGTTCGGCAAGAAAGAAATCATTTAGCAGATCTGGTGCTGATATGTATAATCCAGTTCGTACAAAAGGGACAAATAGATATTCTTTGTCTGGAAAAAGTCAATCTGGCATTCAAGTTAATGATGATGTAAACACAAAACAGTCTTATTTACCTCGTACTGCAAATACCTATGGTAATACGAAAGTAATCAATGATTTAACATCTTCGTCGAATAGATATACTAGTGAACCACCATTACAACCCAGTGAAAACCTGTCACTGTTAAGTAGACAGTTTTCTCATTTCAAATGGGGTCCCTCTGGAAAAATATCTTATTGTATTGCTCCAGCAGTTACGCAAACTACGTATATGATGAACAGTGGGGGAGATGTGAATGTTAATATTGTCGGAATTAGTGAGATCGTTAAACCAAATGCAATACTAAGTTCTTTTATTGGGCCATTGGTTAAAGGTAAAACAAAACAGAACGATGTTTCGAAATGGATAAATGATACAATTAGCAATATGTCAAGTGAATTTAATTCTGAAGAATTACTCATGTATAGAATATTAGATTTGAAACTTTCTGAGCAAACTTCTATAAATAATATTGCTTCTTTATTATACAGTGATGTTAATAATTTTAGGATGGGGTCTAGAAACCAACGCAGTGCGCAACCTGAGCTTAATTTGCTTAAATCAAACCCTAATTCTCAACTCATGATACTGACTCAGCTTCAAAGGGGAAATCACGATGAAGTTTTATCATTAGCATTGAAAGGAAAAGATTTTGTAACAGCCTTATTAGTAGGAAGCATGATAGGTAAAGAAAAATTAACTCAAATCATAGAACAATATTTCACACAAGAATATGGAGACAGTTCCGATAGTAATTTGTTGTCTTTGTTATTCCAAGTGTTTGTAGGAAGTCCTTCCCTTGGAGTAAGAAGTTTATATAAGGATCAAACAAAATCTTCATGGGCTATTAACAACTGGCAATTAATTATTTCATCAATTTTGAATAATATTGATTCAATTAACAAATCTCACAATATTTCTCATAACGCAGAACTTCCAGTTGTGGTTATGGAATTTTTAATTGAATTTGGTATCTTTCTACATAGTCAAAGACTTGAATTGGCGTCTAATATTGTTTTTATAATTGCAAATATGCCATTAACATCTAAACCCATTAGCAGCAATTTGTCTGTGGTATTTAACTTTATTGGAAAATGCTCTACTGCTCAAAGTTTGATTTGGTCTGAAATTTATGAATTTTTATACTCCAAGGATCCAAAACACAAATATTTCCATGATTTGTTACCACATAAATTATTTCATACTTCAGTGTTGTACGAATGTAATCAAGTTTCTTTGGCCACGAAATATACAGACTCTCTTTTAAGTACATTAAAATCTTTATCAAAAAAGGACCCGATGTATATCAATTTAAATGCACACCTGCAAGATTTAAATAATTCTATGACTTCAAGTTCTGGATGGTTAGGAAAACCTAAATTTAGTAGTGTCTGGGATCAACTTGATAAATCATTTAATAGATATATTGGAGGTGACGATGATTCCTCACTACAACAAAATGGAGAGAAAAAAATATTTGATCGCTTTACTCCAGTTAATTCGAGGAACTCCTCTGCTTTAGATCTCACTCAGACTACTTTTACACCATACCAAAACAAATTAAATCCTATATCTAAAATTGAATCTATATCCATTGGTGAAATGGTTAGACATGGAAGGACGAGTCCTTTGAAAAATAATATTTTAATGAATGAACAGTATTTGCCAAAATCAAATCTAAAAGATGTACAAATTGATAATCAACATTACATGCCAGTTCAGAATGCTGTAAACCAAATGAGAACTCCATACATGAGTAATGACCTTGCGTTTAAGAAAGTTGATTCTGAGAGACATTTGGTCAATAAGCCAGCTAGAATTGATGAATTATATAATTCTCCAGCACCTAGAATTGATACGCAGAGTAACGTTTCAGGGAGAGCAACGGTACAAGGGGTACCTTTCAATCGTGTAGAAGAAAATAACTTCTTTAAACCTCCTTTAAATAGAGCCTATAGTGACACCAATGCATCTGTAGAATCTGGCAACTCTTCAGCGCATCTGTCTACTTACGATGTTAAAAAAGCAATCATAAATACAAGATCGTCTCCAGAAGAAAAAAATGGAACTAATTCTGTGCTGAATGACAGTTCTAAACCGTCGCCGTTGGCTAGTCCCAGAAACGACTGGGAGACACATGATACATTGACAAAATCGCCGATTCATAATGGGGTTAACCATGATAATCTGTTATCTAATCCAACAGATAATGGTGATAAATTTAGAAACTTGAAGAATTTTGATAATTCTTCTATAGACAATACAATGTCACAAAATATAGAATTTGAACAAGGTAAAGAGTTGCCGAATAACGGAGTATCACATGGTTTTAGTGACCATTCAAAAGTTAAGGTGGATTTGATTTCTAAATCAGAACAATATGCAGTTGAAACAAAATCTTATCTTCCTGTTAATTCAATGAAATCTAATTCATCTGCTGCTACATTGTTAGCTGATCAAAACACAGTTGCTCCTGATATGATTATGAATTCAATCGGTAGAAATAACCCAATGTCAGACTTTAATGTTACAAAGGAAAACAAGAACGTATCACCCATAAGAGATGACAAAGCAGATCTTCTGAATAAATATGCTCAAGAAAATAGATATAATAATATGGAAGAGAGAAGTAATTCAGTTTCATATCCTTTGAGAACTCCTAACGAGCCGACTATTAAGAAACAGCATATATTTTCATCTGTTTCTGAAACGACTATAACCAGTATTGATTCTATCCCGCAAAGAATTAGAAGCAGGTTTGAGCCTATTCAGGAATCAGAAATTTTAACGGAAGCTCTGTTCGAACCAGTCATTAAAGTTTCAAATAATTTGAATTTTAAACCACGTTCATCAATTGTCAAGCAGGAGATGCCTTTATATGAAGACGATGTTGAAGATGAATCAGAAGATGAAGGTGATCAGCAGAAGATGCCAGCAGAACCAAATGTCCAACCTCATACCATGAAAAAAGAAATAAGTAAGGATAGCGTAACTGAAGAGAATCTAATAAAAAATTCAGAATCTAAACAAAAAGAAAATAAAACTAAAGGTAATTCATCTGGGTGGTTTACTTGGTTAAAGAAGGATCCGAACTATAAGAAACCTATAAAAGCTAAATTAGGAAATAAGAAATCTAACTTCTACTATGATGAGGAATTAAAGCGTTGGATTACAAAGAATGCAACCGAAGAAGAAAAGCAACAGATTAATGCTCCTCCGCCACCTCCTCCTATTAGTAAAAATAAAGTAGAACCATTATTACAACCTTCTCTTGATAAGACTACCAACATAAAGGATAATATGAACTCGCTCAATTTCTCGAACCAAAATCATGAAGTTAATATTAATCCTTCCGATTCTGATAAGGCAAAACCAACGAAAACGATTAATTTACCACCTGGAGTTAATTTAACAGGTAAAAAATCGAATGGTTTAGAGGATCTGTTAACACTTGGTGGTTCCGCGTCAAGTACAAGAAGAAAGAAGAAACCTGGCAGAGGTTATGTGAATGTTTTAGAAAAGCATTAATATATTTTCAAAAGTTATACAATGTATCATTGATACTCCTCCATATCGAAATTTTAGTTAATGCTTCGTTATAAGTATATTATTTAATAAAAGTAAAATCATAATATTGCACTATATATTTACGTTTATATCTTGAAAAATTAACTTTTTTTATTGTGGTATGTATGTCTATATGACATTATTTATTTAATAAGTTTAGTCTATTTGTGATGAGAAGTAGGTATAAACCAGACATTCTCACTCCCAAAATCAACTTCACCTATTTTAAGGAAACTTATTATTCCATTATCTAAGACTGCTATTAATATATTTCTATAACCATTTTTCAATCTTAATATTTGTTGAATATTAGGATTGTACGAGCTTATAGGCCTTTTCTTTCTTGTTTGTTTTACTGAATGAAGGCTTGATTTTACTTGTTTGGCCTTGTAATTTGATTTTGTTAAATATCTTTCACGGGGAATTCCTGATGTGAAAGAATTACGTTCCCAAAAATCAGTATCTTCAGATTCATTAAGAAACTCAAACTTATAATCAAGAGAATTGAATAAATCGTGAAGATCTTTTTTTGAAGGAAAATGTTGATTTGGGTCATTTTTGTCAATAATAACTATTTGGTAATCTGGTAGTCCTGGACTTTTTTTTTTAAAATTTGTTTGTGGCTTCCATATATCAAAAGATATTTGTAAATTATTATTGGGAGTAGTATCATTGTTTTTAATTTTGTGATCATAAAGTTCTGGCTTGCTTTTCGGTATGGTTTCGTAATTAATTAATGTCTGTAAACCATTGTATATCATTGAATTAGATAAGTATCCAAATAATTTAAAATTATAACTGCTGAAAAAAATAGATCTTCTTAACATTTTAGTAGCGCCTGCCATTAACCTGTTTATAAAAGTTATCGAACTTATTATATTAAAAACCTTATGGTTTTTATTTAAAGTTGGAGGGAAGTAGGAAGTGGGATCTGGTACTTGTGTTTCCCTTGAATTGACTATATAGCCTAACCTTTTCATGTGAGAATATACAGAAAACTCATTTATTTCAATTTGAGACTCAAAAAATGAATAAATATCTTCCATTGACAAAGGGACTGCATTCAAATCATCTTCGGTAACTATTGAATCCTTGTAATCCGAACATAGAAATGGTGTAATGGTTCCTCTTTCTGATAAATAGGTGAATTCAAAAAAAGATAGCCAACACCTATTTTGTTTATCAACTTTACCAACAGTTTGTAAGAAATTTCCTTTTGGTTTTAAAATAAATGCAGAATGGTATTCCGGAATGAAAAATGCCTTGCTCTGATTCTTAATTGTAGAGCCTCTAATAGAATTGTAAAGCGTATCAAACATTGATTTTCGGACACGGTAAAGCATATCCTCTTGAACAGTAGTTCCATCTGGTTCATAATCTTTTTCACCTCTCTTTGGTAAAGTCTTTAAAACCGTTTTTTTTGACAGTTTCGCCAACTGTGACCAATCTTGAATTTGCTCATCCTCATCTGATTCAGAGAGAGTTTCATTTGTAGTCTTCTCCAACTGCTTATTTCCATCTGCTGCAGACAAATCATTGCTTTTACCCATCTCAATTATAATCTGTTTTCAATCAGTTCTGCTCAAATTCTACCAAAAATGATCAACTAAGTTTTAAACCTAATATAAAATATAATTTATGGTTAGTTCATAAAATAGCAGTTGTCATATTCACTCCACTTTCATTATACTTATATATATATATATACATATACACAACTATAAAATAAATATATAACAAATAATTTGAGATGAAAAATATACTGGTTTTTATATATCATCCATCTAATGGCGCTATAAAAAAAGTTCAAAATCATTTTGATCTGAGCGGCTATTTTTAAACAGGATATTATAACTATATAAAAGCTGGTAAGTTTGAATTACAGAGACAAGAAGTTTTGGTTACAAAATAAAGGTTAACTGGTGCACAACAAGGTTCTGTGAGGTGAGTTTTGTGGGTATTGCGTTATGGTTTTGCTTGTTGATGTCAAACTCAATCGAACTTCTTTGGAGCTAGCGAAAACGTTCTTGGATGAGATTAACACAGAGACTACATTTAATTATGAGGAGCAAGTAAGAGCTGATTTTACTTTGGGCAGTGTGTTATCTTTGATAAATGAAATTATCAAAAAGAAAATGAATAAATGTATAAACTCTAATTTGAATTTTGAACAAATTACAAGTGAGGATTTACTGGGAGATAGACAATTAGGTATTAATTTTCGAACCACTCTCACTGAAATTCAAGTAAAAATATTGAAAAGTTTGTTAAAGGTTATATGTTATCAACAAGAAACAACTAGTGATATAAAGGAAATTATTATTCAACCAGGACAAGAAAATATGATTTTGTCACTATTCGTAGAAACTATTCAAATTGAGAATTGTTTGCACTATTCAGACAAACAGAAAAAGGAATTTAATCTTAAGAATATTCATGAAAATATTAAAAGCATTACAAATGATTTGTCAAGAACATCTTTTTTCAATAGCCAAAACTCAAGATCAAGGAATGATTTTATCATTTATTTATTTTATTGTTTACAAGATTCTACGATAAAATCGACCTTGAAATCTGACGAATTAGAATCAAATTATGAGGAAAACGATTTAGATTATTTAGAAGGTGAAACAGAATACTCTAAATCACAAATCAATGCCAATCGTATAGATGTTGAATTTTCAAATCATATAAGAAACTTGACTACTATCACATTATTACCATCAAAATCTTTTGAAAATCTATGGGAGTCACTACATTTTGATACTTCTATCAAACAAAAATTATTCAATTATGCAACCATCTCTTTAAAACTTGGAAAATATATGGTTAAAAATGGTGAAGACAGGCAATTGATTAACAATAATAGTAATAGACTCATCTTGCTACACGGACCACCTGGCACGGGGAAGACTACATTATGTAAAGCTTTATTCCAAAAAATAACAATAAGGTGTCAGATAAATGGGACAACATCGACTATAGATGATATGGGAAGTGGAATATTAATTGAGCTCTCATGTTCAAAAATATTTTCAAGATGGTTTGGTGAATCTGCTAAAAATTTAGAACTTTTATTTACTGAATTACAAAATATTATAGAATGCTACAACTCCAAAGGTAAATTTGTGTGTCTTTTAATCGATGAAGTAGAGGCAGTAGCATACTCAAGAACAGATTTGTTAAATAAAAATGAAACTACAGATAGTATTCGAGTGGTCAGCACACTATTAACATTATTAGATACATTAAAAAAATATGAAAATATTTTGGTTCTTGCAACATCTAACCTTATTGGGGCATTAGATGCTGCTTTTGTGGATCGGGCTGATTGGATCTTTTATGTTGGTAATCCATCAGAAAAAGGAATTACCTTAATTTTAGATTCAAGCATAAGAGAGCTGCTAAATTTGGATATCCTAAGTTCACCTTTAGGAATTGAAGACTTGAATAATAATTCTTATAATGAAATTTTAAAAACAATCGCGGAAACTTGTTTGGTATGTAAGACAATTAATTTTATGGGTTCTATTTTTATGTTTCTCATTAAAAACATTATTTTTAAAACAAAATATTTTTTACTAACTTTTTAAAATAGGCTAAAAATGTGAGTGGAAGAACGCTAAAAAAGCTTCCAATAAAGTGTATATCTGAATATTTTTTTGACTTACCAGTTAACTTAGATGAATTTTTGCTAGCATTTGCACATACAGTGGTAACATTGACTGAAAAAGAGTAAGTGTACTTACTAGAATAATAGATATGGAATATTGAAATGTTTCTGAGTTATGCAGTTACAAATAAAATAGTTACAACATTAAGTAGAGTATTATATATATGTATAATATAGTAAAGTCATCTACTTTAGAGTCTTGATAAAATTATCTAAGTTATATTCATCATCATATTGTGATTTGTCCCATAATTCGGATAGAACTCCAATAGCCTCTTTAGCTTTACCAGTTAAACCAGTTTCGTTTGCAACATCATCTAAGTTCTTATTATTCCTAGATGTGTCCACTTCGTTTTCTTCAACTGAAACATTTTCTGTATCAAATAAATCTAATAATTGATGGGTGTCCATTGATGCCAACCCATTATTTTGTTGGTTAACTACTGTAGAAGCTAGATTCATTTTGAATTTTTGTAAGCCCATTATCTTTTCTTCTAATGTACCCTTTGTAATAATTCTATAGACGTTAACGACTTTCCTTTGACCTAATCTATGAGCTCTATCCATAGCTTGTAAGTCATTCATTGGGTTCCAATCATGTTCAATAAAAATAACCGTATCAGCACCAGTTAAATTTAAACCTAAACCACCAACCTTCGTTGTCAATAATAGACAATCGATTGAAGGATCCTCGTTGAACTTTCTTACAACTTTTTGTCTGTCACGTGGATCAATACTACCATCTAATTTCATATATGTGACAGATGGCATATACTTTTTAAATAAATCAGTTTCTACCATGTCTAGCATGTCTTTTAATTGACAAAAAATCAATGCTCTATGTTGTGAAATAACGTTATTAGTTGGCATAATTTGATTTGAAGACTTTTTATCCATATCCTCTTCACCTATACCACATTCAAATAATAAGTTTCTTAAAGCATTAAGTTTAGGAGCATTAGTAATGTCATGCAAATCTGTCTTAGTTTGTTGCAAATAATTTTGAACCTCTTTTAATTTAGGATGATTTGGAGATAAAACTAGAGCTGGATGGTTACAAAGTTTTCTCATGTATTGTAAGGCTTGGAAAATGTGTTGTTTCTTATTGACATCGGCTGTATTCTTAATATCATTTTCAACCTCCCCTTTTTGTTTAGTAGCAAAGTCTTCATATAATTGTTTCTGTAAATCGCTTAATTCACAGTAATAATCTTGAATGATCTTTGGTGGTAGATCAGATAAAACATCTTCTTTCAACCTTCTTAACATAAATGGCAAAACCTGTTTGTGTAATGCTTCTAAGGCTAATACACCAGCTTCTTGTTCGTTGGATGAAGTTTTACTATTTCTGGAAGCCGCAATTGGTTTACCAAATCTTTCTTGAAACATTTTTTCTGTACCAAGAAATCCTGGCATTAAGAAATCGAACAATGACCACAATTCAACCACATTGTTTTGAATTGGAGTTCCTGTTAATATTAATCTGTGATTGGCTACAATCTCTTTTACTGATTTTGATAATTTCGATTGAGCATTTTTGATAATATGACCTTCATCTAGAACACAATAATTATAGTCTAATGCTTTTAAAACACCAAGATCGTTTCTGGCGACATCATATGATGTTACAATTATATCTGCAGAATTTAACTTACCCTTCAATGCTTGACGTGTTGATGGGCCTCCAGCATATACAACTACATTTAAGAATGGTGAATATTGCTCAAATTCATTCTCCCAATGACCAGTAAGAGAAGGTGGACATAGGATTAATGATGGAAGAGGTCGATATTCCACTGATTCGGATTTTTTGTACTCCTCAGCCCTTAAATATTGATCACTTGCAATAATACAAATTGTCTGTAGTGTTTTACCTAAACCCATATCATCACACAGTATACCGTGCAAATGGTATTTGTTCAAGAAAGCAAGCCAGTTCACACCGTCTTGCTGATATTTTCTTAAGCTTGCCTTTATAGCAATCGGAAGTTTAAATGGTTTGGCCTTTGATGGATCCATCATTTGTCGAATAAAGTCACGCTCCCTTTCACGACCTTTCATCAAAGATTCTGGTAATCCTTCAGGATCTGCAATACCTTCTTCTAAAGGAACCAGTTTGATGATTGACGCAAAAGTACTAGTGGCTAGACTTCTTATGTCTCTATTGGCATCACTCATACGACCTAATAATGGAACAATTAAGAAGATAACATATGGTAAAATGTCTGTTTCCATAGTAATGGCCAAATGATAAACGAGTTCTGTAGCACCTTGCCTATCTGTAGTGTTACCTGCATTATTCATAAATGGCAAAACTTCCTCAATAATAAATGACATAATACTAACAGCGGATATTTTGGCTAAATCGGCCAAGGCTCTTGCAGCTGAATAACGAAGAACTGCAAACTCTGATCTTAATAATAAAAGAATATTTGAGTATAGTGATGATATCTCATTATTTTGGATAGCCTTGCTCATATATTTGTATAGAACACGTAAAATACCTAAAGAATCTACCAGATTTTGACCTTCAGATAAATCTACTTCCTCTACACTCAAAATAGAATGTGCATTAGAAATTGGATCTATAATCACACTCTTCAATTGAGTTACATCATTGAATATCGTATCTTTATATTCCTCAAATAATTTTCTCAAAACATATATACCACCTCTACGTTTAATATGAGCTTCATGCGTTTTCCTTTTCAATAATATATCTTCATTGAGATCTTTAGACACCTCTTTAACAAGTGTTAAAATTGGTTCTTTTACATTATTGTTGGCTTGAAATCCTGGAACCTCAGACGTGTCAACACACAAAAATCCACATAAATTTTTAACAACCTTATTTGCAACATTTGATTTACCATTCTTGATTAATTTTTTAATTAAATAAGCAACGGAATCACCTGCTAGCCTTTGTAATTTCTCGTTTTCTTCACTTTTTGCATTATCCATGAGAGATCTTATTACTGGATTTAGTTTGGCTGGTAAACGTTCGAAATGTAAAATAACAGATGCATAATTGGCCAAAATACTGCTTTCACGACTAGCCTTCACCTCTTTAGCGAGTTGTATAGCTAATAGAATACGGTACCTTACATCTTCCAATGGTTTTTGAGCCAAGACTTTAAACGAATTGCCTAGTGATCTAAACATTTTTTCATAATATTCACCATAAACCTTTTCTGCAGTCTCTATACCAAATGCTTGAGGGCCTGCATCTGTTTCACCTTGCACAATTATAGCAATGCTTGGTAGTTTATGTTGAGGTAACATTCCTACATCAACGAATGTCGATAATAAGTTTTGACATTGTGTTCTTAAAGCCTTTAAGCTTGGCACTAATTCTCTGAATGGGGGTAAACTGGAAGGATTGTCTAGCTGTTCGTTTAAAATAGGTCCAACTTTTTCAATTAAAAATCCAGGAACCTCGGAATGTGAAGGATTCACTTCCTTCCAATGTGAACAAACCTCGGTCAATATTATACCTGCAAGCATTCTTGGAGTAGCAAAAGGTAAAGTCAGGCAACGTACTAAAACATTTGAAACAAAAGAATCCAAAGTTGACACCTGAAAATAAGATAATGTTATACCAAATGCTCTTGCACCCATGACTCTTGTATTTAGAATGACTTCTTTACCAAGTAGCATAACATCACCAGTAATCATAGGTAAGTCAATATTTATATTATCACTAGTTTTCGCTCCTGGAATATCACTTTCTGATAATGCTTCAGAAACTGACCTCTTTTTATCAATGTGAAGTTTGTAATGGTGAGAAGGTTTTAATATATATTGAGCCTCCATGGCATAGTTTTTGTCATTTTCACCTATAGGAGTATTCAATAGATGTAACATTGGCTGTAAGTGTTTACTTAACACATGATCTAATGTTTTTTCTGTGTGCTTATTTTTGTATTCTTCCAGTAACATCAAATAAACTTTGTAAGATAGTTGTAAAATTACAGGATTTTGTTCAAAAATGATGTTTTGAAACATTAGTCTAAATATTTTACCATTTAACCAGCCTTTTGTTGACTCATCTTTAATTGACAAAAAACTTAATAATAAATTTAGCGCAGATTCCCTTACTGAACTGATTGAGTGTCTTAAAAATGGATATAATTTTGGAACTAAAGATTTAAATGACCATTCACCAGGATTGGAAATAGCTTTTTCTTTTAAAGATTCAATTATAGTTTTATGGCAACATAATTTTGCTAATAAATTCATAATAGACCCAACACTTGAAGATAGATCATCATCTAATCTAGACAATGAAGACCAAATAGTAGTTAAAATAATACCAATCTTAGAACTGTTATGGTTCACAAATTCATCAATGATTGGTATCAATATTGATGCAGCAACGCTTTGAACATCATCATCAAGTTGATTTAAACCATATAATACAATATCAACAACGTTATCTAATAGATTATTATCCAATAAAAATTGTGTTTTAATACTCACAAAATACCGTATTCCTAATAATCCACCATGGGTAGCTTCCCAAACTTTATTTGGTTGAACAACCTTGTTTGGATCCTGTAAAATTAGTTCTTCTAATTTTTTAAATATCAAAATGGACAAATAATTATCTACGTGCAGTAAGATAGTTGCTAAAGTTTGTGCAGCAGATTCTCTCACTGGTGCAACAACAGTTTCATTAACATAGTCACCAAATCTATCTAGGGCAAAAATTGTTATCAATCTTGTGGCTAAATCATCTAACGCCTGTTTGTTTCTTATGAAATTTTCCGTTCTACTTTTACCTTTTATTTTATTTACGCATGAGCCATGTTTTTTCATTAACTCACGTAAACCCATTGCAGACCCATGTCTTATTTCCCAATTATCATGCATTAAATTGTTAACCAATAGTTCGTAGATACCTTGACATTGCCACACCAATCCTGCAACACGTTCTTGCTTCTCTAACATTGGCTCCACTACGGCTTCCAAGACAATTTTATTTTTATCAGATTGCTCAGTAATTTCTAATTTTGGATTGACTAAAGAACTTGATTCGGTTTTATTATTCAATGCATCCTTTTTAGTATTTTCTAATAAAGGTTTTGAAATGGAATTTTCTGCCAAATTAATTGGCTTTGTCGAACTATTTTTTGTTTGCATTTTCTGTTTCCTCTTTGCCATTGCAAGCATTCTTGCAGATTTTTTAGTTCCATTATTATTTGTTACATTTGATTTCTGTGTCGGTATAGAATCTTGAATTTTCACTGATGTCTCATCTACTTGTGATTGCTCAGTTTTTATAACTTTCCTTCTATTTTCTTCTATTTTATCATTATTATCTAAGTTTGCCGCTAGTAAAATCTTCCCAGATTTAAATAATTCATGCAAATTCCAATTTTCTAAAGATAAAAATTGAATATCATCTTCTAACAAATGATTTTCATTTGCATCCTCTAATTTTAGTAATATTTCATGTTCTAATTTTATTTTGGCATTTTCTTCAAGATCTTCTGATTTGACTTGAATAGATTCATTATTTAACTCTGCTTTAATATCATTTCGCTGTTCAATATTTTCATCTAATTTATCATCTTGATTTGGATCCCATATTTCTGAATGTGAAACAATCTCACCTATTGCCCTTGCAGCGGTCACTCTTGTTTCCCATTTTTTGGATAACAAAAAGGGATACACTCTTGTTAAAAGATTAAGAATGTCCTCTGGGTGCTGTTTTGCTAGATCACCCAATTGAACAGCTGCCATATTTTTAACTAGCTGGGTAGAACCAGTCTCTATCAATATAACTTGTCTATCTAATCTGGAAACTTGTGATGTCATGGTTGATGAAGGCTCGTCACGTGCTCTTGATAAATTATTTTGTATGTAAAAATAGTATATGAATAGACACGAGTAATGAATTTTTTCCGGTAGAAAATAAAATGCCTATATGATACTAAAAATGAATTTATAAATTGACCTTAAAATATAAGATTCAATTTATAAATGATGCAATGCAAATATGTTTATAAAAATTTCCTAATAAAAATTTTCAAAAAATAAAAAAAAAATTAGCCGCCCACGAAAAATTCGTACGAATTTTAACTATGTATGCAATGGAGATTTTACAGCTTAGGAATAACTCAACTTAGACTCTCAAAGTACTATATCTAATCGTATGCATCCCACTTATAAGAATATAGACAATACCAAGAATAAAACAAAAAACATAAATACCTACATAAATATTTATATATAAATATTATATTTACAAAATACACATCATCCGACAACCTTAAATTATTAAAAACGAAATAACCATTTTTAAACAACTTTTTTTTTTGGAGAAAAGAAAACATATAGAAATTTGAACATCAAACAATGTCTGTATATATATAACACATAAATGCATCCAACGAAAAAAAGAAGGCAAAAATCTTAGCAGACACGAAATTTTCTTCAGTGAGACACCGGCACCGAACGGCAGAAAAGCGGAAGAAAATTTTTACACTTCCATTGGTCACTATCGTAGAGAAACTGTCGTAGCAAGTGGAAATCCGAACGCCAATTTTTTGGTTTTTAACAAATGTTTGTCGTAATGCTTGTCAACAATGGAGATAGTGTGTTACCCCGCTTGACTACAAACTGTCGCTAGTGTTGTCCGGTGAGAAATAAACGCCCAGTAAGCTTACATTGCATACATAGGCATGGTTGATAAGTAGTAGATGGGTGTCTGTTTAAGGGAACTGGTCTTACGGGCTGTGATATAGACAGGGTTTGGGTTTGTTATATAGAGAGAGAGGTTCAGTTGAACCGGTGATGAACTGATAACAAAATAGTCTTATTCATAAATAGCTTGTATCATGCGCACATGACATAGAATACATTTTTGGTTGCCTGTGTAATATCAATAAATATCTTAGTAGTGGGTTTGCTGATGAGTCTGCAAGTGTCAAAAGGAAACTGTATTTCGGTAGAGACAAGAGGTTGGTTGCCATTGAAATATTGAACTCGTTAATGGAGTGTAATTTCTGATGTATGCGTACTTTGCGTATTCTGATCGTTTATGACGATGAGCATATGCCTGCTGTCTTGTAAATTTTTTTCCACTTTTCTTCCCTTGGTAAATTGGTAAGTTAAAATTTTTCAACAGGAAGGTTCCCGTCTAAGAGAGAAAGTTTTCCACTTGTCTACAAGGAAAAAAGATTCGGCGTTCTGCCTGAGAAATTCGAAAATTAAGCAGAATCTCTTTGTAAATTAGTAGGATTTTTCTTCTAATCAGTTGCCGTTTTTCACTTCCCTGTTGGTGCTGGCCAGAAAAAAAATTTACACTACTTCTCATACAATGAAATATTATTTTCAATTCCGACACATCTGCATTTATATATATAGTTGTAGGTTTTTATGTATATTTATATATATATATTTAAAGTCATCTAATATTTTCATTAGTGTTAATCTTATTAAGTTTGTATTAATTCTGATTTCCAACTAAAAGGAACCAAGTAAATAAGACAATATGCCAAGTATGTTATAATTTAAGTTTTGAAAACAAGTTTAAATTATAATAAGAGGTTCGGGTCCTCATGAGAACAGTATTTGAAGTATTATAATGAAATAATAGCTATATCATGTTTGTGTTTTAGCACTTTCATCTCTCTGCTTAAGTGGTCTGAATTCCCGACACTTCAGTTCCATTTCAGATATCCTTCTCAAATTCTACGTTTACAGATGTAGAGGAATGTTGAGTTAGTTGAGAGATGTGGTTGTTGAAATTAAATCAAATTTTGATTTAATTAACAACAGTGCGAAATACTAAACCGTGTTGAACTTTTTTTGTTCTAGCTTGATTCCATTCATTGTATTACCAAGTATTTGAATTCATGTCGACTCTTGTTATCTCTTATATATAATTTTATCTTAAATACAAAAAAGTGCATTCGTTTTACTAACCTAGAGGTCGTATTATTTTCGTTGTTCGTCTTTAAGAGATGTAAAAATGAACAATCAATTTGAATACAATCGAATTTTAATTAGGAGCTCCAAGAACTTACTCTAAGACTTACTCTACTCCAAAGAGACCATACGAATCTTCTCGTTTGGATGCTGAATTAAAGTTAGCTGGTGAATTCGGTCTAAAGAACAAGAGAGAAATTTACAGAATTTCTTTCCAATTATCTAAGATCAGAAGAGCTGCTAGAGATTTATTAACCAGAGATGAAAAAGATCCAAAGAGATTATTCGAAGGTAATGCTTTAATCAGAAGATTAGTCAGAGTTGGTGTTTTATCTGAAGACAAGAAGAAGTTAGATTATGTTTTAGCTTTGAAAATCGAAGATTTCTTGGAAAGAAGATTACAAACTCAAGTCTACAAGTTAGGTTTAGCTAAATCTGTTCACCACGCTAGAGTTTTAATCACCCAAAGACATATTGCTGTTGGTAAGCAAATCGTCAACATCCCATCTTTCATGGTCAGATTAGACTCTGAAAAGCACATTGACTTTGCTGCTACTTCTCCATTCGGTGGTGCCAGACCAGGTAGAGTTGCCAGAAAGAGAGCTGGTAACGCCGCTGCCTCTGAAGAAGCCGCTGAAGAAGACGAAGAATAGATAATTACGTAAATATAGAGTTATCAACTAAATAATTTTCCCTTTTACATTAATTTATTCATTTCCATTGTCATTTTCCTTTTCTACCTTTTCATAATCATTAGAGTAAACCAATTCCATATTGTACCATTGGTACTACCATGTTCCCATATAAATATCTATATATACTTTATTAAACGCTAATAACAGATTTGTTAAATAATTGAAAAACTTTCGTGTGACTGCTACACCCACACATCCAGCCATGAAATCTTGAAAAGTCCATTTATTTTTTCTTGATACTTTGAAAATTTTCCGGATGATAAACATTTCAAAAAATTTTAAATTTTCCAATTTCCAATATTTTTCAACCAAACAAAACAATTTAGACCAAAATTATTCATATGCTAGTAATGAAGAAAGTTTCACAAGGTTTGAATGCCCAAATTCTACTAGATAACTATTGTTAATGAAATTTGTTCAGATTCATTGCTAGCTTGTCCTATGTTAGTTACTATCTAATATGGAAATAATTGTATCAAGATTTTGCCAAACAATTCACAATTCATTTGATTATAGTACTATACTCTATTCGAAATATCGAATGGTATATAAAAAAACGTTGGTAAAATTATGATATAGTTTTGTAAGTTTCAATACGAAGATACCAACTACAAGAGCTATAATCAAAAATGGGTAAATCGTATGTTATATTAATGAATATATACACAAATGTGAAAACAATTGTTATAGAGTGAATCAGTATATGAGAATTAGAATCGAGTAGAGTCGAACTGTAACTAGCATATTAGGATCGGTGTATAATGCTTGAGATAGAGGATATCATGTTTGGATTACCTAATGATTGACTAGTTAATATGATAATGAATGCGTTAACTTAGGAGGTAGCGGCTTATATTCCTTTGCAAATAGTATTTTTATTTTTATTCTAATAGTCGTGCGTTAGTTAAAACAAACGTTTAAGTTTTGATAACTTAAATAATATTATATGTTATGCTTCTGCTTCTTTTTTGATATGAAGGAAGCTAGAAAGCTATAACTTTTTATTAAATCAAGTGTTAAAAACTGCAGTGATTCGAAGGTTGTGTTTAAAACTCTCTAATTATATCGATTGATTTCATCTCTAAAATGTGTTTTGAATTACCAATAAATTTGAGATAAATTTTACTAACAACAATATAAAATTGTGATATTGACATTACATTTTATGAATTAATTATTTTAGACACGGTTACAGATCTCGTACTCGTTATATGTTCCAACGTGACTTCAGAAAGCATGGTGCCATTGCTTTATCTACTTACTTGAAGGTCTACAAGGTTGGTGACATCGTTGATATCAAAGCCAACGGTTCTATCCAAAAGGGTATGCCACACAAGTTCTACCAAGGTAAGACCGGTGTTGTTTACAACGTTACCAAGTCTTCCGTCGGTGTTATCATCAACAAGATGGTTGGTAACAGATACATCGAAAAGAGATTAAACTTAAGAGTTGAACATGTTAAGCACTCCAAGTGTAGACAAGAATTCTTAGACAGAGTTAAGTCTAACGCTGCTAAGAAGGCTGAAGCTAAGGCTCAAGGTGTTGCTGTCCAATTAAAGAGACAACCAGCTAAGCCAAGAGAAGCCCGTGTTGTTTCTACCGAAGGTAACGTCCCACAAACTTTAGCTCCAGTTCCATACGAAACTTTCATCTAATTCATTCGATTGTTATTTTCATATAGAATTGCCTCATTGTTATTCACCTACTAAATATATAATTGTATTTAATTAAAACAATTGTTAACATTAAAAAATTCGCTTTCTTTTTTAAATAATTATATATATATAAATATTTATACTAATTTGAGGTTCCAACAGACCTAAATTACAAGACCTTACAATATATCACCAGGAATTCGCATTTATTTAAAACTGTAATTTCATTTAACCCTTTTAAAATCTACATATAAGTTACTGTTAAATCAAACTTCGTTAACAGTAACTTACACTATTGGATTATTTAGTGCCACTATACAGACAGATTATACCAAGTGTTTTAAGATATAACATATATAGCTTATTCATATATTTCATAAATTTAAAGTCATCTTTCAAGAAGCAGACAAAGTATACACGAGGATGTCATTTAATAATAATAGCGACAGTTCTAGTAATGATGCTCCTTCGGATAATAAAAAAAAATACAGATCTAAGACTAAAGAGAACCTAGCAAGGGCATCACAAAAACCTAATGTTAATAGTAGAGTAGAGAAACCTTTAAATTCCAAGACATCATCATCTTTAAATTCTAAAATACTCACAAAAGAAAAAGGATATAGTGAAATGAATAACAACGTTACACTTGGAGAAAAGAGTATTTTCTATGAAAAAGATTGGAATCCAGAAGGTTTTGCACCTTTAAATCAAAAAAACATCTCATATAAACTATCAACTTTTGTTCGCAAAGGCAAAGCAATTGTGCCAAAACTATGCGATCTGACAAACATAAAAATTCAAGAAACAAATGGAGACAAAAAATAATCTCGATTAAAATATTAACATCTAGTATCAGAAATCTAAGTGATATCTTTTGCAATATAAGTTACGAATGAACTTATCATACATAACCTTTAAAATCCATTAGTTTTAACCTCATCTCGATATTTTTTCGTATTGCATTTGTACCTATTAATTATTTCAAGCTTTTTTCATGTAACCACTCGCATAAAAAAAAAGTAATTTGAAAGACAATTAAATTATATAATAAGAACCATCAATTTATTTAAGACGCACAAGAGGAGACTAGTTAATTTGCTTAGTGCCATATCAGGTAATATATATAATAAATTGAGCTAAGCATAATGGGGAAGCCAGAATGGAAAAGGCTTCTGTGGTTGAAGCAAGACTATCCTGATAACTTTACTGATCAAAAGTTTTTGCAAAGAGTTAAAGAGTATGATAGAAAACGGTTAGATTATTCAAATTCCCCATATTCATCATTAGAGAATTATAGAGTGGTACGATCTGATTTCCTTAATTTTTTTCAAATGGTGTTAAATACTTCAATAATCTATATTATATTTGCCTACATTCATGTTTATGGTAAAGACCCGACCATTGTCACAGTTATAGTTACGTTAGTCATTGCATCAATTGTTCTATTCAAAGATCATAATAAAGACCAGTTATCGTCATTATTGAACATAAAATCCGTCATTATAATAATATTCAGTATGCTAACATTGTCACCTATTTTGAAATCATTATCAAAAACAACTGCATCTGATTCCGTTTGGACATTATCGTTCTGGTTAACCCTGTGGTATATTAGTTCTATCTCAAGTTCAAAAGAATCTAAAACTTCAAATGTTTCTACTAATCTATTGGTAGCAGTTGTTAGCATATTATCTTCAAGATTATCTACCTCAACACATGTATTTTGCTTTATGCTTTTATGCATCCAGATCAATGTTATATTACCAAATTTGTTAATACCATCAACTGTATTATTCATGCTTTCGAATAGTTTTGCTTATATATTCATTACACACGCTCTAGGATGGATATATACCATATATATCACTTTCGGTACCCTTTTATATATTTGGTTACTACCAAAATGGTTTATATATTGGCAAGTTCATTATAGAATGTTAGATGACGCTAATTCATCTACAAAAGAGGCTTTGTTGACAACTTGGGATGCCAAGAAGCCTATATTAGATTAATTTCATTAAAAATCAATATAATATGTAATCAAAACTATAATCACATATATGCATATAACATTACACTAATTGACTGATGCTCCACCAGCCAATAAAATATTTGCTGAAGTATACTTAACTTTATATACGGGGGCTTTTTTAGTGAAATAAGTGGCCATTAAATCATTAGTAGCTACGACTGTTCTACGTCTACCATATTCTTTGATATCTTGATTCATAGATGTAACATTGTCATTTCCTAATCCTGTATATGTTTCTTCGGGCTCTAAACTTGGTTCATGTGTATTTTTCTTTATATCCCAAACTCTTACAGAATTATCAGCACCAGAACTTACTAAAATATTACCAGCTTTATTGTAGGATAATGAATAAATTGGATTTTTACCATGACCGCGCATACTTTTAAGCTTTTTACCACTACCGATATCCCAAACTGTAATAGTTCCATCTTCATTTGCTGTCGATAACCATCTACCATCTGGGGATACTGCAGTCACAGTGACAGCAGAAGTTTGTCCAATAAATAATCTGACTGATTCCCCACTATTAATATCCCACATTCTACTTGTCTTGTCACTTGATCCCGTGAATACATAGTGGCCATTTGGATGAAATGAAACACAATCAACATCGCTTAGATGCCCAGCCAATATTCTAACAGGGTATAGACGATCGCATGACCATATTCTAGCAGTGTTATCACTGGAAGCTGTTGCGAATAGATTATTCCCTGTTGGTGAAAAGCTGACATCCCAGATCGGTTTTTCATGACCTTTGTATGACACTAATCCTTTATATGTATCGGTAGACCATAACCTTGCAGTCTTGTCACCAGATCCAGAAAGTAAGTACCTATTACATGGACTGAAGTTAACAGAATATACAGTATCAGAGTGACCAACCAAAGTTCTGTAAATTGAATTAATTTGACTATAAGCATCTGTATCCTTATCGATTGAATTACCATTCAAAGACCAAATCTTTATGTAGCTATCTTGAAATCCTGTCGCAGCTAATGAATAATCATTGCTGAAATCAAGAGAAGACATATTTTTTTCGGTATTTGTGAAAGTGTACATGCTGACACTGGGAAGGGAAGTTTGATTACCTGAAAAATACAGTGACTTAATCGATTCTTGGAATTTTTTTATTTTATTTTGAAGGTCAGAAACAGACTTTGCTGATTTAGTTGATTCCTTCGCGGTGGTTGGAGTGTTCAAATTAATTTCATTTCGTAATATAGATTGGAAACTGGCATTATTGTCTTGATTAGAGATGGACTGCTTAGGAGGATTTGGAGATTTTTTGACAGTATTATCAGTTAAATTATCATTCGATTTACTATTTTCATTCAGTTCATTATTGACATGATTCAAATTTGGCGATGCTATTGAGTTATCATTATTACTCTTTTCATTTTCTTCTTGTTTTACATTATTAACATCTTCTTCTTTGTTATCTATCTGTTCGTCTGTATTATTAGGATGAGAATCTTCGTCTTTGACATGTAAATTTGTGGAATTATTACTGCTATCTTCATTAACTTTATTTTGATCAACATCGTCTTCCTTTGGTTTCAAGAGATCTTTCTCGCCGCTATTACTTGTATGTTCTTCATTATCTTCGGTAGTGATAGGTTCAGGATTATCTTCTGACTTTATGTTTTCGGAATCATGGTTTCCATTTTTTTCCTGGGACTCGTGTTCCAATTGTTCACCACTCTTAATAGGTCCATTATCTGGTTGATTAGAAAGTTTAACATTTTTTTGAGTGGAAATATCATCATTTGAGCTCTTTAAAGATTCATTTACTGGAATTTGTTCCTCTTCATTTTCGTTGGAATTGGCTGTTTCTTCAATTTTTATATCTTTGGCATCTTCTAATTCAGCATCAACCTTATCTTTCATTATTTTAATCACATTATTTTCTAAAGATTCAGTTAGATTTACTTCAATTCTACTAAATATGCATCCCAAAATAATTTGACCTCCAATTTTATAATTGTCTACTAATACTGATATTAGAGAAAAAAAGAGTTGTTGTGATATGCTAATTTCAAAGTTATATTCTTCAAAATTTTCATTATTTGGTTCATTATTTTCATTTTTTAAATTTTCATATAAATTAGTTATTATTGATTTATTATTTTCATTTATAACCAAAATGACATTTTCCTCATAAAAAATCTTTAAAAATTCAATATTTTTCAATCTGTAGAACTTTATTAACATAGTAACAAATACAGGATATAAGAGAAGATTGGTTAAAATAGGTTTCTGAATCGACAAACTCTTAGCTATCCAATTTTTCAATAAAATAAAACTTCTATAATACATTTTATAATCATCAGCATTAACTGAATCGCCTGACTTGTTATTTATTGTATTCCCTTCAGCATCTCTTTTAGCTGGAGTTGCCTGATAAGGATTGGTAATTGGTCTTATTGTAGATTTATATTTTGAAAGGGAATAAGAGTTTTCTCGAGGTTGTACAAAATTGGAATATTTAGGTAGTGCTGGTGAATTGTAATTATGCGGTGTCAATGTTCTCGAACTTTCTGTTCTTAGCATCACTTCCATTCTATGGAAACCTTTTTTATTAAGAAACTCTAATAGTAATCTATTGACATCATTAGATGAATATCGACTATGAGCTTGTGGTTGATTATTCTCCATAGTATTATTATTAGTTTGACCAGTGTTTCTGTTGCCATTAATATTATTACTGGAGGGCTTATTGTTTGCATTTATATTGTTTACCTGAGGAGTAAAACCTTTATCAACTGAAGTATTTTTTCTGCTAGTATTTGCTGCTGCTTGATAATTTGGAATCATGTTCGCATATGGCATTGATGTACCAGGCGCTGACTTCCCCGGTACTAATTTTTTAGGAACGGACTTCCCTGGTACGGACTTCCCTGGTACGGACTTCCCTGGTACTGACTTCCCTGGTACTGACTTCCCTGGTACTGACTTCCCTGGTACTGACTTCCCTGGTACTGACTTCCCAGGAATGGATTTCCCCGGAACTGCCTTCCCTGGCACCATTTTAGTTGGAACTGCTTTGGAAGCACTATTCATCCCTAACACACTGTTCCCTTGTGACCCTCTATCCACACTGTTATTAACATCCATACCCAAATTCTTGTTTACACGGGACATCATTCATTAAGATAGGAACTACCACTTATATTAATTTTTATCTCGAATCACAATTGAAAAATGATCTGTAACTAAAATTCTCAATTAAAAAGCAAAAATAATCAAAAAAACAAAAATCAAAAACCCTTAGCAATTCATGCAACACCAGATACTATATTTCTCCAATTAATGACACTAATTACAAAGAAACAGTTACTCGTAATAAACTAATAAATTAATTCATCACTGCATAATATATTTATCTATAACTATATTTAAATTCAAGATTTTTAATTGTAACAAAAATATAATAATAATTATCATGAAAACAATTAAGGAATACATATATTTAGCACGTGACAAGTTTATATCACATTTTTGCCAACCAGCACAAAGACGGAACCTGCATTTGCGTCGCTACCATATACAATGCAGCAACCGGGTAATGACGCTAACCCGGACGTGCTACTTACCAGGGCTCACTTGGAAAAAAGAATCTCGTGAATGCTGACAAGCGAGCTGAGCTTCCTGTTTTTCTCCATTTGGTAAGCAATTCCAGTTACCAGAGGACATTTACAACGTGCTTGCACAGAGAGAAAGAACAAACTCTCTGAATGGCACTCGTCTACATGGTACTAATTCTTTTCTCCAAACGAGTATTCTGCACTGCTCCAACGTCTATAGATCAAAAAAATTTCAACCTTCGCTGCCACTGGAAAAATGGTCATTCAGGTTTTTTTCACTTTTTCACTTTTTCAGTTTTCCAATCGTATATAAACCGACTCAACTTCCTGTGTTTTTCTCCAAACTCCCGAAAAAAACTCCAGTTTCCAGTATTTCCTCAATTAAAGGAATCACGACGTTTTTTGTCATGTCAAAACAAGAAGCTCTTTCTAGTTTGTAATTAGTGGTTGTTGCCCACTTTAATCTCCATTCTTATTAGCACTGTCATCTGAGATAAGTTAATATCTTACCTTTATAGTAAGCAGTTAGAGTAAGTGATTGTTTAATTACTATAGCATTTGAATTTGTACCAGGTATTGCAGTCTCTTTGGTTCAACCTTTGTTGTACGCACATAGTAAATTAATGGTTATTTAGTCAGATTACATTGTGTTACATATTATTAGTCTATCTATCCAATAGTGTCACTTTGAATTACCATTATACTACTAGTGTAGAGTTTGTACGCTTACCTTCCAAATTAGTGTCATCTGTATCTGTAATTTAAAGAGTTTATGGGTTCATTAGATAATACTGATATCTGTGATAATAATAGCTCATAATGGTATGTATATTGTTGATTTTAATTTAGTATTAAAGTTTTGAAAAGGTTATTTTATTGTTGTTGTCTATTCTGTTTGGAAAAAAAAAGATGTTTTACTTTTTGTAGTTGTTAATTATACAGTATCATTATTTTGAGGACTGTATATATGTACTGATGATTATTTTTATTTGAAGTGTGAAATCTAAGAGAGTGGGATTTGTATAACCAAAAAAAACATTGAAAAATCGTTCTGAAAGAGATCCTAATACATTAATTATACTCTTCTCCATATTAATTATAATTAATTTAACAAGTATAGTGTCAGGTTATATATTACTTTTACTGTTTGTGTCTTTTTTAAAGTTTGTCACGGTAACTTTTCATTATTTTTATATTCGCAGGCTTAAAAAAAATTATAAATATATTTGAATATTTATAATTTATATTTATTATTTAAATTAAGGCTGGGCGGTTAAATTTTTAAATTATTAGTTTTTGTTTAAATTGATTTTATACAATACAAATAATAATGTATTTATAGAATTATTGAAGCTGAACGGATAAGTGCATTAAACAGTTGAGATAGAGATAAAAGATCATAACATTGATTGGAGAAGGTGTGAAGATATAACGCGATAAAGAGTTTGCATATAATAAAATTTTGGTGAATTTTTTTGAAGTTTTTTTAAAAGCTTTTTATTGAATAAAGGATAATGGATTTGAATTTTTATAATACACACATTAACTATAATAGTATTAATAATATTGATAATACTCTGCGGCGTAATTTTACTGTTTTAGGCGATGTGAGTAATCATAGAACGGAAAATAATAAATTGATAAGTTCTATGTCAGCAACAGATTTAGCTTCATTGAGAACAAGAAAGAATGTAATAAAATCCATTTATTCAAATGAGTTGTCTGAATTGCATAAATCGCTAGTGATAAATAATCCTAACAACAACATCATAAATAGTAATGATAACGATGATGATAATGATAACAATAATGATAATGATAATGATAATGATAACGATAATACTGATCTGAATGATTTAGGTACTAACTTTTTACAAACCTTAATATATAAACAGAATAGAGATCTTAATTTCAGTGGAGGCAATGAAAATATCCAAATAAATGAAGTTTTACGAAACTTTTACGCTATTGCTCAATACATTTTTCAAACATATTTCAAAGTGAAAAGTTTAAATGATTTAAAAAGTTTAAAATTGATTGATTTGATCATTGATCAAACTTTTCCAAATGCATTAACCTTGAGAAGATTAAACGAAAATAATTCAAGTATTCCTTATGAATATTATAATACTATTTCAAGAGATGAAGATATTTCCAAATGTCCAATATTTTCAATATCAATTAATTTTTTGATCAGATTTTCAAATATTGATAATGCTATTACAATAAATGATTATCAAGATATCAATTTAGTAGACTCAAACTATTTATCGAATGTTGATACAAATTATTCGGACAAAAATTTTTCAAATACTTCAGCAAATAGTATAAATACAAAGTTACAAAGAGATCAAGATTTCGATGTATCAGATGAGCTCATATATCTAGTTTATCCTTGGTTAAAACAATTCGGTAATGATATCAAGATGTTAGATAAGGATAATTATAAATTGAATTCATTCTTTGAACTATTTAAATTTGTGGGGAAAGTAGTAATACAAGACATAAGATATTTGATGATTAATGAAACTTCAAATTTAACAAATATTATATTCTTTATTAAAAAATTAATACCAGATTTATTCTTAACTGAAACTTTTAGAAATATTGAAAGAAATGAGAAATTAAATAGGTTAGAATCTAACGTAAGAACAAGCTTCTCCAATACTAATAATAATGGCGGTAGTATTGATAATAATAATAGTAATAACAATGGTAGTAGTAACTATTTTTGGAACGGAAGCTTTTTCTATGAAAATTATAATACAAATAATGATAGAAATAACAATGATATTAAAAATACATCTAGCATGATAAATATGAAAAATGGCAATATTATACAGGATAATTTATCAGGTTTATTGTCAAATGCATCAAACGAAGATATTATAGAATCACCTCAAAAATTGGAGGCTAATTTTTTGAATTTGGCCAAAAATTTAACTACTGAAAATGTAAAGTTAAATCGACAAATCGCAATGATAAAATCTGACTTAAATATAGTTAACAAAGTTTGTAACCAAATTTTAGAAACACAAAAAGAATTATTGACTAATTATAATAACCGCAGAAATAATAACAATAATAATATTGCTAGCAATACCAATAATTTTAAAAACTTCGACACCTTCACTAAGCAATTGTATAATAATCAAAATAAAAATAATAATGGTTTAATTATATTAGATAAAAATAATCTTAACCAGAATACGTTGAATAATTTGGCACAATATGTTGAAGAGATGCAGCAGCATTCTACTGGATTTACTAATAAGCTAAATGATAACAGTAATATAATCAATAACCTATCAAATTTTAATAATGAAAATAGAGTCTCTAATAATATTCAGGGAAATCAAAATATGTTTTCAATGGGAGAAAATAATCAAAGATTAGATTATCAAACACAACAGGATTTTTTAATTAGAGGTTTAAAAAATGCCTTTAGCAGAAATTTTGATGTCAATAATAGTAGTAACAATAATTTAAATGTTGGCATGAATGGGATACAAGAAAATAATATACAAAACTCATTTCCAACTTCCACCCAAAATAGAACAAATATGTTTTCTCCGCCACCGACAAATAATTCAAATGACTTAAACTATCTTTCTCTAGTTAATAAAAGAATGAGATTAGCAGATAAGCAGACACCGTCTAGAACTGCCTTAGATGCATTATTATCCTCATCTATCAATTCACAGAAATTTCTAGAAAAAGGCGATGGCAAAGCTGAGGTTAATACTTATCAAGGGAACTCGTTAACCAATAATAACAACGATAGTGTTATTGGAAGCAGTTTTGGAACTAATACTAATATTAATGTTAATATTAATGCTGACCAGCTAACCAATAAAAATGCCAAGGTTAATAGCGGTGAAGCTGAAAACAATTATGAAGATAGTAACGATGATAGTAGTATGTCTAATGAAGGGCAATCAAGCAGTGAATCAATGGAAATTGAACCAATACTTAGAACCTCTAAGGAACGTCCTATGGGACTGAATTCTACTATGTTGTTAGATGCAACTAATGACAATGTTATAATAGGTAATCTTGAGAATGATATCAATAATGAAAAGGAAAATAATAATATAAACTTAGATGTTCCCTCTAAAGGGGGTGAAACAACCTCTACCAGTGCTACTACTGAAATAGAAGATGTTAATAATAAGGAATCGAAAAAGAAGAAATATAAGAAAAAATTAGATAAAAATAATACAGTGAAACCTAGTCCAAATGCTGATATTAAATATAAATTATCAAGAGATAATAAAACAATTTGGGATCTTTATACGGAATGGTACATCGGATTTAATGGTAAAAAATCGGTAGTCGAACTTATCGAAAAATACGGTTGGAGACGTTGGAAAGTCCATGATGATTCTCATTTTTTTCCTACTAGAAGGATAATTATGGATTATATTGAAACTGAGATAGATAGAGGTATTAAACATGGTCGTTTTAAAAATCCTAACCAGTCAAGGGAAGATATCAGAAAGATTTTAGTTGGTGACTTGGAAAAATTCAGAATTAACAATGGTTTAACATTAAACTCTTTATCATTGTTCTTCAGAAAACTAGCAAAGGATAAAAAAGAAATATGCATTTTCAAAGATTTTAAAACTTGGGACGTTAATCAAATGACTGATGATGAGAAGATTAAGTATTGTAAGAGAAAACATACTGACATTAAAATTTGATGACTTTTTTGTAAATACATCCATCACAACTATATAGTGTATTCACACTATACAGTTGTCCAAATGATAATAATGACGTATTATATAAGTAATAAATTGTAATTGTAAATATAATTGTAAGCGATAGAAAAAATCTTGAACGTTAATCTTATATAAGAATTTATTAATTTATTTATCCAAAAAGAACGAAATGGAATAGCTTATTGAATTCAAACTATCATTCTGTTAAACTATAAAATAAAATGAGATGTTTTACTTTTTGCTTAGGTATTCTTTAAAATTCGGACACATTAATTAAGAAATTCTAAATAATATTCCGAAATATGCAAAATTAAAACTACTACTATTAAGAAATGCTACTATCCCTTATCTAAATAAAACTTTAAGACTTTTAATTTATATACATATTATGTTATTATAAGTAATATAATAGTGACCTTAATTATAATAACTCTTTCCATATTGAATTAACTGATTTGGAAATAAAAAGGAGTGACCAAATTTGAATTAACTCATTTATCAACTTAATTTGTTTTATCTATGTGTCAAAAGAGCAATTATTTTATTCAATTAATTTACATAAGTCAGAATTTATAGATTATTTATCTAAGAACAAGAGGATATGGTAAATAGGGCACTAATTAAGATTAATAAATTTATAATACCTAATGAATTTACTGTGAAACAAGCGTTAGAACTTTTGTATGTAATAGTTGAGAAGCAGTATGAAAATTTGAAGATAAAGTATGCTAAGATTGAAGAGGGTATCAATGTAAATGTTGATGATGTTACGAAATTGTACAAGGCAACAGATTCACTTCTGAGTGAATTATATGAAAGTTTGCTTATGATTGAGGACCATTTTAAATGTGGTATATTATTAAATAGAGAAGCATGGTTAAATACAGAGAGTTCTTATGTAATTGATAACTTTATTCTCTTAGATGAAGATATAAGAGTGGCTAGGTTGAATAGTAAAGAGTTTCTTAAAGAAAATAAGAGTCAATATAATTTTTTACAAAAATTTAATACATTGGGCATAAATAAAACAAAATTGGGGAAAAATGATGATGAAGAAGAAGAATATGTTTTCAGAGAAGCTCAAAAGATTAGAAGACATAGAGAAATAAAGGCAACAAATGATATAAAAAAAGAATTAGAGAAACAGCAAATGTTAGAAAAAACGATTGAACTTAGGTTAAGAAATGAACTGCAAAAGGAATTTGATAAAAAATTGGAGGAAGAGAAGAGAAAAATGATAAATAAGTATTCTAATAAAAATAAAACAATTATACCAATTCGGACGAAGTTGCCTGAAAAAATTAATAAAGCTTTACCAACACCTATACAAGGCTCTCAGGTGAGTAATGCGCCTACTATTAAACCAACTAGACGATCGTTTGACACTTCTAAAGTTACAGCGGATCAGACAAAGAGTAGGAACTTACAACGGACTTCATTGGACATTCATGAAATTGGACATGCTGCAAGATTAGCTTGGACCTCAAACTCAAGTATAGAAAAAAATACTTTGCATAGAAAAAAGAACAACCCTGTTCCACGAAGAACGCAATCCAGTGAAGCAATAAAAAGCAATTACGAGGCCATCAGATCAGGTATCCAGAGGAAGGCAATCAGCAATCAAAATAGAACTACATCCAATGTAAAACAAGACAGTACAAGTTCTCAGACAAAAAAAACAAATACCAATAATACAAAAACTACAGTAAAAGCTAATGCATCAAATAGTCCTTCAACTCCTAAGAAAATAAATAAGAACGTTGATGTGCATAAGAAGGATGAAAATAGTGTAAAATTATTACAGGAAACTAAGATAGAAAAAGTCATGACTTCACTTGTTGGTGTAGATAAAGGTGCATGTGAACTGATATTGAACAATATATTAGTTCATAACGATGAAGTCCATTGGGATGATATAGCTGGTTTGAATTCTACAAAGGAAACTTTAAAGGAAGTTGTTGAGTATCCCTTTTTGAGACCTGACTTATTCATGGGTCTTAGGGAACCTATTAGAGGGTTATTACTATTTGGTCCCCCTGGTACAGGTAAAACCATGATAGCAAAAGCTGTTGCAACGGAATCAAATTCAACATTCTTTAGCATTAGTGCGTCTTCATTACTTTCCAAGTACCTAGGGGAATCAGAAAAATTAATAAAGGCTTTGTTTTATTTAGCCAAAAAGCTATCACCTTCCATAATATTTATAGATGAAATCGATTCATTGTTGACTTCAAGATCTGAAAATGAAAATGAATCATCAAGGCGTATTAAAACAGAGTTATTAATCCAATGGTCGTCTCTTTCTAACTCCACTGCAAAAGCAAATTTAAACGAAGGTGAAGATAATCGTGTTTTAGTTTTGGGTGCAACAAATTTGCCTTGGGAAATAGATGAAGCTGCAAGAAGAAGATTTTCAAGAAGATTGTATATTCCTTTACCAGGATTAGAAACGAGATTGTATCATCTAAAAAAGTTATTACAATATCAGAAGAACAATCTTACCGATGAGCAGTTTCTTAATGTTGCAAAATATTTAGACGGGTATTCCGGATCAGATATTACCGCTTTAGCCAAAGAATCTGCAATGGGCCCAATTAGAGAACTTGAAGGTGACCTTCTAAACGTAACGGTCACTTCAATTAGAGGGGTCACAGAAGATGACCTCCTCAATGCCATGAAAATTATAAAGAAAAGTGTTTCAAAAGAATCTCTGGCAGATTATGACATGTGGTCATTAAATTTTGGAAGTTCCGGCGATTAAATAATGCAAAAAGGACATATATAAATCGTATATACTTATATACAATGTTAAGCACTAAATTATGAATATTTCAAGCAATTGTCTAATGCCACAACAATTAGATTGCTAGTCTATATTTAAACTTTTTGGATTAATTGAAATTGTACTTTCTAATCATGTACTGTCTACGAACGTAAACTGGCCAATAGTAGAATCCTGCATTAAGTAAGCATTTGTTTATATGTATTTCTATATATGTGTGTGTCTACAAATTTATGACTATATTACGTGCTCCGAAATATATACCTGAATGTTGGCGCCTGAAATTGATGCTTTGGGTAAAAATTTTAATACAAAATAGTGAATAATAAAAATAACTTCATTTTTATTAAGGTTTTATCATTAATGGGTATTCGATAATGCAGTTAAGTAATCATATGATCATTTATTGTTCTTAATTGTATTGTGTCTCATTTAGTTGGAGAGTAATTTATGAAATATCAATATTTAAACCTATATCCTTAATTTTACTTTATTGAAAAAATGAGGAGGTTCTCATCCTTTAAAAGGCCTTCTAAGTATGCCATTATATTGTTGATGACTGTCATAACTGCTTTTATTGGTGTGTATCATCATGAAAAAATGAAGGAACATTTGGGAGCTTTTCCCTTGGAGTCGTTTTATGATTTCCAAATATTTGAGAATTTGAATTCACAAACGGCTAGCAGCATTGTAGAAGAGGAAAGTATTGGAGAAAACTGGAATGATGCAAAATATAAGACTGTATTTGAAAGGCTAACTACTCCATTGATTAAAGACATGCCTTCTTTTTCAGATATATCGGGAGATCCAAGCGATTCAAAGGAAGTTAAAGAAATTTTTGCAAAAAGACATGATCTCTATCAGAAAACTATGAAAACCCCAATTACTGAACCTAATGTTGATGATTTGGTACGACCAGGTGATCCATTAGCTGGTAAAGCTAATGCTGCAATTTTATCATTAGTCCGTAATCAAGAACTCAATGGGTTGATACTTGCGATTAATAGATTAGAAGCAAGATTTAATGGAAAATTTAACTATCCTTATGTTTTCTTGAATGATGAAGAATTCACTGAAACTTTCAAAACTAGGGTAAAGAGAATTTTACCAAAGGATAGAATTGTAGCATTTGGTAAGATTGATGCAGAAGTTTGGAATATGCCAGAAAATATTGACAGAAAGTTATTTCAAGAAGCTATTGAAAGAAATGAGGGGATTCAATATATGGAAAAGGAATCTTATCATAACATGTGTAGATTTTTTTCCAAAAATTTTTATAAACATCCACTACTGAAAAAATACAAATATACTTGGAGATTGGAACCATCAACAACTTTATTTTGTAATATTGATTATGATGTATTCCAGTTCATGGAAATGCATGATAAATACTATGGATACACTATTAGTGTTTTTGATAGTCCCCAATCAGTAGCATCTTTATGGAACCATACAATGGACTTTTTAAAGATGCATCCTGATTATATTGATCCTAATGGTGCATTTGAATGGTTAAAAGATAATGGGCAAAAACCAGAAAACTATGACATAACAAATGGATACTCAACATGTCATTTCTGGACTAATTTTGAAATTACTAACTTGGAGTTTTTACGAAGTAAACCGTACGAGAAATTTGTTGAGTTTTTAGATGCTCAAAATGGGTTTTATTACGAAAGATGGGGTGATGCTCCAGTAAGAAGTCTAGCACTAGCCTTATTTTTAGATAAGAAAAAGATTCATTGGTTCCAAGATATTGGTTACCAACATGACCCATATTTCAACTGTCCAAGGTCCCCAGCAGGCAGCAACAGATGTCAAGGCTCTTGCAAACCAGGAAAATTCTCCACTTGGGAGCCATTAAATATTGAAAATTGTCAAGGTCTTTGGTTAGAATATTCAATGGATGACGAAACTAATTTATATAAATCAGGTAGCACATAAGAAATTATATAGAAAATATAAAATTTTAGGTAATAGCAAATAAACAAAAAAGAGCTAAATCAAGCATCACTTAAGAAGGAATTGATCCATATATTAATACTATTATTGTTTTGCGCAATACTTCATCTTTTCAAATCAATCAATTTAATGTACTAACATAAAAGTTATTAATATTAGAACTAAACATTAAAATAAATTAAAGCTTATGGAAAGTCACGTGCCATGAAAATTAAGAGCACGGCGATTGTCAGTACCATATCGCTACACACGAGCACTACAGTCACTGCCCATGAGTGCACAGCGACGCAGAAGAAAACAATTTTTCTTCTTTGAGTGAAAAATTCGTTGAGCATTTTTTGAATCTTCCTACATGTATTCACTACAACAGTTTATATCATCACTACGTATACGAACAATCCACTCAAGAAGTAACAAACCAGGCAGCACTGTGCCACATTTGTTTCTCAGCGTAATGCGACTTGATGGGACCCACAAAAGTTGTTTGAGTATCCATGCCGTACCAAAGGAAAGGACTCAATCAAGGTAAGTTTCTGCGTCAATTGTTTAACACATTTTTACAAAAACATATGGAGGAACAGCCCTAAAATTACCGTTGGTCAGAATGAAAGAAACGCTTGGTGGAAATAACGCTTTCACTGTTACTATTACTATTACTATTAGCATTAGCATTACTATTGGTATTGAAATCGATCTAAAAATGATTCTTTGCTTCCTAAATATTTTGTAATTGATTGGTGGCGTTCACAGCACAATAGTTCACGTGTATAATGAAGTTTAGAAATTAAAGGGGAAAGAAGAACCTAGAACAACATCAGACTTCGAGCCTCAATTGCACCTTTGTGTTCGATGAGGCAATTACTGTTACTAATGAAATTTAGTTGATGAGTTAATAGTATAGTCTCCTTCTTCAATTGATTAGTTTCTTGATGAATTAATGCTTCTAATTGCAAGTAATAATCTCTAAATGATAGATTCCCATTGTTGACCGACCTGTCTTTGTATATTTCTAGTGTGTACCTGGTTTCAGAAAATTGATCAATTGATAAAATAAATAGTATATAAGGGGGGTGTATCTTATGTTTAAAAGTTGAAGTTTGGTCAATTGTATTTGTATTATCACTCTTAGATGCATAAAAAACATCAACAACAAGAAAATTAAATAGCTAACATTATCGTTACTTCATTTTCTCTACGTTAAAAAAACTAAATAACCAACTCTCCCCTTCAAAAAAACTTTTTAATATCAAAAATGGCTTCTTTACAAAACAAACCTTTAGAAACTAAAGATTTCAAGTTCCAATACATTTCCATTCTACCATCTGACCAAGACCAAGGTGCTTGTAAATTCCCAGTCAACATCAACTGGACTCAATTCGTCAAGGACAACGAAACTGTTGTTATCACCGGTGCTCCAGCTGCCTTCTCACCAACCTGTTCCGTTTCACATATCCCAGGTTACATCGCCAAGCAAAAGGAATTATTAGCCAAGGCCGACCAAGTTGTTGTTTTAACCGTCGACAACCCATTCGCTAACCAAGCCTGGGCCAAGACTTTAGGTGTTACTGACACCACCCATTTCAAGTTCGGTAGTGATGCTGGCTGTCACTTCATCAAATCATTAGGTTTAGAATTACCTGTCGGTGACGACGTCTTCTGGTCCGGTAGATGGGCTATTGTCGTCAAGAAAGGTGTCGTCGTCTACGCTGGTAAGGAAGAAAACCCAGCTACCGACGTTACCGTCTCCTCCGTTGACAGTGTTCTAGCCCACTTATAAATAAATTAAAGCCAGGTAAACCTTTTGATAAGGCATGACCGCTTGCTTATGACCGAATAATATACATCCTTTTTTTTCTACATAGCTCAGTATTTTAGACATTGTATCTACTACGTAAATAAAGTTAATACATGTTTGTCCAGGTCTGATTTATTGTCCTCATCGACGCACAAGTCCATTGCCATTGGGAAAATTCTTTCCGATGACTTCCAAGGAGTACATACTCCGTCAAGCAATATCGTACTCAACTCTTTGTTAAGGACATTCTTGAATAACCGCTTTCCCATACAAATTTTCACAAGAACATCGTTTTTTGTTCTCTCCACAGCATAACACAACTCTACAGCCGTTTCCCAACTGCCGGATGAGTCTAGGCATTCCAATAGAAGGACATTAACCAATTCAAGACACATACCCATCAATTAATTGAGTACGACTCCAGTGCAGTCTCACTAAAACAGCCATCAACAAGTACAAAGAGACAAGAAATATTCCGATGTCTTGACATCGGAATATAAAGAATGCATTATATAAGTGCATCGACAACCGAATCCGGAAACCAGATCCGATCGAGATCCGAAATGTCCAGACTCGCATCCACCTACCGACCCAACACGCACAAACCAAACAAACAATAGGTTACATCATCTCACAACAAGTACAGACAAAATCCAACACTTCCTGATCAGGAAACCAAGTCCTGCTACTTTGTCCCGTTCCAAGCAAACCAATCCCATTGTACTGGCGATTTCTTTCCCAGAAGAAAAATTTTAGTTTTTGTCCCAGACACAACGCATCACTGCTATGCCCAATGCAGCGAAAGAAGAGAGATATTACAATGCATGCCACACTCATTTGTGTGCAGATGGAGCCGTTACCTAATACGGCGGCGTCCTCTAGCAGTCCGCATATTGTCGGATCGCCGGGTAGCATGCCGAAACCACACAGAAAAAAAAAAGTGGCCCGATGCGGCCGTAGCAAACGATCGCTTCCTCGGACGTTCTTTCTTTTCTCCCGAAACAGCAATCTAATAGGCTGATGCTCTTCGATGCGCGGCTATCGTCTGGTCACCGACCGGTTTCGTCTTTTCCATTTTTTCGTTTTTTCTTTTTTTTGCCTCTTTCGGCTCTTCCTTGCCATGCTATGCTCCCTGGCCGACCGCAGCACTCGGCGGCCGCCGGCGTGTTGTTCACCAATCATTACTCAATGGGTATACTTGTTTCTTTTTCCACCCTGCTCCACTCTGTTCTCCATAGGTTCGTCCGTTCCACAGTTTGTGGTATGTTTTTTCCTTACAAAATAGAAGCACACACCAACTAATTAGCTCACTTTGTGACAATTCCTGCAGGAAACCACTCTCCGTTTCAGGACATCCAAGTGTCTTTCCGGTATTTTACTATAGCGAACACCAACCTCACTGTTAACATTATAATATGATGATCCAGTACACACTATAAGAAATAACCTCATGATTTATCGATGGGAAAGTATCTCAATAGTATCCTTACTAAGAGCATCCAAAGGATGCAGATTTATGATCTAGAGTTCATGAGTTGTTTTTACAGGATGGTTGCAGTGAATCATCCTTGTGTCCTAGTTTTTTTTCAGGTAGACGTTTAGGACAAGTTTTGATTCTGAGATGAACAATCTGCAATGTCAATTGAATGCCAGGATCAAAGTTAACTTTTATGGTCTTGTATACACACACATACACACATGTACATATATATATGACAGTATTTTAGCTTTGGTATCTTATCTATTTTCTCTTGCTTTTGTATATTGTACAGTCTCATCGCACCAGGCCGATATATAGACACACATACAGGTAATATCTATACTTGTGATTACAGAGATGTTGAAATCGTTTGGGTTTGGTAGAAAAACTGCTGGTAAGACGACATCACCTTCGTCTTCTCCGAAGAAGAGTTCAAAGGTTCCAAGAAAAATGAACTACGATCCGAGTTCTTTGCCCTTAGTGGTTACTCAATTTAACTCGAATAATAAGCATATGGATCCGGTGGACAAGGTTATCAAAGCTGTTAAATCGAATGTTTCCCAAGGCAAAACAGACCTTTCTTATGAGAAAGGTGATTTTTTTTATGTTATCAATGAGACCAAGACTTCTTATTACGCTACGAACCCTATTAGCGGGCTTGTTGGGAAAGTTAAGAAACATCATTTTGAAGAGTTCAGTAAACCATCACAAAGACTATTGGATCTACAGGACCTTTTCCCTAGTGCTAAATCAATTTGTTCTTCTAAAGGTAGGATATCATTTGATAAGAGTGATATAGAACCATCTGTAACGCTGCATGCTGTTGCTGTTCACAATTTTTCTGCTGAAAATGATGAAGAATTGTCAGTAAATGTAGGGCAAACGTTCATTATATGGGCTCACCATGATTTCGAATGTTTTGTAGCAATGCCAATGGATAACAATGATAAAATTGGGTTGGTTCCAGTAAGCTATTTATGTATCATCGATCCTGAAAATGGTACTTCCTCAAAAAATGAGGTTAAAGATGATATAATCAATTCTAATCTTCCAAGCATTGAAAAATGGAAAACTGACTTGAGAAATCAAACTACTTATACAATAACGTTGGATTCCATTGAACAAACAACACAGAATATTGAATTTGATAATTTAGATGAACCATTCGATTACAGTTATTATGATAACAGTAGTAGAAAATCATCTATTCCCCTAAGTAAAGTTTTTGCAAAATGTAAGATAACAGCAGTTACGTATGAGAAGGGTCGTTACTGGTTTGAAATTAGATGCAAAGCTGTCGATAACGCTTCAGTAACTATGCTAAAGAGATACTATGAAGATTTTTTTGAATTACAATCTAAAATTTTCGACCGTTTCCCAGAAGAATCTGGTACATTAAAAAATGCAAAAGGTAAATATACTGAAAAAATAATTCCAAGTATACCTTCGCCAGTTTCAAATGTGAATGAAGAAGTTGCATTTTCGAGAAAACATCAATTAAATAAATATTTGAAGTCATTACTAACTTTACCGGATTACATTTTACAATCTTCAGATATTATACAATTCTTTGAAGTGAAAAAAAACGGTTACGATTTTGTTATTGAACCAGAAAAACATCAATATATATTGTTACCAAGTTCTGAAAAATCAAAATCTGAAAGAAGATTCTCAAATCAAAATTCCGATGAAATAAATTTCGATAACGTTGAGAATATCTTAACAGGTGATGATTTAAAGCTATTCGAGAAGCTCTCCCTTGAACAAAAGAAAGTGGATTCTGATAGTAGTGCTTGTTCAAGTCCTAGAAACTTTAAATTACCAAACGATAATAAAACAAAAATAAAGTTTTACTATCAAGATGATATTTTTGTTATAAGATTAGATGATAATACATCATTAGATGATCTGAAAATGGAAATATATAAGAGAATTAATAAACTTAATTTTAAAATTATCGTCAAACTAACAGATGGAGAAGGAGAAGAAATAAAATCTGACGCTCATATATCACAAGTGATTCAAGGTAAAATGAAAATATCTGTCATAGATACTTGAGTGTATTTACTTCCTTAATTCCCACATCCTGATTAATAAAGTTCAACCTAACTTTCGTACTTTTGCATATATTTACATTGAATTTTGTGATACCCAATATAGTCAAGCAAAAGTTATGATATTATTTTGAAAACTATATAATGTAACACTACTACCCTACAGCCAATAACTAATTTTTATAGACCTTAACTAAAATTTAATACTATTCTGCTTTAAATTATAGAAAGATTTTTGATTATAGCTACTATTTGTTCTTTGAACTTTAAATTATTGTCAGGGATAAACTGTTCACTAATCATTAGGTTACTAATTTCTTTTATCTTATCCTCTGTATAATCCAGAGAATGACTGATATTACGTAAATATTCAATTGTATCTTGTTTTGGTTTCAAATCTTTTGGTTTCGCTATTATAGTATGAAATAAAATAGTACCACCATCTTCATGTTCCAATGCATATCTTAACCCATGGATAACTGGGAAAGATAATTTTCCTTCAGATAAATCTTCAGCAAAACCTTTATTTTTTATCATTGTTTCATCAGTTAAATTTTGATAATCATCTCTTACTTGAAATAAAATACCTATTAGATTAACTAATGGAACCAACGTTTTCAACTGAGATTCTGATACATTACTTAATCTTTCCATTATCCTAACTGCCAATCTAAATAAACCACCAGTTTTATTCATTACCATATTGAAATACATTGATTCTGTGGGAATCGTGCTTGGGAAAGAATCTCTCCAATAAATATCTAAACCTTGACCCCTATGCAAATTTATCAGTTCCATATTAAATATGACTAAAAGATCCTTCAATAAGCTCCCATCATTAGTCTCCTCTTCATCTAATCCATTAACTTTCACTGATGCGATTTTTTTTAATACAGCCATTGCTTTAAAATACATATAGTTAGCCGAATTTATTGTCATTGGCATCCCATATTTCAAATGAGCAGTTTGTATCCCTCTTCTTGTTTCTGAATTATCCTCTATATCATCAATCAGTAAACTTGAAGTATGCAAAATTGAAATCAATTCACTTAACAAATCTAACCTCACCGAATCAATTCCATAATATATATTAAACGTATTAATTAATTTCCTTCTAAAATTTTTACCAGGTTGCTGAGCTAAATGATTATACGGCAATTGTATCAAAGCTTCATAATCTTCATTCCAATACGGTTTAGAACCAACTAATGATCTTATATCATCCATTTTCAAATCGTTTAAATTAATTTCAAAATTCACACTAATATTTTACAAAATCTTATAATGGCAAAGTAACTTTAAGAATAAAACCAAACCAGACACTGAATACCTCGATACTATACCACTCTCAAGTGTAATCCTATGCTGAAACACATATAATCAGGGTTTAATTATGTTCAGAATTTATAAGTAATTATAAATATTCACCTTATTTTTTATATACGGTGAATATAAATTATAAGCACTTTATAACAATTTCAAATTTCTAAACACTAAGAGGTTCAGATACTTAAACTAAAGAGTTAGTTTAAATGAGTATTTAGTGAGATCGAAGTGTTCTAATTGAGCACAGTCAAGTGATATTTATAGCTGTATATGCTGTTTTAATTGTAAGTTTGTTAGTAGAGTGAGTTACCGTGGGTATACAAGAGTTTGCGGAAGATTTGGCAGTTCTGTGATAAAGGTAAACTTATTTGCGATTGGAATAAAAGAATAATATAAAAGTAAATAGGTATACAATGGATGCTATACTATTTAATTTGCTTGGAGATATCCCAGCTGTAACTAAGACATGGACATTAGGGAGTTTGGCTCTGTCGGTGTTGACTACGGCTGAGATTATTGAACCTACGAGAATAATGTATAATTATGAACTAGCATTTAAAAAGGGTCAATATGAACGAATATTGTTTTCATTGTTTGATTTTGGGCAGTTGGATATAAAGTCTCTAGTGAACTTGTGTATTAGTTGTTCTAACCTTTCGATGTTGGAAAACTCCTTTCAGGACAAGAATAGTTACATATGGGTGCTATTCCTCATTTTTTCATCAACTTTATCTATGACAGCGTTCGAACAACCTATTTTTTCATTGGCATCACTTATGAATGAGAACTTGGTATATTACAGACTAAGAAAGAATCCAGATAATATAAATTTCCAAATATTAGCAGGTTTTAATATCTCACCTTTGGTAGTACCCTTATACATGAATGCAATGCTATATTTTGTATATGAAAGGAGTTTATTTCAAGTAGCAATGAATTTTATTCCAGGCCATCTGATGTTTTTCATGGATGACATTGTAGGTAAAATATATGATATTGATTTTACAAAATCACCTTATACAAGATTCATAGAAAAAAACGATGAAAGTGAAGACGACGAAGACGACGACGAAGAACAGATAACCAACACCGCCGAGGTGCAATCAGAAGAAGTACCTCTGTTGCATGAGGAAAATCAAGAAGATGATGAACAACTGAACGATACTGCTTCGAGTGTCACCCAGATTGAAGCAAATTAAAATATTGCCTGCACTAACTCCAAGCTCACTCCAGGCAGCGAAACATGGCAGCGAGCATAACGACTCAATAACACAGAACAAGAATAGAAGACCCAGGTGTATATATATAGGTGTATAGGTATGTATATTGGCAAAGCATTGATCTCAAAGGGTTTTGGTCACAAAATCTTTAACCCAATTCGGACATAGCACGTGACAGCTATTTACTTCCAAAATTTTAATTTCCTATTTAGGAAAACGACCGCAAATGTTCGTTTCAAATGACGTATATTTCCTAATTGGGTAATAATTAGGATTTTTATATATTGAAAATAATTCAAGTTAACAATTTGACATCCATTTTTATAATTCATAGTACAAGATATGCCATCTGAATAGGTTTTAAACCCAGGATAAGTTGGTCTTAAGCGGGTGTACGTTGCTTCTAGACAACGAGACCTTTGTTGGAGTACTGACTCTTTTGGAGATTTTTTTTAAGGTAGCAGTGGTCAATTGCTTTGGAAGACGAGATCTTAGGTTCAGTCAATTACGAAAAAAAAAAGACAATATAAACATTAGTATACTGTGTGAAGCTCAGTTTGATCACCTTTCGTTTGTTTTTTTGTTGGATCGAGATAATCTTGATTCCGTCTGTAGACTTAACAATAGAATTTTGTATTCGGTGAAAATCCCAGGTTTTTTATTTAATTATTGTAATTAGGAAGCACATACACAGATACATACATACAAACACACGATGAATACTGCATTACCTTCTATCCAATTGTCTGTTGACTATACCTCTTTGGCAGATGATATTAATGATTTTTTGTTACACTTTAAAGAGGATGCGCTAGAGAGTGTTACTGAAGGTACAGATTTGAATGGGATTGATGAAGAGTCGTTCAAAGGTCCAAAATACTTGGGTATATTGCAAAAAGTTGCCAATAGAGAAATTGATACTGTTACCATTGAATTAGATGATATTTTTAAATATCAATCTGAAAAATTTTTAGAAGGTGGGAGATCAAATTCTGATCTATTGGTTGCAATTGAAAACAATACAAACCATTTCATAGACTTATTTTGTAAAGCTATTGACAATATCATACCTTTACCAACAAAGGAAATGAACTATAAAGATGACGTTTTAGATGTTATATTGAACCAAAGAAGATTGAGAAATGAAAGATTACTATCTGAGAGAACAAATGAAATCAGATCCGAGAATTTGATTGATTCGGATAATAACAACACTTCTATTTCACAGGCTTTGAGAGATGTCGCATCTTCTGAGACAGATTTGTTCCCTGCTGAACTAACAAGACGTTATTTTTTCTATTTTAAACCTTTATCATTGAATAATGCTGCACGTCGTAGAAATGAAAAATCTCCAAGCGCTATTCCAATGTCTGTTAGACAAATCAAAGGTAGTTCTTTGGGTAAATTTATCACTGTCAGAGGTATCATCACTAGAGTTTCAGATGTGAAACCATCTGTAATGGTTATTGCATATACTTGTGATACCTGTGGTTATGAAATTTTTCAAGAGGTGCATTCAAAAACTTTTTCACCATTAACAGAATGTACCTCAAGGGAATGTCAACAAAATCAAACTAAAGGGCAGCTATTTATGAGTACAAGAGCCTCCAAATTTAGTGCTTTCCAAGAATGTAAGATTCAAGAATTATCCCAACAGGTGCCTGTTGGTCACATCCCAAGAACGTTAACGATACATATCAATGGTTCACTGGTAAGATCGGTTACAGCTGGTGACATTGTCGATATCGCAGGTATATTTTTACCATCCCCATACACCGGTTTCAAAGCATTAAAAGCTGGTCTATTAACAGAAACTTATTTAGAAGCACAATATGTTCGCCAACATAAGAAAAAATTCTCTAATTTTACATTATCCACTGATGCAGAAGAACGTATTAAAAAGATTACAAATGCAGGTAATGTTTACGAAAATTTGGCTAAATCTATTGCTCCTGAAATTTATGGTAACTTAGATGTTAAAAAAGCATTATTATTATTGCTTGTTGGTGGTGTTTACAAACAAGTTGGTGATGGTATGAAAATTAGAGGTGACATTAATGTCTGTTTAATGGGTGATCCAGGTGTTGCTAAATCTCAATTATTAAAATCTATTTGTAAAATTACTCCTAGAGGTATTTATACAACTGGTAAGGGTTCTTCGGGTGTCGGTTTAACTGCAGCTGTTATGAAGGATCCTGTTACTGATGAAATGATTTTAGAAGGTGGTGCTTTAGTGTTAGCCGATAATGGTATTTGTTGTATTGATGAATTCGACAAAATGGATGAAAATGATAGAACAGCAATTCATGAAGTCATGGAACAACAAACCATTTCTATATCTAAAGCCGGTATTAACACAACACTAAATGCTAGAACATCAATTTTGGCAGCTGCAAATCCACTTTATGGTAGATACAATCCTAGATTATCGCCACTAGATAATATCAATTTACCAGCAGCTTTATTGTCAAGATTTGATATTTTATTCTTGATATTAGATCTTCCAAATAGAGACGATGATGCTAGACTAGCCGAACATGTTGCCTATGTTCATATGCATAATAAGCAACCAACATTAGATTTTGAACCAATTGATACTGATTCAATGAGAGAATTTATTGCATTAGCAAAAACAAAGAAACCTGTCATGAGTGCTGAAGTTAATGAGTATGTTATCAATGCATACATTAATCTAAGACAAGATTCTAAACGAGATATGGATTCTAAATTCTCCTTCGGTCAAGCAACACCTAGAACTTTATTAGCTATCATTAGATTATCACAAGCTTTAGCAAAACTGAGATTGGCTGACACTGTTGATGTGGAAGATATCGAAGAAGCTTTGAGATTGATCAGAGTTTCGAAAGAGTCATTATATAGAGAGGTCAATGGTAAGAAAGATGATGAAAGTCCTACTACTAAAATTTTCACAGTTATTAAAAAGATGGCTCTCGAAGATGGTAAAGAAGTCAAATCATTATCATTTGAAGCTATTGTTAAATCAATAAGAGCAAGAGGTTTTACTATGTTACAGTTAAATAACTGTATTCAAGAATATACCTATTTAAACGTATGGCATTTAATCAATGAAGGTACAATTTTAAAATTCGTTGATGATGAATACATGGAACCACAAGATGGAGTGCCTACTGATTCATTCCCAACCCAAGAAGTAGCTGGCGAAGGGAATGATGTGATAATGAAGGATTGATAATCCTGCATCAGTTGTATTATATTCTAGCTATTGTTAATAGTTTCAAAACCATTTCATATTTTTTGTGTATTATATTATATATCATTATTATTTAACTTTCCAATTATTGTCTTTTTAAGACTAAAATATTGTTACAAACCAACCAATAATCATAACAATCATTTAACGTTTCTACCATATCAATAGTGTCAGTTTATTCAACCATTTAAGCCATTATTGTTAAAGAACTTGATTTTTTTATATATAGTGTATATTCTTCTTTTCGAAAAATCTAAGCATTAAAATCATCGCATACAAAATCAATCAAATAATAAGGTTAATTGATATAATAAGTTATAGATCTGAAGGTAAAGATAGCTATTTAAAAACCATTAGTGTCCAATTGAACTATTTCTTGGTGATATATAGGAAATTTAACTAATCATCAATTTTCAATAGTTGGCCCTAACATTTTTAATGGCGATTCCAGCTTTGATGAGCATCAGAATTATAAAGTTGTGAAAACGTTGTCAATTACAATCCAATTGCAAGCAATAAACAGTTGTAACCATATATGTCAAGACCAGTAATATCTGTAAAACCCAGTTATAATTCGGTAGTAAGAGGTTGTCCTGGTTTACCTGATACACTTCCACGTATTGAATACGAATTGAGAATTCGATCTAATGACGGTAAAGAATTTAGAATAGAAAGGATAGAGGTTGTTTTGAAAACTATAGAAGCTTTGCATGGAACTCATACTTTCAGTTCAAAGCCTAAGATTGAGAAAACTTCTGTACATTATAAAAAAAATATAAAACTGTCTGATAATGTTTTGTTGGGTATCGATCTTCCTTTGACGATTGGTATTCCAGATCAAATAAAAGAAACTAATTTTAATCCACGTTTTGGTTATACTATGACATCCCTTGATTTTAATGTATTTTATTTCCCAAGTGACTCATCAGAATTGTCAGTAGAATCGTATTCTGAACCTATAAATATAGAAAGATACACGTACGCACCTTCTAAACAATTGTTCCCACCAGTTAAAAAAGCTTTCCATTCTCCAGACAAAAAATTTATGGTAGAGCTATATATTGATAACCCATGCATTACAACAGATGATTTATTAAAAATAAAAATTGCAGTTAGACAATCACCATCAACCTATACAATGTCACCTCAGAAGGGTCTTTTCAATAAAAAAACGAAGCTTAAGAGTATATCATATGAAATTAAAGAACTTTTAGAAGTCCTTGATGCTGAAAATGTGGATTCAAAGGATAATATACTGTTGCATTATTCACAACCAGTAAATGAAACTCTTTCTTATAATGAAATTAAATTAAAATCCAATTTGAGAGTTTTCACTAAAAACGAATATTTTAAAGAATTTGAGACTACAATGCAAGAACCTGAATTTTTGTATAAAATACCAGATGATTTTAAAATCGATAGTACAAATGACATAAATTCAAAGATAGAAACTAAATTGATTCAAAATGGTACTGGTGACAAAATTCCATTTCAATACCACACATCAATAACAACAAATGGAAACCTCTATTCAATAAATCATGTTCTTCGAATAAAGTTTAAAGTAAGCAATGGCAGAGATTTTGAGATTCATCATCCAATAATAATATCACCATGGGCTATCACACAAATTAGATATGTTGAAGAGATAATTAATCAAGAGAGAGAAACAGCAAGTTTCGCCCAACAATTTTACGAAAGTTATGGAGGAATTAAAAGAAATAAGAACACAAGATTACTGGAGTATCCATCTTTACCACCTGTAGTGTATAATAATGATGAAAAGACTTTAAAAAACTTGAATATCTTATTTAATTTTGACCATAAAAAACCTCAACGTATACCATTCCTAGGTTAACAAAAATATGAAGAATCATATTGCACAAGATATGTAAAAATATAGACTATAAATCATTTGGACATTTGAAACGTCAACATTATCCAATAATAAATCAATTCCAAAAGGTTAACATTGACAATTTCACTTTATAATATATATCTTTCCACCAATTAATATATATTCATTATTTACTTAGCTTGAATTATGCATTCACAATTATAAAACAAACTTACAGACACATGCAAATAGTCTTCTAGCATTCCATAGCTAATAATATAGCAGAATAGCCGTGTTATGAGCCTTCAATTGACTATATAAAGCAAATAACAATTGCTTTATTCTTCTTAAGCTATACATTTATTTTTATAGTACGCTTTTTAAGAGAAGTGCATTAAAAATATAGTAAATATTATAAATATTGAGCTCATTTTAGAAGTTATTTCTGATTACGATATTTGCTGCTTGACCCATTTGGGAGTTATCATAAGATTAGTTATAACTTTAGTTTACAAGGTACAAGTGGAATCGCTTGAAGTTTCAATGGCACACTATCATTCTGCATTATCGGATGAGATTCCACTCTATGATAATGCTATAAGTTTAAAGGATAAAGAAAATGTTGAATCATTAGCTGATATTTATTCTATTATAATTGCCACTGACAATGTTGAAAAGGCTTATCTTAAAGACAGTATAAGTAATGAAGAGTATACTACATATATCAACAAATTACTAGTTCAATATAAGACTTATTTGTCAGAAGGAAATGAAAATTTATTAGCACAATTTGGCGATCTGACCTCATTTAAGGAGAAATATGATATAATAGCACCGAACGCTATAACGAGATTAGAACGAGGTATTCCAGTGACTGTAGAGCATGCACTGGAATCAATTGGCGAAAGAAATCTTAATAGTGACAAAGATGCTTTATCATCGAACATTATCAATACTAATAGCGGGAAAGATATAGCAGAAGCTACAGGTAACTTTATAACAGTTATGGATGCATTAAAGTTAAATTATAGAGCTAAAGACCAACTGCATCCTCTTATGTCTGAATTATTATTAAGCATTAATAAAGTTACAAGATCAGAATTTAAGAATAGAGCAAAATTAGTGGAATGGATTGTTAAAATTAATAAGATGAAAATGAAAGATGTTTTATCGGAAGATGAGGCAAGAGAACTCTTGTTTGAATTAGATTTGGCTTATAAAGCCTTTTATGCATTACTTCGTTAATAATAAAGGTTATACATAACAAAGATGTTAAGATCATACATATTGATTCCTTTTAAGGGTAGCTCAAATAATCATTTGGTTCTTTTTAGGATTTTACTACCAGTGATATTCTTTTGAAATTGTTCAAATAATTTCAAAGTTTCTAGTTCACGTTCTGTTTGACCGTTACTCTCAGATATAACATCATTTTCCAAAGGTGAATTATCAGATTCTATACTAGATTCTGTATCAGATGCTATGGTCGGTTTTGTACTGCATTTTTGGATGTCAGGCAAAGCTTTCTTATTATCATTTTTAAATATAGGTACACTTCTACAGTTCTCAGCTTTGTTTTTATTTATTTCTTTGACACTATTATTATCCAGGTCTTTATTATCCTTAATACTTGATGATATTTTAATCTTCATTTTTTTCCTTAATGGAAGAATTGTTGGACCATCATCATTACCATCTTCACTATCATCATCATATAACAGATTTATTTTATTTGGTTGTTGAAACTTATTTCTTGAAGTCGAAATAGTAGATGCATCTGAATTTTTAGTAGTCGAAAGATTAGGTTTGTGATAGTTAAGGTCTTTAAAATATGGTATCGTTACCTCTGCTGAGGTAATATCCACAGGATATATAAATTTATGATCATCATTCAGTTCAGAATCACATATATCTCTAAAAGAATAAATAGTTTTATCCACTAGTTTACCAAATATCACCAAATTTCTTATTAGATTATTTTTTTTCATAATATCAAGTTCTTTTACAGTAATTACCAATTCATTATTCTTAATATCCCAAGCAACTAGGCCACCTCGACTAAATTTTAGTCTATTATTCCTTTCCCTTATTATCTCACTACTGTTTAATTTTAATACCTGTTTTACGGGATTTTTCAATAGTAATAAATCGTTATCTTCAGAAAGTTGAGTGAATTGACTCTTATCAACACTCCCATTTACACATTCCTCTAAAAAATTTCGAGTAAGCAATGGACACTCTTTAGCCCAGAATTCAATATTTAAACTACCTTTACTAGTTTTAAGAATGCATTTTGCAGACGTCTGAGGCTCAACACTAGTAGACATCAGTCGGAAACTTCAGGATTAGAACAAAAAAAAATTGTACTAAATATCAATAATCTAGATTATTAATTCCATACCAACAATGCCAGTTTAATATAGTATATCCATGCAAACTCAATCCCAATTTTAAAATTATCTTTGACCTCTGCTTGCATATTTTTTATACCAGGTCTATTTTTCACTTATTGAAAATTTCACTACCATCATGAAAAATGCAAAGTAAAAATTGTTCATTTAAATAAACATTACTCAGTTTATCAAATACGACTACAATTGGATTTGATATTCAAGTGAATGGCCACTGGTGAGTTAACTAACAACGTTGCTTTCTCTATTTGAGTTCTGGATATAGGAAAATTTTTATCTAATAGTCGAAGTTTGAATAAACGAATATTCTTTTGGGACAGTTTCAAGTCGGTTGTATTTTAACTTCTATATTGAAACCGATTTACAATAGATGCCAGTAACTTACAGACTTACGATGTTATCTGCTGTTAGATATGCTACACGAGCTGCTTCTGTGGCTCATGTTTTGAGACCAACAGTGCTAAGAAATTCGGCAATAATTTTGACTAGATCATTGACATACTCGCATAAATTATTGGTTGAAGAGAAAAATGATAAAAGCAAGAAACCTCAATCGATTTTAACTGATGATCTATTATTTAAGGCTGGGGTTGATGTAGATGCTGAAAACATCGCCAATGGTAAAAATACTGTGAAAGAGGCCAAAGAAGACAATGATTCATCAGAAGCTATGGGTCAATCAGACAATGCTAGTCCAAAGAAAAAGAAGAAGAGACAATCTTCAACTGATATTAAAAGAGAAAAATATGCTAATTGGATGTACATTTTTTCCTTTGCCTCTTTAACCGGTTTAGGTTTATATATGACTAGAGATTGGGATGAAGATGAACCAAAGGAATTAAAGGAATCAGTTCAAGATGGTTATACCCCAGGTTTAATGTATCAAAGATTTAGCGCCAGATTGAATAGCATTTTCTCATACTTTCAAGAACCACCATTCCCAGATTTACTACCACCTCCACCTCCACCTCCATACCAAAGACCATTGACTTTAGTTTTAACTTTAGAGGATTTCTTGGTTCATTCCGAATGGGATAAAAAACATGGTTGGAGAACTGCCAAGAGACCAGGTACTGACTATTTCCTTGGTTACCTATCTCAATATTACGAAATTGTTTTATTCTCTTCTAACTATATGATGTATAGTGAAAAAATTGCTGAAAAACTGGATCCAATCCATGCTTTTGTATCCTACAATTTATTTAAGGAGCATTGTGTTTACAAAGATGGTACTCATATTAAAGATTTGTCAAAATTAAACAGAGATTTAGAAAAGGTTATAATAATTGACTGTGATCCAAACAATTACAAATTCCAACCAGAAAACGCTATTCCAATCAAACCTTGGACTGGTAAAGCTGACGACGAATTATTAAGACTAATCCCATTTTTGGAATATTTGGCTACTCAACAAGTAAGCGATGTCAGACCTATTTTAAATAGTTTTAAAGACAAAAGCAACATCCCCGTCGAATTTAACCAACGTGTAGATAGATTAAAGTCTAAATTCTATGATGACGAGAAAAATAAACAAAACAACTGGCTATTAAAAACATTGAATTTATCATTGAGTAATGCAGCTGCCGGTAACTCAACAAAGTTCCCATTAGACATGATCCGTGAAGAAGGTGAAAAGAACTATGTCAGATTCATGAAATTAATCGAAGAAGAAAAAGAGAAAATGAAAATGCAACAAGAACAATTAAGCGGCCAGACATTCACATTGAAGGATTACGTCGAGGGTAACATACCAACTCCAGAAGAACAAATGAAGCTACAAATGGAGAAACAAAAAGAAATCGATGAAATGTTTGAACAACGCAAGAAAGAAAATAACCAAAAACCTTAACTGAATGAACCCATCCAAACCACATCCCGCTTGCAAACTCGCCGATGAGCATTCTCTATTTTTCTTACCACCACAATCTCGCTCTTACATCCATTGTATATAGTTATTACTTTTTAAAAGCCCATGTAAGTGAATATGCTTGTATAAATACAACTACAGCCATAATAAACAACACATAATATATAGCACCACAGCATCCCCTTCACCAAACACAGTTCACCTTCCACCACAACCACTCTGACTCAATGCACAAGACTACTATACAGTCAATGGTTACAAATCTATTAAGGAATTACTGTCATCTCGAAAACCTTATTACAATTATACACATTTCCTCATTAAGAAATTCTCGAGAAGGTTCGAATTCGATTTCGAAAACAAACGTTTCGTCCACCCACGCAGTTTCTTACCGAAATTTGAGATTAATTTCGTTATATTAACATTCGCGAGTAAGATTCGAAAAGAAATTAAGTATTACGTAGCTGTTTTACCATTTCGAATTTAATTTCGAGATGTCTGAGTTGAAATTTGTCTATTGCACTCGAGGTGTTGTTCAGTTGTCTAAATCTGTTTTCATTTGTTCGAATGCAGTTCCTGGTGTTGGTCTGGAGAGTTTCCATGTAGGCAATCTGCAGTTCTAAATATTAATTATCCAGGGAAACAACGGGGTCTCTGCTCACGTTATGCACATTCTTCTGTTGAAAAAACCTTGCTTTGGTGCAGGGATGCATATATTCTTTCGAAAAGTTAGCTAGTGCAGCTGGCTTTTTCCCTTTTGACTAAATTTTATAACTTTTCAGATTACTTGCTCTCAATTTCGAGATGCTTGGTAGTCGGTATAAATGATATTTTATAGTCTTGCGTTAGTTAAGTTGTGAGGTTAGTTCGAGATTCTATCTAGGCGTTTTATCTTGTTGCTGTCTCTGTGGAAGAGGAACTGTGGAAACATTGGTTCAAACATGTCTGATAATCAAGTTATTGAAAAGGATGAGCAGGCGAAGACAGCTGTGGCTCCTGTCACGAAGCATAGCGGTTCTGAAAAGAAAGGGTCCAATTTTTTGACGTTGTCATTATTTGGATTGATTCTTGCTTTAGTTGCTGCCATTGGTGTGCTCTATCAAGAAGGTAATAATCGCTCTCCAATTATTGAGAAAGTGTATGTTACTGAAACCGTTCAGGTTGAGAGAACTGTCACCTCAGTTAGCACTGAAACAAGTATAAGTACTTCAGTTAGCACAAGCACTTCAGTTAGTGTTAGTTTGTCCACTGCATACGAGACCAAGACTGTGGAAAAAAGAGAAACACACCATAGTGAAACATCTCCAAAGAGAAAAAGTGATGTTGTAGAAATGGATTTCCGTAAGGATCCAAGAATGATTTATGCTATAAGGGATAAAGACTACCAAATGCCATCATCAGATAAATCTCAAAAAGTGATTCATCCAGTAGATGATGGTAAAAAAGTGAAAGCTGCAATGGTGACTTTATGTAGAAATAGTGATTTATGGACTTTAGTGAAAACTATTAGAGATATCGAAGATCGTTTCAATCACAGATATCATTATGATTGGGTTTTCTTAAATGAAGTGGAATTTACTGACGAATTTAAAAATGTTGTATCATCTCTAGTTTCCGGTACTACCAAGTTTGGTTTAATCGACGAAGAACAATGGTCAGTTCCTGATTTTATTGATGAAGAGAAGTTGGATAATGTGAGAGATGAAATGTTTGATAATGAAGTTTTATACGGAGAATCAGTTCCATATAGACATATGTGTCGTTACCAAGCAGGATTCATCTTCCAACATCCACTTTTGGCCGAGTATGATTACTCTTGGAGAGTTGATTCTGATATAAACATTTTCTGTAATATTCCATATGATATATTCAAATTCATGGAAGTTAATAAGAAAAAATACGGGTTTATTTTATCTTTAGTTGAATACGAGACTACTATTCCAACATTATGGTCACATATCAAGAACTTTACTAAACTACATCCTGAATATTTGAATGATAATAATTTATTGGAATTCATTTCTGATGATGATGGTGAAACATTCAACGGTTGTCATTTCTGGACAAATTTTGAAATTGTGGACTTAAGATTCTTTAGATCAAAAGCTTACACAGATTATTTCACATATTTGGATAGAACCGGTAACTTCTATTATGAAAGATGGGGTGATGCTCCAATTCATTCCATTGCCGCTGCATTGTTTTTAGATAGAGATGAGGTTCATTTCTTTGACGGTTTAGGATTTTACCATCCTGACTTTACGTCTTGTCCAACTGAAGAAAGTATCAGATTCCAAAATGCTTGTAGCTGTGAACCTGAAAAAGATGTTACTTGGTGGACTTTCTACTTTTGTACAAGACAATATTTCAGAGTCAAGTCTCTAGAATTACCTCCGGATGTTTTAGATATATGATCATAATTTCATACAAAGTAAATAAGAAAATTACACTGCCAAAAATTGTATAACGGTTATTGTATATTCGAAATTATGTCATATATAGTCTACTAACAACAATATTAAATGGGTAATTTAATGTAATAGTAGAAATTAAAATTAAAATAAAATTAATCTTTTATTATATTTATACAATACCTTATTATTAAAAAAACAAATTATAAATAAATGTTATAATTTACCATTATATATGAATATCGTTATGCTAACTTTCCAACAATCCAACAATGCATGTTAAAAATATAATATATAATTCTATAAAATTATTTGATTGGAATGAAATTATTGAGAAATAGTAAGATAATGTAAAATGATTTATCCTATCTTATTGAAACAAAACATTCAGACTCCTTTCTCTATTGAAACATATGTCATTGAACCATTGTGTTTAGAAAGTTTTAAAATATTAAGCTGAATATTTCTAGAATACCACCACCAACAATTAGAAAAGCAAGAAGATAAATCCAAGTTTTAGAAATTGGAGATGAGTCGGCCTTTTTAGATAATTCAAGCTTCTTCTTACCTAATTTCCTATGATGCTCATTTCTCTTCTTGAATTTTTCATTACCAATTCTTTGTTTTAAGGTATTGCTAGCCATTGTGTATATGTGATAAGTAATCTGTTTGGATCAAAAATGCAAAATATTTAGTAGTTTTAGGTTAGTTATCGAAAAACAAAAAGGAAACTTTTTAAACGGACAACACACCAACGATCTGATCGATAGACTGATTAACCGTTCTTTTATAATTAAAAACCAATCGAATAACTCATCTAATTATACTTCTTAAAATTATGGTTAGTACAGTTTATATAATTCTAAAATGTTTCATTAAATCTTGAACTTCTTAATTGCAACACGTATCTATATTTTCAGCCGGGTTACGTCAGCCAAGTGACAGTAAATATTTTTCTGAATTACTGTCACTTGGGTAGAAATAATCTTTTGTTTGAAGCCCTTTTGTAGACATTGGTTATTGAGGAACATGTAATATATAGAAAGAAGACAATGAAAGAAAGTATTATTACATTGTTATTTATTTTGTTATAGAAGAAATTCTATTTTCTTGACTTAGGCTGGTTTTGAGGTGAATTGGGAAAAATCGAGACTGACCTCAAAAACAAAGAGCATCAAGAGTGGTCAATTATAGCATTGCCCCAAGATGTACACTTCTGCATATAATTTATCTCTGAATTTTGATGAGAGAGTTTATTCTTGTTATTTCTCTATTTACGAATCATATATAAATCATGCTTGATTTAAAATCAAGGCTATCCAGAGGATTGATGAGATTGGAAATGATTGTATATTTAATTGTGTTCAGACACTCCAATTAAAATAGAAATGAAGTAAACATTTACAAAATTAATGTTGATTCATCAAAATTACATTTGGACGTTTATCTTGTTGCTATGGTTAATGAATATACCAGCGTTTGCCACAGATGCAATTGTATATTCAAATGTTGGTTACTCTGGAGCATACCAGGATGTGGTGAGTATGGATGAAAGTAGTTGTCAATGTTCGCAATCATCGACTTCATTTAGTGGTACGTTTGCCCCATTCAATGAAGAGCTTTCTGTCCATTTCCGTGGTCCCATAACTTTACTTCAGTTTGGTGTATACTCTCCCGGCAGCTCTTCTAGTTATAAAAAGAGAGAGTATAGAGCAAAGAAACCAGAGCATGAACATATTAAGAGGGACGCCTCTGTAGACATCACGTCAACTGTAGAATTAGCGTTATCATCCAGTGGATCATCCACTTCATCGTCGTCGTCGTCCTCTTCTTCTAATTCAGGAACATCTTCCAATTGGAACCAAGTAGCTTACTTCTCTCCAGGTTCCGGTTCAAATGTAGTATTTATGAACCATAAAGGTGACTGGAGCAACTGCTTTGGAAGTGCTCTTTCGTACTGTGCATCAAATGGAGTTGATACAGCTACGTCTCCACAAGCTTTAGATGACGTAGAGGTGGGTTCCGACAATGAATTTATAATCTTTTCAAGTACAGAATGTAGTGGCAATGACTGTGGGTGTTGCAGATCGAGTTCTGTTCCTTACTACCATGGGTTTGGGGGAGCATCTAAAATGTTTGTATTTGAATTCAAAATGCCTAGTGATATTGGAAGTTCTGCAACTAAAAATGTCGATATGCCGGCCATATGGTTATTGAATGCTAAGATTCCAAGAACTGTTCAATACGGCTCCTCCAGTTGTTCATGTTGGTCAACAGGTTGTGGAGAATTCGATATATTTGAAATTTTATCAGGTGGTTCCTCCGATTTAGTCAATGTTATACATGATGGACAGGGTGCTGACGGCAGTTCTTCTGGAGGAGGTGGATCAAGTGCTACATTTGATAGGCCAAAAGACAATTCAATGAAGGCCGTTGTCATTTTTAATGAAGAGAGTGGAACTGTCAGCATAGTGAAGGTGTCAGATGATACAACTTTTGGCAGCAGTATTGATTCATCAACTATCAATGAATGGATTTCTACTTCTGGAAGCTTGGTATCTCTTTAACCTATATTGCTGTCCATTATTCCTTTTTTTTAATTTAGGTAAAGAATATATTAAAACTGTTTGTTATCTATTATGTATATATTATAGTTTTCTTTGGTATTAAGTATTCTAATCTTATATCTATAAAGAAACTAGTGTTGTTAAAATAATTATTCCAGTATGCATATTTTTATAAAAGTCATGAAATTGTTCATTAAGTTTGTAGTCAATTAAAAGGAAAATAACTCTTAAAGTTAGTTTTCACTTGCTAAATTTCGGATAATGGTAAGAAACTAACATTTGAATTTTTCCTTAATTTTTTGAATCTTTTTAATCTTCTGTCGTTGGTATCTAAATTATAACGTTTTTTAGAAAACGTTATAATTTTTTTTAAACATTTTCTTAAGGTAAAATTATTATTTTCAATTGATGTATCTCTATAAGTTTGTTGTTCAATATCGTACTTCGAAGATTTATTACTTGAACATAACCAACAGTATATTAGATATTCCGAATATAAAATTGAAAATGCTGCAATAAAGCCTGCTACAACACATGCTAAAATATGAACGGCTAATGATTTAATAAAATTTGCATCACCAGCATGCCACGATGAACCTTTTGCTATAGTGAAAAAAGAATTTGAATTCATTTTATAATCCGCTGGTTGTAAGACTTTCACTATTGAATTTAAATTTTTATTATGCATATTAGATGATTTGTACTGTTTCCATACCATGCTAATAAATAATGGACCAGTGGAAGACATGATTGTAATGTAAGGAACATACCAATTTCTATCATATTTTTTCAAACTTTCTATAGCTTTAAGGAAAAATGGATGACCTGGAATTGAACCCATCACATCATTTGACAAACCTGTTGGCGAAGTTTTCCTTAAAAATGCAGGTGCAGTCAACAATGGATCCAATCTTCTCTGACATCCATCATCCAAATCAAGATAAACACCACCAAAATGATATAATACAAAATACCTTATAGCGTCTGCCCTTTCAATTGGAAATTTATAATTTTTAAAAGTCTCTAAAAACCATGGATACTCTTTTTCAATAAAGTCTAAAGCCATTGCATCCGTCCATAGAATATACTCATAGTCAGGGTGCAAGTCTTTACACCTTTGTTGGCCCTCTCTCCAGTGCTCCGGAATCTCCTCCGTCTTATAAGTTTGATGTATGATTTTAGGAACCAACAGAGGCTTATTCAACATAGATGGCGTTAAAAACGAAGGCAACGCATCCCCAGATACGTTTCTATAATTTTCCGGATTCAACTCATAATCCCTAAACGAGTCCTCCACAGTATCATCAACCACCAACGCCAAAAGACCCCAAGTCCAATATATACTCACCGAAATGGCAATAAAATTGATCACGAACAAATAACTCAGTTCTCGTCTCATGACAACACTTAGCAAAAATTAACACTCTCCAATTCCCATAGAAATATCCTAATCCCTGTTCTTGGCCCTTTCATCCCCCAGGACACAACCTCCCCGTCTACCTGATCCAACACCTCCACAATTCTCCTCTCTTATATATCCAAAAGATAAGAAAATTTTTAAAAGCTTGGCGGCAAATTTACACTTTTGCAAATCCTCTCACGTTCCAAATATAGAAATAACACCACTGGCGCGCCTTTACTCCAAATTTATTTATCGATCAAACTTTTATCAGCATGGGCCTGTTTCTTTTTTGGCGCAGCTGCCAGCAGAACGGCGCGGAGGAACTGCCTGGATGAGAGACTTGCGCATGGGGAGGCACAGAACGAGGCACAGCCATGGCGTGGCCTGTCTCAATTCGGAACCGTAATTGGCGCTAGCCGCCGGGAGCCGGGCGAAGATCATTTGCGAGTCGGGGTCGCTGGGTTGTTTTGCGGGGGTCTTTGGTGGTGGTTCATGCCGGTGGTCGGGAGGTGTTGGAAGCTTTTCTGGTGGGAAGCTCGCGTTGTTTATTATGCTTCTATGGCCAAGTTGGTAAGGCGCCACACTAGTAATGTGGAGATCATCAGTTCGACTCTGGTTGGAAGCATTTATTTTTTGTTTTTGCTGTTACTGTCCTTAGAGCAAGAAGCTTAAAAGAGCAAGTGTGTGCATTGGATAGTTCTGTCGTTGGTGTATATGGGTTGTTGGGTATATAAGGAGTGGACTCGTTGCATGAGTTCAGTACAGTGGGTTGACGTCTGTCTTGGTATCTTAACGGTTGATCTCACTATATAGGTACATATTACTTACAAATTAAATACACGCTGCGATGTTCAAGAAAGGCCTATTTGCGACTTTCTTAAGTGTATTCGCTTTCGCTTCAGCGGCTAACGTAGATTATTCTATGGAGGTCGGTTTGCTGTTGAATTCGTGGGTGGATAAATACCACGTAACTTCGGATTCTCCTCTGGCAGACGCCAAACCGGTGTATTACAATATCATACAGTTGAATGAGGGCTTGCTTGCTGATGCCTTGAGACATCTTCGGGAGAAGGGAAACGACATTCAGGATCTCTCAGCAATCATTCCTTTAAGCGACCAGTTGAGTGGATTTATTGTGGTGCAAGAGGAAGGGGGAAGAGCAGTGTAAGAGGTAGCACGTTTATTTATTTAGTTGTTTATTCTAATACATACTCAGTCCGTAAGTTGATTTTGTAGATTGCTTTCATTTTAAGAGTTCATTGAGTCCGTCCGCGTAGGTGTCATTGCTGTGCATTTTATGCTCTGTTCGTTGTCTGGTTCTGCTGTGAAGCCAGGATTGCACTTCTTGTTGTTGTCTTGTTCAAAGAGTTTTGTGCAATTTTTCTCACAGGACCACTCGTTTTTCTTGACCTTCTTTTGACAACACTCTTGTGCCTTTGCAGATTGGATCTCATTGAAATTAATCTCATAGAATCCATTATTGAAATACAATGGTGGCTTCCCGCTCTCACTGGTATCGTTAAGTTTTCTTTTCATTTTGGTTATGCTAGTGATTGGGATTGTACTACTATTGACATCGTTAGTATCGTAATCACCTTTGGGGACTTTCAAACTTTTACATACACATATAAAGTCTTTATTCTTTGGATCGTCTGCAAAAACACAACTCTCCCGTTGAGCTTCATCTATCGTCTCTTCTACGATTTCTGTGTTGTTGATCATTTGTTTCTTTAAACTAACGGCCTTCATCGGTTTGAAGTTCCCATATATATCGGCAATGGTCTGGTTTTCTAACTGGATATTCCCCACAGTAACAGGAGTCGTCGAAGGCGTAGCAACGGGAAGTGGTGTCTCAGGTTGCCCCTTTTGTCCCATAGAAGAAACATAAGATTTCCATAAATCAACCTCCTTCACAGCAATCTCATACTTCAAATTCAGCTCCTCATGTTTCCGTTTCCAGTCGTCAACAGTTTGTTTCAACTCCTCAACTTCATCAGCTAATTCAGTTATCCGACTAATCTTCCTTTCTCTAAACGCACGCTGAGCTCTTCTGTTCTGCAACTGTTTCCTGATTTTCATATCCTGCTCAGAAAGAACAACCTCATTGTCACCACCTTTCTTAGACTTCCGACCAGGCTTTAGTCGATCCTTCAAGATCGTACTCTCAACAATCAGATTCGAATTTTCCATTTTGGGCCTAATATCTTATCTTATCTCTCTGTACCTCTACCAACTAGCGACAACCTGCAATACTCAATACTCTCTTCGTTTCTGAATCGAAGTTCGCTCTTTTATAGATTAGTATTAATAATGTCAATTGCTCTACAAATATGTCAACTATATATCTCAACATCAAATACTATTTACAATCTCTGGCATCTGCAAAACTTCTTGAAATAAAATTACTAATGTTATATATAATCAGTTACCTAAAACTTTTTTCGAAAAGAATTTGCCAAAATATCATCAAAATCGCGTGTTTCTACGCGTATTTCAGAGAGAAAAAGTTACGAATTTCGAAATTCGAAAACTTTTCATCTGTTCTTTACTGGAATTTGCCATGCATGAAACCATTGTCCATTGTGAAGCATATGGGTGGATTGTGAAGTTATGGTGTGCCCCGATATGCCAGTGCCAGTGGCCAGGAGAGGAACGAAGAGGCAACAAAGCAAACAGGTCTATATGCCCTGGTGTATGGCTGGAGAATATACGGCTGCTTTTGAAATTGTAAGAAGCAGCCTTTAACGAGGACTATTAGGATGCCTTTTTCAGAATATCGGTAGAAGTTTCGATATATAAAGTGATTTTATGTGTTGTACTTGGTGTTAGTTTATTTACGTTACGGGCATCGGTTTGTTGCTTGGTTAACCACTCACGCACAGCATTGCAGTATACAGAAATGTCCTCTGAGAATCTTGAAATCATACTCACAAAGCCACCGAAATCGGTGAATAACAAAGAGCATTTCCAGAGAATCAACTACCTCTACCAATTGTCGACGCATTACAAGAATGTCGGGTTAGATATTTCAAGAACATATGTGAACTTACTCGACTCAATAAGCAAAAAAACCAACACAAAATTATCGCCATCCATTAAAAGATCATTCTGCAAAAAATGCAAAAGGCTAGTGGATCACACAGATCCCAACACGTTTAAGATCGTTAGATCAAAGAGCAAAAAAAACAATAAGAACGATAAATTCGTGATAACTTGCAAATGTAATGCCAAAAAAATATTCCCAATCGGACTCAACAGAGACTACAAAACTTACACGGAGAAGGAAGGAAACTTACTGGACATATGATACCACGCACTGCTCCCCTCGACGGTCACCATCGACTACACCATCGACCCCAACGTCTCTTAAACCAACAGTAAACTCAATCATGGTGGTTTATATATGCCATATACCAGAGTGTCAGTACGGCCTTTTGGATATCTTTAAACCACAGTTACCCGGATACACACAAACGACGGGTAACGCTTTTGTTTTTTCAGCGAAGTTCGATTCCTGTAACAAACAAATAGTTTATAGTAATTAGTTATTTTGCCACCCAATATAAGAATTAGTTGTGTATATATATATGGGCAATTGGGGTGGTAAGGTATTAGCATATCGATATAGAGAGGTATCTAGCGTGTGTAGTATAGGCCAATAGATATTGTTTTGCATTTTTAGTTGTCTCCAGAGGAATCGAGGTTAGGATCTGAGGTGGAATAAAAGTGATACAAAAAAATTAAGGTTACGGTTTATTGATATTGTTAGGTTGGTGATCCCTTGAGTAAGTGCTTGGTACACGTATAGATATAAGTAAATAGAGAGATGAGTGGTTACGATAGAGCTTTGTCGATTTTTTCTCCTGATGGACATATTTTCCAGGTTGAATATGCTTTAGAGGCTGTCAAGAGAGGTACATGTTCAGTTGGGATTAAAGGTGAGGATTGTGTTGTGTTGGGTTGTGAGAGAAGATCTACTTTGAAGTTGCAAGACACGAGAATTACTCCTTCGAAGATTTCTAAAATCGATAATCATATTATACTTTCGTTTTCGGGATTGAATGCTGATTCCAGAATTTTAATTGAAAAAGCCAGAATTGAAGCACAAAGTCATAAATTAACGTTGGAAGATCCTGTTTCTATAGAGTACTTGACTCGTTACATTGCTGGTGTTCAACAAAGATACACTCAATCCGGTGGTGTTCGACCATTTGGTATCTCTACATTGATTGCTGGTTTCGATCCAAATGATAACAAGCCAAAATTGTATCAAACAGAACCATCGGGTATTTATTCCTCTTGGACAGCTCAAACCATCGGTAGAAATTCAAAAACGGTAAGAGAATTTTTAGAAAATAACTATAATAAAGATGAACCTCCAAAAAATAAAGAAGAATGTATTAAATTAACAGTGAAATCTCTTCTAGAGGTCGTACAAACAGGAGCTAAAAATATTGAAATCACCGTAGTTAGACCAAATAATGAAATCATAACTTTAGATAATGATGAGATCGACAAATATGTACAAGAAATTGAACAAGAAAAGAAACAACAACAGCAACTGCAACAAGAAAAGAACAAGAAGAAATCATCTTCTACATAATAATCTAGTTTATCAATTTTGTTATATATATAGGTAAATTATATATGTTAGGTAAATTATATTTAACTTCTCCATTTATATATTAAATATAAACGCATACAATGACATTAGTATTTTTTTCTAAACCAATGTTTTTAGACTCTTAAGATTACACACTTTTTACAAAACAGGTTGTTGCCTCGCTAAATCATGATTTTAATGCTTAGAGTTTTGTGCGATACTAAAACGACGCAATATAAATATATATTAATGCATTTATATATATGCGTCACTCTATATATAACGATTAATATTGTATATATCTAAATGAGTAATTAATGCAGCTTTCGAATAGAAATTAAACCATTAGAAGCCTGCTTTGTTAATGATGTATCCTTCAAAAGGTGTCGGAGATGATATTAATAATATATTAGAAAGTCATAAAGTATGGCAAGATTCTTATCCAGATTCGAACTTGGGTGATGGTTCCTTGACGGAACCAAACACAATGTACAATACCACTGGCTTTAACTTAGTGGATAATTTTGATTTTGACTATAAAGATTTTTTAAGTGACACAATTACAACAAATGGTAAGAGCTCAACAGAGGCGACAATAAGGAAACGAGATAAAATTCATTCAAGACTCCAAGAATTTAAAAATAAAGTAGTAGGTAACTTCAAATATATTAGAGAAGAAAAGTTGAATAAAAGAAAAAAACCCAGAACAGCTAGCACACGTATGAATATAAATATTAAAAACTATAAACCTGATTCAAAAAATGATAATCTATCTAATGAAAACGGTAATATTGAAGTTATCAAAAATAACAATGGACATTGTAAGCTCCCAGATATAAATTTGCTTCGAAACCTGTCTCCAAAACCAACAGATGACGAAGAAATAAGTGAGCTGTTGCAAATAATGCGAGGTTGACCAGATTTCTGTTGACTAAAAGTAATTGATACTACATTCTGTAATATCCATTTAAAAGAAACATTATAGTTTTTTCTGTTAGTTTTTACCATGAATAAATAAGTAAATTGCTATCATATCGACATTATCTAGTTTAATTTGTATTTTTAAGTTTTATTTCATTCAATAATTCATTAGATTTCTGCTCATTAATTTTTTCAATTCTCTCCCTCCAATATTTGTTTTCTATAGTTAAATCATCAATACGTGAATATAACTCATTGACTCTTTTATTTAATGTTTCCCATTTCTTACGGGTTTCTTGCTCTTTCAGTTTCTTCCTTTGTCTAAAACGAGCACTTGCCTCTATATTTTTCCTTCTTTTCTTAATCAATAGATCCTCTTGTGCCTTCAAATAACCCTCTGCCTTTTCAACATCAACGTCTTTATTGCCCGTTTCCAAGTGTATGTCGTTGGAAGTCAAAGACCTTGGCGTCGCATATTCATCGATATCAACATGATGGTGTACCCCGCTGCCACTATTATTGTTGTTGTTGATAGCGTCTATGATCTCTTCAGAATTTTCATTATTTACTATCAGCAGCGACAGCAATTGCGACCCTAACTCAGAATTGTTCTTAATAAGATCCTTCAATCTCTCAGAGATGTCTGCATTTTTAGAATTCAACAATTGTGACATTTTCAGTATCTCGATGGCCCCCCTCTACAAAATAAAGAAGTAAATACGAATAGGTATAAACAAAAGTTACACACACACACGACCTCCTTATGCCATGCTATTGTACCAAGACTGTGCCACTCGAGAAGTTTTCAGTATCTGTGACACCTTTTAAACTCCCATATATATATATATGCAAATATGCATGCAGATAGATATATATATATATATAGCATTCTGTCCGTCTGAGCAGGTCAATTGAAGAAAAGCGTTGGAAAGAACAGCAATGTCTTCCACTTGACTCACCACCATGTCACAAACAGATACACTTTTAACCAACCTTATAGTCGACCATTGTAAGACACAACAGTGACTACCCCCAAGATAAGTATGGCTTACAACCAATCAAAAAATGCCTTCCTGATACCGGAGGCATTAAATTGCGAAGTCTATTATCAACTCACCTCAGGATCTAATCACGGTTGCCATGGCCATAAACAAACCTTGTCCTCCCAACATCAGAATCTGTAGACTTGAGTCAACGGTGAGTTACATAAGTATTTGACGATAACAGATTAATGGTAACATAAGACAACAGAACAGAAACTGGAACCCACCACCACACTTACAGTCACCACAGTTCCCTGCCTTCTAGCGACCTTAGTGTTGTAGAGGTTTCGGTGTCTTGCTGTATGGTTGGAATGGTCATTAGAGTAGAGTGTCTTGTTTCGTCGGTGTGGTGTGCAGGTGTACGTATCTGCGCAGTTGTGGCTCTCCCCGAAAGTGTGTGGCGGCGTTTTCTAAGACAATCGGGCGCTCCGTTTACGGGATTCGATCCAGCGCCAAGAAGAACCCACGGGCGTTAATATTTCAAATATGTCAATGTGTGGCCGTCCGATAATGGTAATATGCTGAGAGACGGGTAATGCGAGGTGATTTCGTTGCTATAAAGTGTATCTTTGTGGATCGAGAAGAGGAGTCTGAGCTGTGTATGGTATGGTTGTCCTGGATTAATGTTGCTATATATGTATATATGTACATCTGTCCTATATGTATATGTGTGTGGAGACTTGTCGGTCTTCCTATTCTTTGTAATGGTCAAAGGCGGTGATCAGGTCGTTCTTTGAGAATTGAATTGTGGTGCCTTGGTAATGTTTGTCTACTAAGGTGTACAGTTTCAAGTATAAGGAGACTGTTTCACCTTGGATACTGGACCATAATTTGTTGCATAGGGAGATACCGAAATCCTTGTCGTTGCTTAATAGCTTGTCCAGCATTTCGTCGTGTAAGGCCTTGACTAGTGCTTCTATTTCTTGCGAATTGTATGCAGAAAGTATGTTATCAAGATTTTGTTTGCTGTATACTGCCCATCTTGAAGGATTCACTACCACGGTGCCGTTGTTGTTTTTGTGTGAGTTGGCTATTATGCTGGTGGCACCGTTAACAAAGGATGTAAGTTTTGGCATCAATTGTTGAAGCAAAAATTTTGTATACATTGTCTTTTCATAATCGAAGATCTGTTTGGCTTTAACGATTGACTTGTCAAAAACGTTATTGTTGAGATATAAGGATACAAGGGGTAGCATTTCTCCTAACCAATACGAGTTGAGAAGTAGTGGTATGGTTCTGTTTATGTCGGTGGTATTCTTGTCAGACATGATATTCTCTTGGTTGTCGACATTATGAATACTGTGTTGAGATAAAATATCAGTAACTGCTATACTAATCTTTTCAAAGGAAGAGTTGACAATTTCGTTCACGTTGTAATTGGCAATATTCATGTCTAAGTCATTATCTGTCCCTAATTCCTTAAATAAGAATGATATTAAGTCAGATGAGTTTTTAATGAATATAGGCATTCCTAAAACAGCAGGAGTGATACTGTTATCCGTACTACTATTACTGTTAAGTAAAATTCTCTCATAATAAATAACTCTATCATCGATAAATTCTAACCATAGTTGTTTGACTGTTGTTGATAACCTAGTTAAGAATGTTAACAAAAAATCTTGGTTGGAAGATTCAATTTTTTTGATTTTAATTTCTAAAAATAATAGAATCGATGGAATGATTGATTTATCTAAACCAAAAACTTTTTGGATCTCGTTTGTAACCTTGGTTAAAATGGGGTTAAAAACACGCGACACCAAATTTGTTCTAGTTATGTTAGAATCTCTATCAGAACTAACATCTTTTAGAGTTTTCAATGACCTTGCAGTGTTATCATGCTCACGATTCTCGTGTAAATACTCAATAAAATCCTTAGTCTCTGAAATATGGAAAAATTCATCAATAAAATTTTGGTAAATGACACATAAATTTTCAATAGAATTGATGGAATGAATAAAACTATTCATAAAGATTGATGATCTTGGGATGTCGATAGTCAATTTATGATTCTGTTTATAATATTTCCATTGCTTTAGGAAGCGTTCTTCTTCTTGATGGTTCAATGGTGTATTTTCAATTTCATTTTGATAACTAGAAAGATTATCATCTAAGTTTTTGATTATTTTATCAAATCTAGTTAAATAAACTGGTTCAATGTTTGTGTTCCATTGTTCAATTATAGTATCATATGAATTTGGTGAAATATTTTTACAAAATGATGTTAGTGAAGAAAAGATTAGAATTCTATTCAATATATTGAACAATTGATCATCTGATGAAATATCTTTTTGGAAGCTTTCGAACTTTCTAATCAATTCTTTTTCAACTCTTTGTAAGAATACAGCAGTGACTTTTTCGTAAGCCTTCCTTCTTGGTGCTAATGCTTGCATTTTACCAAGATCATTAGAGTCTAAATTGTTAGATGACATAGTCAAGTCATTATCAGATTGACCTTTAATTGCAGAAATAGCTTTGTATAAACTTTCTAATTGCAACTCAATTCTTGGTAAATTTCTCTCACTTATTGGAGAACTTAGAAGTTTATTCAGATCTTCTTCATTCAAAGATACAGAACTCAATAACTCGGTTAACAATTTCCAGAGAACTTTTTTGTTAGCACTTTCGACCTGTAAACCATTATTCTGGGATTCAACATAGTCGATATCGCCAGATAAATTATTCATTTCCATCAAAAACAGAGAAAATGTTGGTTGGAATTTTTCACACTCATTGCTCAAAATTTCCTCATACTCTTTAATATCTAGATCGGCTTTTCCTAAAGAAATTAATCTATTGTTGAATGTATACTTACTATCTGATAGTCCATTATCAAGTTTTTGAATAACATTATCAATATCATCATCCAATTCCCAATTGATATCCAAAAGAATTTCTTCCAATGCTTGATCATCAAGTTCTAAAGGTATAGAAGATATTTTAGCTGATTCACGTTTTTTATTCTCTAGTTCATTTTCTTCCATTGTAGAAAACTTGCTGACTAATGGAGCCTCTTCTTGAATAGTCGAAACTTCGTGATATTGATGATTATCTTGTTGTTTATTTACGTAGTTGTGTTCTTCTGATAATTGTTCGGCTAGATTTTCTTGAGCTTCTTCATTTAACATTTGACTATAACGAACCTCATCACCTTGCTCGTATGAAATATCATTAGTATCATCATATGTATCATCATCTAATTCATCATCCTCATCTAATTCATTAGCAATCTTATATTTTGATTGACGTGGTATACTGTCATTAGATATTTGAGAACTAGAATATTCTCTTGAATAACTTTCTCTGACTTCATTTAAATCTTCATTTAGATTATCATTTAGATTATCATTTAGATTATCATTTAAGTTATCATTTAAGTTATCATTTATGTCTTTCTTTAAATCAAATCTATCATTATCCTCATTATTTTCATTACTATCATTTTCATAATTATCACCATATAAATCAACAACATTGTCACTTTCTACTTCGATATTATTTTTATTGTATGAAGGAATAGCTAGCGGTTGGGTTTCTTCATCGTCATCACTAAATTGATTATTTGAAGATTGTTTATCAGTAAGAACAGCGTTTAAATCTTCTAACATATTGTCGTGTTTAACAAGTTGATCATAGTCATTTTCTTCTTCATTTCCTAATGCTGAATCAACTACATGATGTGGTTTTGCTGTCTGAAAGTTGTAATTATCATCTATAGAAGCATAGTTATCCTCATTCTTTACGTTGTCTAAATTATTATGTTGTTGATTTAGCGCTGGCACATATTGTTTATTTAGCTGATTAATGGTAGAACTGCTTGAATATGGAGCTTTACTCAAGGAATTTCTATCTGGAGAAAATGATCTATTTTTTGACTGATCAATTGAGGCCGATGTGATTTCTCTTGCAGCCGAATTGTTCTCTAATTGATTTCTCTCGCTACTTCTATCTGGGGATCGTGAAACAATAGGATTGTAGGAAGCAGTAGAAGATTGATTTAAACTGTAGTCATTGGATATTTCACTATTCTGGTACGCACTCTCAGATGTATATGATAGCTGTTGTTGTAGTTGTTGTTGCTGTTGCAGCCTCTGTTGTTGTAACTGTTGCTGCTGCAGTTTTTGCTGCTGTAATTTCTTCTGGTGTAATTGCTGTTGTTGCAATTGTTGTTGTTGCAATTGTTGTTGTTGCAATTGTTGTTGTTGCAATTGCTGTTGTTGCAATTGTTTTTGTTGCAATTGCTGTTGTTGCAGTTGTTGTTGTTGCAATTGCTGTTGTTGCAATTGCTGTTGTTGTAATTGCTGTTGTTGTAATTGCTGTTGTTGCACGGTTGAGTCACCTTGATTTTGATGAATTACTGCTCTTTGGTATGATTTTTCATCCAAGTAAAATAATCCTAAATCCCAATTAACTAGTTCAGGAACATGACCCTCAAATGCTTGTAAATAAATTTTCACCAAAGATTTAATAAAGACTAATCTTTCTTTTGAAGAATTTGTCTCCCAATAATATTTTTTCCCAATTGTTAACAAAAACCCTTCATTGACTTCTTCATCTCTTTCGATTCTTGTCAACGATTTCAAATCCCACGTTCTACCAATTTGGAATGACCCATCAGGATTTTCTCTAGCTTTATGTATTTGTATCCAATCTTTATTTTCAGCTTTTGAACTTAAAATCAAGCATCTTTTCTTTTTCTGGTCCAATTTAATAGCGCCTACAGGCCTAGAAGATGGGAATTTTGCATCTTCAATGATTCTAACGTGAGTTATGTAATTGTTTGGCTGACCATTAGGATTCTTAGTCGAATTACTAAAACAGTATTGAATAATGTTCCTTCTATCCCTATCGTACTGTTCCGCTAAAAAATTCGAATTCGCAGACGAATTCGAAACATTCCTTTTATGTGTGTTAGCATTACCACTGCTAACAGGCGGTGTAGCACCTAAACTAGTGTTTCTCGAATGCGAGTAACTTGCATTCCTCGAATGAGAATAACCGCCATTACCCACACTAGTCACAGAACTATTTTTTTTATGATTACCATCGTTGGTAGATGATCTCTTGAAAGGAGACTTCGGCCCAATCATTCTGTAACTGGATATACCTTCTGTATTCTTAGCACGTATATATAAAATAGAAACTCGATGTATACATATACAATCAAAAATTTGGCCTACTTTTCTCAATCGCTCAATTTGGAAGGAAAAGGGGAAAACAAAAAGCAACCTAAATAAACCGAATACAATCTAATATATTACTCTCTCAATTTAGCTAGCAATATCACTACTCTAACATAAGCACAATTCCAGAAAAAATGCAGCCTTGCAATTCATTGACAACTGAACTGTAACAAATATATTTAATTATCTACTTATATTTATGTATAATATATATAAAAAGGATAAACGATAAGTTTAATTTTTGTTTTTAATTTAAAAACGGTGTTACCCGGTACTTCAAAATCCGATGATTTGAAAAATTTTGATGAACTTGAAATTGAATATATAATTTTTGTTAATTAGTATCAGAATCATATATACAATTGATGTGTAATTAAGTATATTATTTATTAAATAAGTTGTAATTGATCTGTTAATGCACATGTACAGTTTTAAACGGCATATATTGGAGTTTTGATTAGAGGCTTGTTTTCCTGTTGTGTTTTCTGGTTTATTTTTGATAGAATCGTCATCGTAAGGACTCATCTTTTTTCAATATAGATAGATAATTAATATATTATATTTATATAGGACAACCATATAACATTTACGAAAAAAACATGGATTTCAACGGTTTAGCACAACAATTTACTGAATTTTATTACAACCAATTCGATTCTGACAGATCTCAATTGGGTAATCTATATAGAGATGAGTCTATGTTAACTTTCGAGACTACTCAATTACAAGGTAGTAAGAATATTGTTGAGAAGTTGACTTCTTTGCCATTTCAAAAAGTTACTCACAGAATCACTACTTTAGATGCTCAACCAGCTTCTCCAAGTGGTGATGTTTTAGTTATGATCACTGGTGATCTGTTAATTGATGAAGAACAAAACGCACAAAGATTCTCTCAAGTTTTCCATTTGATCCCAGAAGGTAACTCTTACTATGTCTTTAACGACATCTTTAGATTAAACTATTCTGCTTAAAAAAATGATCCATAAATAAAATAAATAATTTAATTCATATTTTGAAACTTTTATCTATTTAATGTTTTAATTATCTAATCCCAAACAGGTGTGTGTATGTATAGTATTAGTATTTAATTTTTAGGCGGTTATAAAATATTGATGATTTAAGAAACTTCATTTTAAGAGGTTTTTATATTTAATATATATATATATAAGTGTGTGTGCTGAATGTGAATCAGAGTCAGTACATTGTTGACTATTGGTAACACTAGGTGTAAATCGATAGAGGTTATATTCATAAATGGAATTCGATTCTAAATTATTTGAGAAATGGTTATTTACAAGAAGAGTTAAAAACATTAATAATGTTGATTCAGTGACCCTTGGGAATGGTAATTTTAATGAAGAGAGTATTCGTAATGAAATAAAGGAATTGAAAGAACTGTATGATGTCTTTTATATGAAAGATATGAAACAATTGAAGACTGAATTCAGTGATTTAACTTTGGCTTCTGCGATGCAGTATCACCTTAAATTGGAGGCTCTTTCTGTCTCGAGTAATTTTAAGGATAATAATAGTAAGCTATATGATGAATTTATTGAGAAAGTAAGAAAAGAGAAAGTAAATAGGGAACCTGTACTTTCTAAATCAAGGATTCAAGACCCGGCTATGTTACTATTACCACCAAATGAAAGACTTTTAGTTGAAGAAATTGAAAACGATATTTCTGGGATGCCTGGTGCCCTCGATATTATAAATGTTTATGGTAATACTTTTTGTTGTTATAAGAATTGGTATTTTACTGCAATTAAGGGGAAACTTTCTGTACATAATTTAGATGAATTAATTGATGGGAAACAAATTTCATCTTATATTGATTTAAACATATTTTATCAATCACAAAAATTTAATGAAATGTATGATCAGTTAGGAATGTCTCAATTTGCTCCAAAGAAAAGATATGGATTATCAAACTTAAATGATAATATGGATATCGATGATGAATTGGATGAACATATAACATTTATGAAAATTTCAAAATTAATGGATATCGATGTTTTATGTGTCGTCACTGAATTATCATATGCATTTATAATAAGCATTCAAGATATATTAGATCAAGTTGCTTTGAACAATAAAACAAAGAAAAATTGTTCTTTTACCAGTAAGATTGTCCCTGAGAATTTAAATATATGGACATTCAAAGTAAGTGAAAGTTGTTGGAGTATTGATATTTATAACAGTTATAGTGATAAGAGAGCATTTGTAGCTATAGGTCATAATAATCCTGGTATTACAATATTTTCAATCCCTTTTGAACAGTTAAAAAAGCAACATAAAATGGATAAAAATGATCCCTCACATATTAGAAATATTAGTGTACAAGAAATCTTAACTGCTCATAATATTCCATGTCTTAAATTTGTTCCAAAAAATATTGAATCTGATGATGACATTATTTTAGTATTTGCATCAATATTTGGAAATGTTTCTACAATAAAAATAAAATTAGATAAGGAAACAAATAAATTGATTACAAGTTTATATGATACTCAGTTATTCGATGAGTTTTGCTGGAATGTTATTACTTTAAAGGCAGATGATTTTTTGAAAGTCCCAAAATTCGAATTTTTAACTTTAAACTATCAAAAAAATTATAAAAAATCCATATTAAGCTCCATTTATCAAGATAGTGCATTATTTGGCCTTGTCCCTGAAAATGCACTTGTGTCAGATCACCTGGGTATAGGCACGTTAACAACTCAAATACCAGTACCCTTATCAAATATCTCTCATAGAAGAACAGATTATAATGATTCAAATATAAAATTAAGATATACTTGTTATGATGATGATAGTTCAATAATAGAAGGTACTTTAAAGTATGATATCAGCTTAACTTATGATCCTTTGAGTGAGTATTATGACTATAATTATGATAATAGTTTGACTTGGGATGATAAATTAGATTATTCAAAAATAACACAATCAATTTGTCACTATCATCCATTTATAGATTATTCTACTTTTGATTTTGGTGCTAATTTTAGTAAGACATTTGAAAAATGGATTATCGCAAATGAAAGATTAGATGGAAATAATAAGTTGATAAATAATAGATCAGAGTTTGATTATTTTAGCAAATATACATTTACTTTTACTGATAGTCATGATTATGCTATATTAAGTTCTTTTCAAAAAAATTGTTTACAAGAAGAGATAGATTGCAAGAAAAATCATAAAACCAACACTCATAACCAATATTTATATCTCTCAAATGACTGGAATGACACATTGGATGAAACAAACCATATTGTTATAGAAACATATATTTCAGATAAGCTTTTAAAAAATAAAAAAGTTCAGAAAGATGTTCAAATTGACTCCCATACAAAAAAAGTTGAGAAGTTACTATCTGAGTGTGTGGATAGAGAAAAATCTTCGATCTCCCTGAAAGGGTATGAATTAAAAGAATTCAACGATAATTTTTTATTGATCTCAACGAAAAACAAAATATACATGACCAAGTTACATCCTTTGATTATAACATCGTTCACCGTTGACGACATTTTCCCAATTAACGACATGTCCTTTTGTGAATATAAAGAAATATTCCAAGCCATACATGGAATTAAGTACGTGGTGCACTTAAAAGAAATCAATGCAATAGCGGTTGCATCCCCTGCTGGACCCATATCTCTACTAAGACTAACAGAATTCAGGGGAGTATATTCATTTAGGCAAGAATATATAATGGGATGGAAAATTCAAGATCCAAGAACAATGGATCGCACTAATTTTTACTGCATTTTAGAAACAATCTTAAGAGATGGATACAGCAACAGATACTACTGCATGACAGACGACCTACACCTACCTTTCAGAAATATATTAGGAATGGATTATACATATATCCCCGGAAATAAATCCATGGGTTTCGAACCATATGTGATGTTATATGTGTATTACGAAAGCTATATTCACAGGTTCAAGATATCTGTGAATAATGACTCCAACATTCCTATTTAATGAACGATATTTCTTCCAGCAATAAAACTGAAGGATTTAATGGTTAGTTACCTTCTGAAGTAATCACTCAGAGAACGCAGATTCTTATTCAAAGCTATTCTTCATCTTATTTATTGTAATAGCAATGAATAATCTCTCGGTTTGTGGAACTGTTATTAGACTAAAATTCTTTTATACGAATTTTTTTCTCCATTAACAAAATTCACACAAGCAGCGATTAAGGACAAGGCGCAAATACTACTTTATAACGATTCTTAAACAAATATACATCTTGAAAAAAATAAAGGATAATATAAACTTACAGCAAGTGGTATGGATTTAAATGATCGTTAAATAATGTCAAGTCGGTACGAATGGACTTTAGATTAAGTGAAGTGTAATTGAATCACACTATATATTTATATATATATAAATATATATATAGCAAAACTAAAGCATAGGTTTTCAAGAGCATGTCGGACGATACGCCTGTGATACCAAAAAGGCCAACAAGAAGGCCAACTGCGTCAGACTTAACAACTTCCAACGCTACTGCGAGCACGGAAGATAATGTGTCAAATGTGAATCCTGCGCAAAAAGTGCAGACAAAAGAATCGGTCATTGATGGAGATCTTGAAGCCACTAGTCTGCCTGACATTCCAAGCAGAAGACCTGTCAGAGCATCGACTACTCAAGAACTAAACGATTTGATTGACAGCACAACTGAACAATTGAATGAAATACAAGAGATGGTTCAGCCTAGTTTAAAAGGCCATGCAGATACTAAGCCAGAAGCCAAGGAACCCGTCACCAATGATGCTGGCTCAATGGAAGCCAAGACGGGGGAAGAGTCCGCAAAGAATGAAGAGCCAGTTGTCCCAAGAAGACCGGTGAGAGCCACTAAAACTGAGGAATTCAAAGACGAGCTTAGCATAAGTGGAGCTGAGGAGATTGTTGTGCCTAGGAGACCTTTGAAGACAAGACAGGAAAGTCATGATTCATGTGCCGATGGTGCACAAATAAGTTCTGACGTGGATGTTGTGGAAAAAACCCCAGAGAATGTGGTTTCTGCGGTGGAAGTAGAAGAAGAGATTACAAAACCTGAGGAACAGGTCACTGCAGAAAAAAAGGAACTTGCCGCGGATATTGATGGGGACTCCATGATTGAAGAAGGGACACAAGAAAAAACCATTGACGACCTTGTAGTCACGCATTCTTCTGAGAAGGATGTTACATCTGAACCTGAAGAAGTGCTTGAACCTGAACCTGAAGAAGAACCTGAGATTGAACCTGAGATTGAGATGGAAGATAATAAGAATAACAGACAGCCGCTTAACGATGTGGAAAATGAAGAGCCTACGGTTCCAAAGAGACCAGTAAGGACTGCAACCAAGTCAAACGAACCCAGCAAGAAGTCAACCCCAGACAGCGGTGCTGAAGAACCAACTATCCCTAGAAGACCCATCAAGGCAGACGTGCAAGGATCAGAAACAAAATCAGTGGAGACCATAGAAACAAAACCAACCCCGGCGATCCCTGCTGAGCGTCCACAGCAGAAGAAGACAGCACCACCGCCCGTACCAAAGAAACCCTCCAGCAGAATCGCAGCATTCCAAAAGATGATCGAAGAACAGCAACTACAGCATCTCAAATCTGCAAACAGCAGCCAAGAGAGTATACAGGAAGAACTAAAAATAGCCGCGCTCTCACGGAAGAGCACACAGCCGCTGGCCGCCGACGGCGATGCAGGCAACATCACTGCAAAGGCGCAGCAACTGAACGGTCTCTTCGCCCTACCGGGGATGGCACCACCTGGGGCCATCCCAGACGCATTAGCCAAGAAACTGCAGCCCTCATCATCATCAGCCTCATCATCATCCACTACCACTACCACCACTACTGCTACTAGTAACGCTGGCAGGGCACGCAGAGGTAAAGGCCCAAGAGGACGTAAACTACCTAGAGATGTCGCCAAAATTGAGAAACTTGACGTTGCAGAACACGCAGACGAGATCGAGACTCTCTCCACCTGGACAGTCTCCATCTCCAACCTGTCTCCTCCAACGGCTAGTGAGTCAGACGTGCCATCTGACTCCCCTGCCGACGCCCAGGAAGACAGCGCGACCATTGCAGACAGCATCCAGGACAGAGACCAACTGGCACCCACCGAGTCCATGGAGAAGGATCTTGAAGTCGAGATCGAGTACCAGATGCAACAGGACCTCCTGGACACTGACCCAACACCACTCTCTACATAGATTTACATACAATACAATACAATACAATGCAATAATGCAATAATGCAATACCATACTATTACAAAACACCGCACTCCGTTCTCGTTATTCAATTCCCATTCATCCACCGATGCCCAGACCTTTGCCCAGACCTCTGCCGCCAACGTACTCCGTCACCGCACACTAATACACCCAATTACCGCCCCCAACAGCTTGGCATGGCCCGCCACACGCATCCAACAATTTTTCTCTTGTGACGACGCCCTTCTCTGACACCTTCACTGAAAACTCCAAATCCAACAACCACAAAACCCTCTCTCCACCAGCTTTTGTTTCTCCTCCCGAAGCGTTCCGCCAGCAGAGATTTCTGTGAATTCAACAAAATTTGTAAGTTGTTTCTTTTACAATCCCTTTCCTTGGAGAAACTCAGAAACTGAGAAACGGACAAATTGAATAAATTGAACAAATTGATAATTTGGTGTCATTTCTCAGAACTCTCGGCAGTGCAAGATCTGGTAAATCCTTTTTAAATTACGAGTACATTAATTATAGGAACCGAAGCGGGAAGTTAATTGTCAATTGTCAATTGTCGTTAAATTTTTGTACGATATTCATATATAAAGGAGTTGTTTCTGAAGTTAAAAAAATGTTTTTGTGTCATTGTAATTCTAAGGGTAAGAAGTCAATCATTGGATTAGATATAAACCAGGTTCTAGAAACACTGTACAACACACGTATATTCACACACACACAAAGATAATAAATCATGGCTAATTATAAGTTTTTATTGTTTTCTGCTTTAGTCGCTTTAGCTGCCGCTGATGATGAGCAAGCTGCTGAAATTCAAGTTTTAATTAATGATATTAATTCAAACTTGCAAGAATATATGTCTTTGATTGCAGGCGGTCAAGTTACTATACCAGCTGATCTATTGGTTTTATATGAAGCTTATTCTACTGCTACCAACAGTGATTACACTACTTTATTCAGTCAAATCAATGAATCTGAGGTTCAATCTCTTGTCACCAATTTACCATGGTACTCTTCTAGATTGGAACCTCAATTAGTTGCTATTGAAGCTGGTTCTGCTGCTGTTTCTAGTGCTTCTTCTAGTGCTTCTTCTAGTGCCTCAAGTGCTTCTTCTAGTGCCTCAAGTGCTTCTTCTAGTGCTTCTTCCTCTTCCAGATCTTCCTCTGCTGCTGTTTCTTCCTCTGCTGCTGCTTCTTCCTCTGCTGCTGCTTCTTCTTCAGCTTCTTCCTCTTCCAGATCTTCCTCCTCTGCTGCTTCTTCCTCAGCTTCTTCCTCTTCCAGATCTTCCTCATCTGCTGCTTCTTCCTCAGCTTCTTCGTCTTCCAGATCTTCCTCTTCGAACGCTGGTAACACTGTTGGTGTTGGTATCAGTGCTGGTTTAGCTGCTGCCGTTGCTATGTTGATCTAAGTGCACAACTCACCTCATTTCTATTAATAGCTGATCTATACAAAAAACAATATAATGACATCTCCAATCATAGGTCACCTACCCATATATTTATAATTATATAAAAATCATGTAATGTATTAGGCATTTGAAGTAATTATTCGATTTTTAAAAAGTATATTATAGTCAAATGTGAGATTTAATCACTTTCGAATAAAATTTCATTCCGCCTGCCATTTTTTCTATATCTGACATCTCTATACAATATAAAAACTTAATTCCTAAAATTTAAAAACTATAAAGACATGGGCGGTTAAAAATAAAAAAAATCTTAAGACTCACATCACATATACATGTACATATACATTCATGTACATGTATGTATAGATGCATATTGTATGGAATGTGAGAAACAACTGGATAATCTATAAGAGTATTTATTAAGTGATCTATAAAATCTATAAAACTTTGAGCCTCTAATTTTTAAGAAACAGTTGTACGTGAATGTTCATCATGGTATGGGGAATTGCGCTATTCATATCACTTATAAGAATAAGGCTAATAAAGCAACGAAAAAGGAACCTGCGCTAATACCGTACTTCAAGGCACCGTTAGCGTTAATTTGGACACTTGGAACGGTAGCGTGAGAATCAGCATTGCTAGAAGATGTGCTGGAAACTTGCATTAGAGTGGTGTAAGAACCTTCATTGTCAAAAACGGTGACAGTATTATTGTCTTCAGCCGAACCGTTGGCATTGGCTTGTTGGTGTTTGGTTATAGTAGATACAGATTCGACTTCGGTACATTTGTTGTCTTCACAACTGGTGATAGTAATTAAAGTGGTGGTGACATCATTTTGAGTTAGGGTAGTGTATAATGTGACTGGAGAAGCAGTGGTTTCACCTGGATTGGTTGTAGAAGTAGTTGCACATGGAACAACTACAGTTTCTTCAATAGTGCTATGGATGGTGGTTGTGATGGTTCTGTCTTCAACAATTTCACTACAAGCATTGTCGTCACAGCTAGTAATTGTAGCTAATGTAGTAGAAATATCGGTTAGAGTAACGACAGTAGCACCACTCTCATTGGCAGAAGTAGTAGAGTTGGAGACGATCATGCCTTGAGAAGAAGTAGTGGAGTTAGATACGACCATACCTTGAGAAGAAACAGAAGCGGCAACATCAGAGGAAGCAACATCAGAGGAAGCATCAGAAGTAGCATCAGAGGTAGCAACAGAGGTAGCAACAGAGGAAGAAACATCAGAGGAAGCATCAGAGGTAGCATCAGAGGTAGGAACATCAGAGGAAGCAACAGAGGTAGCATCAGAGGTAGCATCAGAGGTAGGAACATCAGAGGAAGCAACATCAGAGGAAGCATCAGAAGTAACATCAGAGGTAGCAACATCAGAGGAAGAAACATCAGAAGAACTGGAGCATAACGTGACAGTTTCTTCAACAGTAGCAGCGTTAGTAGATGTTTCGGTTATAGTTACTTGACTAACAGACATTTCATCGGAACTTTGAGAAGCAGCGGCTGAAGTGGTGGCAACAGAAGAAGAACTAGCAGCGGCTGAAGTGGCAGCAACAGAAGAACTAGCAGCGGCTGAAGTGGCAGTAGCAGAAGTGGCAGCAGCAGAAGTGGCAGCAGCTGGGGCTTCAGTTGAAGAAGCAGCAACATTTTCATCGTTGGTATCAATACCAGCATCAACTAAAGCATTAGCAATA